>CM060962.1:1445000-1677500 GCA_030765045.1 Tenodera sinensis
ACCACCTCCACCTCCACCACCACCACCACCTCCACCACCACCACCTCCAGCATCACCACCATCACCACCACCTCCAGCATCACCACCACCACCACCTCCACCACCACCACCTCCACCACCTCCACCACCACCACCACCACCACCTCCACCACCACCACCACCTCCAGCATCACCACCATCACCACCACCTCCACCTCCAGCATCACCACCACCACCACCTCCACCACCACCACCTCCACCACCTCCACCTCCACCACCATCACCACCACCACCCCCTCCACCTCCACCTCCACCACCACCACCTCCACCACCACCACCTCCAGCATCACCACCACCACCACCACCTCCACCTCCACCACCACCACCACTTCCACCACCACCACCACCTCCACCACCACCACCTCCACCACCACCACCACCACCACCACCACCTCCAGCATCACCACCATCACCACCACCTCCACCTCCAGCATCACCACCACCTCCACCACTACCACCTCCACCACCACCACCTCCACCACCACCTGCACCTCCACCACCTCCACCACTAGCACCTCCACCACCACCACCTCCACCTCCAGCATCACCAATACCTCCACCACCACCACCTGCACCTCCACCACCACCTCCAGCATCACCACCACCTCCACCTCCAGCATCACCACCACCTCCACCACCTGCACCTCCACCATCACCACCACCTCCACCTCCAGCATCACCACCTCCACCTCCACCACCACCACCACCACCACCTCCACCACTACCACCTCCACCATCACCACCTCCACCACCACCACCTGCACCTCCACCACCACCTCCACCTCCAGCATCACCACCACCTCCACCTCCAGCATCACCACCACCTCCACCTCCAGCATCACCACCATCACCACCACCTCCACCTCCAGCATCACCACCTCCACCACCACCACCACCACCACTACCACCTCCACCATCACCACCTCCAGCATCACCACCATCACCACCACCACCACCACCACCTGCACCACCACCTCCACCACCACCACCTCCAGCATCACCACCATCACCACCACCTCCACCTCCAGCATCACCACCACCACCACCTCCACCACCACCACCTCCACCACCTCCACCTCCACCACCATCACCACCACCACCCCCTCCACCTCCACCTCCACCACCACCACCACCACCTCCACCACCACCACCTCCAGCATCACCACCACCACCACCACCTCCACCTCCACCACCACCACCACCACCTCCACCACCACCACCACCTCCACCACCACCACCTCCACCTCCACCACCACCACCACCACCACCACCACCACCTCCACCTCCAGCATCACCACCATCACCACCACCTCCACCTCCAGCATCACCACCACCTCCACCATCACCACCTCCAGCATCACCACCACCTCCACCACTACCACCTCCACCACCACCACCTCCACCACCACCACCTGCACCTCCACCACCTCCACCACTACCACCTCCACCACCACCACCTCCACCTCCAGCATCACCACCACCTCCACCACCACCACCTGCACCTCCACCACCACCTCCAGCATCACCACCACCTCCACCTCCAGCATCACCACCTCCACCTCCACCACCACCACCACCACCTCCACCACTACCACCTCCACCTCCACCACCTGCACCTCCACCATCACCACCACCTCCACCTCCAGCATCACCACCTCCACCTCCACCACCACCACCACCACCACCTCCACCACTACCACCTCCACCATCACCACCTCCAGCATCACCTCCACCACCACCACCTGCACCTCCACCACCACCTCCACCTCCAGCATCACCACCACCTCCACCTCCAGCATCACCACCACCTCCACCTCCAGCATCACCACCATCACCACCACCTCCACCTCCAGCATCACCACCTCCACCACCACCACCACCACCACCACTACCACCTCCACCATCACCACCTCCAGCATCACCACCATCACCACCACCACCACCACCACCTGCACCATCACCACCTCCAGCATCACCACCTCCACCACCACCACCACCACCACCACCACCACCTGCACCTCCACCACCACCTCCACCTCCAGCATCACCACCACCTCCACCACCACCTCCACCACTACCACCTCCACCATCACCACCTCCAGCATCACCACCACCACCATCACCACCTCCAGCATCACCACCATCACCACCACCTCCACCAACACCACCTGCACCTCCACCACCTCCACCTCCAGCATCACCACCACCTCCACCACCACCTCCACCACTACCACCTCCACCATCACCACCTCCAGCATCACCACCTCCACCATCACCACCTCCAGCATCACCACCATCACCACCACCTCCACCACCACCACCTGCACGTCCACCACCACCTCCACCTCCAGCATCACCACCACCTCCACCACCTCCACCTCCAGCATCACCACCACCTCCACCACTACCACCTCCACCATCACCACCTCCACCATCACCACCTCCACCATCACCACCTCCAGCATCACCACCATCACCACCACCTCCAACACCACCACCTGCACCTCCACCACCACCTCCACCTCCAGCATCACCACCACTACCACCTCCACCATCACCACCACCACCACCACCTCCACCACTACCACCTCCACCATCACCACCTCCAGCATCACCACCATCACCACCACCTCCACCACCACCACCTGCACCTCCACCACCACCCCACCTCCAGCATCACCACCACCTCCACCACCTCCACCTCCACCACCACCACCTCCACCATCACCACCTCCACCATCACCACCTCCACCATCACCAGCTCCACCATCACCACCTCCAGCATCACCACCATCACCACCACCTCCAGCATCACCACCACCTCCACCTCCAGCATCACCACCACCTCCACCATTACCACCACCACCACTACCACCTCCACCTCCACCATCACCACCACCACCATTACCACCACCACCACCACCACCTCCACCTCCAGCATCACCACCACCACCATTACCACCACCACCACCTCCACCACCTCCACCATCACCACCACCTCCACCACTACCACCTCCACCATCACCACCTCCAGCATCACCACCTCCACCATCACCACCTCCAGCATCACCACCATCACCACCACCTCCACCACCACCACCTGCACGTCCACCACCACCTCCACCTCCAGCATCACCACCACCTCCACCACCTCCACCTCCAGCATCACCACCACCTACACCACCACCTCCACCACTACCACCTCCACCATCACCACCTCCACCATCACCACCTCCAGCATCACCACCATCACCACCTCCACCACTACCACCTCCACCACTACCACCTCCACCATCACCACCACCTCCAGCATCACCACCATCACCACCACCTCCACCTCCAGCATCACCACCACCTCCACCATTACCACCACCACCACCTGCACCTCCACCACCACCTCCACCTCCAGCATCACCACCATCACCACCACCTCCACCTCCAGCATCACCACCACCTCCACCATTACCACCACCACCACCACCACCTCCACCTCCAGCATCACCACCACCACCACCTCCACCTCCAGCATCACCACCACCTCCACCACTACCACCTCCACCACCACCACCTCCATCACCACCACCTCCACCACTACCACCTCCATCACCACCACCTCCACCACTACCACCTCCACCACCACCACCTCCATCACCACCACCTCCACCATCACCACCTCCACCTCCAGCATCACCACCACCTCCACCATCACCACCTCCAGCATCACCACCATCACCACCACCTCCACCACTACCACCTCCACCTCCACCTCCAGCATCACCACCACCTCCACCACTACCACCTCCACCACCACCACCTCCATCACCACCACCTCCACCATCACCACCTCCACCTCCAGCATCACCACCACCTCCACCATCACCACCTCCAGCATCACCACCATCACCACCACCTCCACCACTACCACCTCCACCTCCACCTCCAGCATCACCACCATCACCACCACCACCACCACCACCACCACCACCTCCACCTCCAGCATCACCACCACCTCCACCACTACCACCTCCACCACCACCACCTCCATCACCACCACCTCCACCATTACCACCACCTCCACCACTACCACCTCCACCATCACCACCACTACCACCACCACCACCTCCACCTCCAGCATCACTACCACCACCACCACCTCCACCTCCAGCATCACTACCACCACCACCACCTCCACTTCCACCATCACCACCACTACCACCACCACCACCTCCACCTCCAGCATCACTACCACCACCACCACCTCCACCTCCAGCATCACTACCACCACCACCTCCACCTCCAGCATCACTGCCACCACCACCACCACCTCCACCTCCAGCATCACTACCACTACCACCACCTCCACCTCCAGCATCACCACCACCTCCACCATTACCACCTGCACCTCCACCACCACCTCCATCACCACCACCACCTCCACCACAATCACCTCCACCACCATCACCACCTCCATCACCACGACCACCTGCACCTCCACCACCACCACCATCACCTCCACCACAATCACCACCTCCATCACCACCACCACCTGCACCTCCACCACCACCACCATCACCTCCACCATCACCTCCACCACCATCACCACCTCCATCACCACCACCACCTCCACCTCCAGCATCACTACCACCACCACCTCCAGCATCACTACCACCACCACCACCTCCACCTCCAGCGTCACTACCACCACCACCACCTCCACCTCCAGCATCACCACCACCTCCACCACTACCACCTCCACCACCACCACCTCCAGCATCACCACCACCACCACCTCCACCTCCAGCATCACCACCACCTCCAGCATTACCACCACCACCACCACCACCTCCACCACCACCACCACCTCCTCCTCCAGCATCACTACCACCACCACCACCTCCAGCTTTACAACCACCACCACCAATACCACCTCCACCACCACCTCCACCTCCAGCATCACTACCACCACCACCTCCACCTCCAGCATCACCACCACCACCACCATCACCACCACCTCCACCTCCAGCATCACCACCACCTCCACCACCACCACCACCTCCACCTCCAGCATCACCACCACCTCCACCACCACCTCCACCTCCAGCATCACTACCACCTCCACCACCACCTCCACCTCCAGCATCACCACCACCTCCACCACCACCTCCACCTCCAGCATCACTACCACCACCACCTCCACCTCCAGCATCACCACCACCTCCACCACTACCACCTCCACCACCACCACCACCACCACCTCCACCTCCAGCATCACCACCACCTCCACCACCACCTCCACCTCCAGCATCACTACCACCACCACCTCCACCTCCAGCATCACCACCACCTCCACCACTACCACCTCCACCACCACCACCACCACCACCTCCACCTCCAGCATCACCACCACCTCCACCATCACCACCTCCAGCATCACCACCATCACCACCATTACCACCACCACCACCTGCACCTCCACCACCACCACCTGCACCTCCACCACCACCACCACCTGCACCTCCACCACCACCACCTCCACCATTACCACCACCACCACCACCACCTGCACCTCCACCACCACCTGCACCTCCACCACCACCACCACCTGCACCTCCACCACCACCACCTCCACCACTACCACCTCCACCATCACCACCTCCAGCATCACCACCATCACCACCACCTCCACCTCCAGCATCACCACCACCTCCACCACTACCACCTCCACCACCACCACCTCCACCACCACCACCTGCACCTCCACCACCAGCTCCTGCACCACCACCACCTCCAGCACCACAAACCACCACCACCACCTCCACCACCACCATCACCACCTGCACCTCCACCACCACCACCTCCATCACCACCACCACCTGCACCTCCACCACCACCACCTCCACCACCACCACCTGCACCTCCACCACCACCACCTCCACCACCACCACCACCTGCACCTGCACCTCCACCACCACCTCCTGCACCTCCACCACCACCACCTCCACCACCACCACCACCTGCACCTCCACCACCACCACCTCCACCACCACCACCACCACCTGCACCTCCACCACCACCTCCTGCACCTCCACCACCACCTCCTGCACCTCCACCACCACCACCTGCACCTCCACCACCACCACCTCCACCACCACCACCACCACCTGCACCTCCACCACCACCTCCTGCACCTCCACCACCACCTCCTGCACCTCCACCACCACCTCCTGCACCTCCACCACCACCACCACCACCTGCACCTCCACCACCACCTCCTGCACCTCCACCACCACCTCCTGCACCTCCACCACCACCTCCTGCACCTCCACCACCACCTCCTGCACCTCCACCACCACCACCATCACCACCATCACCTCCACCACAATCACCTCCACCACCACCACCTGCACCTCCACCACCACCTCCTGCACCACCTCCAGCACCACCACCACCACCACCACCACCTCCAGCACAACAAACCACCACCACCTCCTGCACCTCCACCACCACCACCACCACCACCACCTCCAGCACCACCACCACCACCACCACCACCTGCACCTCCACCACCACCACCACCACCTCCTGCACCACCTCCTGCACCTCCACCACCACCACCACCACCACCACCTGCACCTCCACCACCACCACCACCACCACCACCTCCTGCACAACAAACCACCACCACCTCCTGCACCTCCACCACCACCACCACCACCACCACCTGCACCTCCACCACCACCACCACCACCACCACCTCCACCACCACCTCCTGCACAACAAACCACCACCACCTCCTGCACCTCCACCACCACCACCACCACCACCACCACCTCCTGCACAACAAACCACCACCACCTCCTGCACCTCCACCACCACCACCACCACCACCTGCACCTCCACCACCACCACCACCACCTCCTGCACCACCTCCAGCACCACAAACCACCACCACCACCACCACCTGCACCTCCACCACCACCACCACCACCACCACCTCCTGCACCTCCACCACCACCACCACCACCTCCAGCACCACAAACCACCACCACCACCACCACCTCCTCCTGCACCACCTCCTGCACCTCCACCACCACCACCACCACCTCCAGCACCACAAACCACCACCACCACCACCACCACCACCTGCACCTCCACCACCACCACCACCACCTGCACCTCCACCACCACCTCCTGCACCTCCACCACCACCTCCTGCACCTCTACCACCACCACCACCTCCAGCACCACAAACCACCACCACCTCCACCACAATCACCTCCATCACCACCACCACCTGCACCTCCACCACCACCACCTGCACCTCCACCACCACCACCTCCATCACCACCACCACCTGCACATCCACCACCACCACCATCACCTCCACCACAATCACCTCCACCACCATCACCACCTCCATCACCACCATCACCTGCACCTCCACCACCACCACCTGCACCTCCACCACCACCATCACCTCCACCACAATCACCTCCACCACCATCACCTGCACCACTATCACCACCACCACCTGCACCATCACCTCCACCACAATCACCTCCACCACCACCACCTGCACCACCATCACCACCTCCATCACCACCATCACCTGCACCTCCACCACCACCACCTGCACCTCCACCACCAACACCATCACCTCCACCACAATCACCTCCACCACCACCATCACCACCACCTCCATCACCACCATCACCTGCACCTCCACCACTACCACCATCACCTGCACCTCCACCACCACCACCATCACCTCCACCACAATCACCTCCACCACCACCATCACCACCACCACCATCACCACCATCACCTGCACCTCCACCACCACCATCACCTGCACCTCCACCACCACCATCACCTGCACCTCCACCACCACCATCACCTGCACCTCCACCACCACCATCACCTGCACCTCCACCAACACCACCACCACCTCCACCATCACCACCAACACCTCCACCACCACCTCCACCACCACCGCCTCCACCCCCACCACCATTATTCGTCCGATATGACACAATGTTGGAGGACGTTAATTTAAAGAAAAAAAACCCACCACCACCACCACCACCACCACCTGCACCCCAACACCACCACCACCTCCACCATCACCATCAACACCTCCACCACCACCTCCACCGCCACCGCCTCCACCACCCCAATCACCACCTGCACCACCACCACCACCATCACCACCACTGCCAACATCTGCACCAACGCTTCCACCACTGCCACTGTCACCACCACCGCCTCCACCTCCACCACCACCTCCACCATCACCACCACCACCACCACCATCACCACCACCACCTCCTCCATCACCACCACCTCCACCATCACCACCATCACCACCACTTCCATCAACACCACCTCCACCATCACCACCACCACCACCGCCACCGCCACCGCCAACACCACCACCAACACCACCTCCACTACCACTGCCACCATCACCACCACCACCATAACCAATACCACCTCTACTACCACCGCCACCACCACCATCACCAACACCAACAACTACCACTGCCTCCACCTCCACCATCACCAACACCTGCACCTCCACCACCACTATCACCGCCTCCACCCCCACCACCTGCACCACCACCTGCACCTCCAACACCACCACCACCTCCACCATCACCACCAACACCTCCACCTCCACCACCACCACCTCCACCACCACCGCCTCCACCTCCACCACCATCACCATCACCACCTGCACCACCACCGCCACTATCACCACCACAATCACCACCACTGCCAACATCTGCACCAATGCTTCCACCACTGCTGCTGTCACCACCACCGCCTCCACCTCCACCACCAACATTGCCTCCACCTCCACCACCACCACCGCCTCCACCACCACCAACACCTGCACCACCACCAACACCTGCACCACCACCACCATCACCACCTTCACCACCACCGCCACCATCACCACCACGATCACCACCACTGCCAACATCTGCACCAACACTTCCACCACTGCCGCTGCCACCACCACCGCCTCCACTCCACCACCAACATCAACATCGCTTCCACCTCCACCACCACCAACACCGCCTCCACCTCCACCATCATCACCACCTCCATCACCACCACCTCCACCATCACCATCACCACCTCCACCACCACCATCACCAACACCTCCATCATCGCCGCCTCCACCACCACTGTAGGGCCTCTTATAAACAAAAGGGCTGTATACATGAGTGAAGTTAACCAGTATATTTACGCTCTGGTTTCTCAAAAGTTATGGAAGGTATATTTTGAGAACTCGAAAAAATTTGTACTACATTTAAGATTATATCCGAGTATCAGTTTGGATCCCAAAAACATAAATCAATAATACACACAATTAGTAAAGGAAGTGACAATCATTAGAACCATGGATCGAAAAGGTTATGTGACTGCAATCTTTCTTGACCTTTCAAAGGCATTTGACTGTTGGTAGTGTTTAACACCTGCATTCACTACTACAACAATGCAGGCAGTGACACTGATGATACATGGAATGAAGATGGCGCATTGTGGAATGAGATAGCACGGGAAACCGGAGAACGCGGAAGAAACCCACCCCATGCAGTTGCCTAGGACCGAACCCAGGCCACTTTGGTCAGAAGCGAATGGTCTAACCACGAATTTGCCTGTGTGGAGTTTGAACTTTAGAAAACTATGGGATTAGAGGTATCCCAAATGGATAAAATCATATTTAATAGGTAGAGAATAGTCTGTAGAGATGCTTAGTAATATGAAAAGAAACTGGATCATAGTTTGATCATCATTTTGGTGTACTGCAGGGCTCGAAGCTGGGACCATACTTATTCATTCTGCACATAAATTCTCTATCTGAAGCAATACCAAAGCAAGAGGATTAGCCATTGTATATGCAGATGACACGAGGCACAAGTGCAGAGTGAACACAGTATTAGAGATGGAAAACACACATTTAGCAGAACCGTAAACAAAACTGAGTGGATGCAGATTAGTTTCAGCAATAAAATACAATCCAAAATCACACTGGCATACAAAATAAACAAGTCGAACAAATAATACAAACAAACTTTTTAGGTTTAATTATGGAAAACAATTTAAAATGGAACAAACATATTGAAAAAATCTCCAAAAAGTAAATGATAGTGTATACATACTAAAGTAGTGCCACAAGTCATGGACGAGACTTGAGTATTACAAGTGTACTATGCGTTCAGACTTAAACTCTAGGCTTATTTTATGGGGAACAGCAAAAAAGAAACATGTACGCAAAATATTTTGTTGTTAGCTAATGCTGGAATTCTGACAATGAAGTCATTAATCCTCTTGCTCTCCAATATTTTTCAGTGATGATATTGAAGAGAGCAATAGCAGTAATAGTAACCGCCTTTTAGAGAGCATAAAATTTTTATGTTTTGGCAGTCACATCGCTCTCTCACAACCCCCAGAATGTCTGGAGGACCACACCTGTCGTTGGTTTACGGGTCTCACTGACCTGACTGGGAGAATTATCAAAATAAATTCACCGATCGCATCCTCTGATCACCAATCGCAGGACGTATTACATGCCATGACAGGTCAGCATGTTAGGGGTTAAGATTTTATAGTGAAATGGAGAGGTTGGAAAAATAAAGACTCCCTACCCCTCAGGAACCCTAATAGCATCGGGGTCGGAACAGAACAAGAGATGACCCAGGTAAGCTCAGATAGAAAAGTTACAGTGAGGAGCAAAACACCAGTAAGTGGAAGTAATGTTCTGCTCAGCTTGGGTACCTTGTGGTGCTATCCACATATCCCCTAGACATCAGTAAGTGGAAGTAATGTTCTGCTCAGCTTGGGTACCTCACTATTCACATATCCCCTAGACACCAGTAAGTGGAAGTAATGTTCTGCTCAGCTAGGATACCTTGTGGTCACTATCCACATATCCCCTAGACACCAGTAAGTGGAAGTAATATTCTGCTCAGCTTGGGTGCCTTGTGGTCACTATCCACATATCCCCTAGACACCAGTAAGTGGAAGTAATGTTGTACTCAGCTTGGGTACCTTGTGGTTGCCATTCACATATACCCTAGACACCAGTAAGTGGAAGTAATGTTCTCTTCAGCTTGGGAGCCTTGTGGTTGCCATTCACATATCCCCTAGACACCAGTAAGTGGAAGCAATGTTCTGCTCAGCTTGGATACCTTGTGGTCAATATCCACATATCCCCTAGGCACCAGTAAGTGGAAGTAATGTTCTCTTCAGCTTGGGAACCTTGTGGTTGCCATTCACATATCCCCTAGACACCAGTAAGTGGAAGCAATGTTCTGCTCAGCTTGGATATCTTGTGGTCAATATCCACATATCCCCTAGGCACCAGTAAGTGGAAGTAATGTTCTGCTCAGCTTGGGTACCTTGTGGTCACTATCCACATATCCTCTAGACACCAGTAAGTGGAAGTAATGTTCTGCTCAGCTTGGGTGCCGTCGTTGCCATTCACATATCGCCTAGACACCAGTAAGTGGAAGTAATGTTCTACTTAGCTTGGGTACCTTGTGGTCACTATTCACATATCCCCTAGACACCAGTAAGTGGAAGTAGTGTTCTGCTCAGCTTGGGTACCTTGTGCTCACTATTCACATATCCCCTAGACACCAGTAAGTGGAAGTAATGTTCTGCTCAGCTTGGGTACCTTGTGGTCGCTATCCACACATCCCCTAGTGTGTGTGTGTGTGTGTGTGTGTGGGTGTGTGTGTGCGTGTGCTTGTGGATGTGTGGGTCTGCGTGTGTGTGCGCGTGCGTGTGTGCGTGTGTGTGCGTGTGTATGCATGTGTGTGCGTGTGCGCGTGTGTGCGTGCGAGTGTGTTCGTGCGCGCGTGTGTGTACCTGTGTATGCGTGTGTGTGGGTGTGTGTGGGTGTGTGTGTGTGTGGGTGTGTGTGGGTGTGTGTGTGTGTGTGTGTGTGTGTGTGTGTGTGTGTGCGTGCGTGTGACTGCGTGCGCGCGTGTGTGTACGTGTGTATGCGTGCGTGTTCGTGCGCGCGTGTGAGTGTACGTGTGTGTGCGTGTGTGTGCGTACGTGTGCGTGTGGGTGTGTGCGTGCGCATGCGTGTGCGTGCGGGTGTGCGTGTGTGTGCGCGTGTAGGTGTGTGCGTGTGTGTGCGTGTGTGTGCGTGTGGGTGTGTGTGCGTGTGTAGGTGCGTGTGTGCGCGCGCGTGTGTGTGCGTGTGGGTGAGTGCATGTGTTTATACGTGTGTGTGGGTGTGTGTGTGGGTGAGTGTGCGTGTGCGTGCGTGTGTGTGGGGGTGTGTGTTTATACGTGTGTGTGCGTGTGTGTGTCAGTTTATGCGTGTGTGCGCGTATGTGTGTGAGTTTGTGTGTACGTGTGTGTGTTTGTGCGCGTGTGTGTGCGTGTCTGCGTGTGTGTCTGTGCGCGTGCGTGTGTGCGCGCATGCGTGCGTGTGTATATATTAAGTAAGAGAGGTGGAATCAGGACTGAAAAATTCAATGCCATGGCTGGTATTTGAACCATGGATGTTCCACTTATTATCGAGTGGCTGCTGTAACCACTAAACTACCATGGCCAACTTGCGAGGCTGACATTAGTTTCCCAGTAGACCACAATGGGAATCACACCCCAGAACTTAATGTCCTGGATTAAAGTTAACCTTTCCCAGTAGACCACAATGGGAATCACACCCCAGTACTTTATGTCCTGGATTAAAGTTAACCTTTCCCAGTAGACCACAATGGGAATCACACCCCAGTACTTAATGTCCTGGATTAAAGTTAACCTTTCCCAGTAGACCACAATGGGAATCACACCCCAGTACTTAATGTCCTGGATTAAAGTTAACCTTTCCCAGTAGACCACAATGGGAATCACACCCTAGTACTTTATGTCCTGGATTAAAGTTAACCTTTCCCAGTAGACCACAATGGGAATCACACCCCAGTACTTTATGTCCTGGATTAAAGTTAACCTTTCCCAGTAGACCACAATGGGAATCACACCCCAGTACTTTATGTCCTGGATTAAAGTTAACCTTTCCCAGTAGACCACAATGGGAATCACACCCCAGTACTTTATGTCCTGGATTAAAGTTAACCTTTCCCAGTAGACCACAATGGGAATCACAACCCAGTACTTTATGTCCTGGATTAAAGTTAACCTTTCCCAGTAGACCACAATGGGAATCACACCCTAGTACTTTATGTCCTGGATTAAAGTTAACCTTTCCCAGTAGACCACAATGGGAATCACACCCCAGTACTTTATGTCCTGGATTAAAGTTAACCTTTCCCAGTAGACCACAATGGGAATCACACCCTAGTACTTTATGTCCTGGATTAAAGTTAACCTTTCCCAGTAGACCACAATGGGAATCACACCCCAGTACTTTATGTCCTGGATTAAAGTTAACCTTTCCCAGTAGACCACAATGGGAATCACACCCCACTACTTAATGTCCTGGATTAAAGTTAACCTTTCCCAGTAGACCACAATGGGAATCACAACCCAGTACTTTATGTCCTGGATTAAAGTTAACCTTTCCCAGTAGACCACAATGGGAATCACACCCTAGTACTTTATGTCCTGGATTAAAGTTAACCTTTCCCAGTAGACCACAATGGGAATCACAACCCAGTACTTTATGTCCTGGATTAAAGTTAACCTTTCCCAGTAGACCACAATGGGAATCACACCCCAGTACTTTATGTCCTGGATTAAAGTTAACCTTTCCCAGTAGATCACAATGGGAATCACACACCAGTACTTTATGTCCTGGATTAAAGTTAACCTTTCCCAGTAGACCACAATGGGAATCACACCCCAGTACTTTATGCCCTGGATTAAAGTTAACCTTTCCCAGTAGACCACAATGGGAATCACACCCCAGTACTTTATGTCCTGGATTAAAGTTAACCTTTCCCAGTAGACCACAATGGGAATCCCACCCCAGTACTTTATGTCCTGGATAAACTTAACCTTTCCCAGTAGTCCACAATGGGAATCACACCCCAGTACTTTATGTCCTGGATTAAAGTTAACCTTTCCCAGTAGACCACAATGGGAATCCCACCTCCGTACTTTATGTCCTGGATAAACTTAACCTTTCCCAGTAGTCCACAATGGGAATCACACCCCAGTACTTTATGTCCTGGATTAAAGTTAACCTTTCCCAGTAGACCACAATGGGAATCCCACCCCAGTACTTTATGTCCTGAATTAAGGTTAACCTTTCCCAGTAGACCACAATGGGAATCACACAATAGTACTTTATGTCCTGGATCAAAGTTAACCTTTCCCAGTAGACCACAATGGGAATCACGCCCCAGTACTTTATGTCCTGGATTAAAGTTAACCTTTCCCAGTAGACCAGAATGGGAATCACACCCCAGTACTTTATATCCTGTATTAAAGTTAACCTTTCCCAGTAGACCAAGTAGACCACAATGGGAATCACACCCCAGTACTTTATGTCCTGGATTAAATTTACCCTTTCCCAGTAGACCACTATGGGAATCACACCCCAGTACTTTATATCCTGTATTAAAGTTAACCTTTCCCAGTAGACCAAGTAGACCACAATGGGAATCACACCCCAGTAATTTATGTCCAGGATTAAAGTTAACCTTTCCCAGTAGACCAGAATGGGAATCACACCCCAGTACTTTATGTCCTGGATTAAAGTTAACCTTTCCCAGTAGACCACAATGGGAATCACACCCCAGTACTTTATGTCCTGGATTAAAGTTCACCTTTCCCAGTGACCACAATGGGAATCACACCCCAGTACTTTATGTCCTGGATTAAAGTTAACCTTTCCCAGTAGACCACAATGGGAATCACACCCCAGTACTTTATGTCCTGGATTAAAGTTAACCTTTCCCAGTAGACCACAATGGGAATCACACCCCAGTACTTTATGTCCTGGACAAAAGTTAACCTTTCCCAGTAGACCACAATGGGTATCACACCCTAGTACTTTATGTCCTGGATTAAAGTTAACCTTTCCCAGTAGACTACAATGGGAATCACACCCCAGTACTTTATGTCCTGGATTAAAGTTAACCTTTCCCAGCAGACCACAATGGGAATCTACACCCCAGTACTTTATGCCCTGGATTAAAGTTAACCTTTCCCAGTAGACCACAATGGGACTCACACCCCAGTACTTTATGTCCTGGATTAAAGTTAACCTTTCCCAGTAGACCACAATGGGAATCACACCCCACTACTTTATATCCTGGATTAAAGATAACATTTCCCAGTAGACCACAATGGGAATCACACCCCACTACTTTATGTCCTGGATTAAAGTTAACCTTTCCCAGTAGACCACAATGGGACTCACACCCCAGTACTTTATGTCCTGGATGAAAGTTAACCTTTCCCAGTAGACCACAATGGGAATCACACCCCACTACTTTATATCCTGGATTAAAGATAACATTTCCCAGTAGACCACAATGGGAATCACACCCCACTACTTTATGTCCTGGATTAAAGATAACCTTTCCCAGTAGACCACAATGGGAATCTACACCCCAGTACTTTATGTCCTGGATTAAAAATAACCTTTCCCAGTAGACCACAATGGGAATCACACCCTAGTACTTTATGTCCTGGATTAAAGTTTACCTCTCCCAGTAGACCACAATGGCAATCACACCCCAGTACTTTATGTCCTGGATTAAAGTTAACCTTTCCCAGTAGACCAGAATGGGAATCACCCCCCAGTACTTTATGTCCTGGATCAAATTTACCCTTTCCCAGTAGACCACTATGGGAATCACACCCCAGTACTTTATGTCCTGTATTAAAGTTAACCTTTCCCAGTAGACCAAGTAGACCACAATGGGAAACACACCCCAGTACTTTATGTCCTGGATTAAAGTTAACCTTTCCCAGTAGACCAGAATGGGAATCACCCCCCAGTACTTTATGTCCTGGATCAAATTTACCCTTTCCCAGTAGACCACTATGGGAATCACACCCCAGTACTTTATGTCCTGGATTAAAGTTAACCTTTCCCAGTAGACCAAGTAGACCACAATGGGAAACACACCCCAGTACTTTATGTCCTGGACTAAGGTTAACCTTTCCCAGTAGACCACAATGGGAATCTACACCCCAGTACTTTATGTCCAGGATTGCAGCTAACCTTTCCCAGTAGACCACAATGGAAATCCACACCCCAGTACTTTATGTCCAGGATTAAAGTTAACCTTTCCCAGTAGACCACAATGGGAATCACACCCCAGTACTTTATGTCCTGGATTAAAGTTAACCTTTCCCTGTAGACCAGAATGGGATTCACACCCCAGTACTTTATGTCCTGGATTAAAGTTAACCTTTCCCAGTAGACCAAAATGGGAATCACACCCCAGTACTTTATGTCCAGGATTAAAGTTAACCTTTCCCTGTAGACCAGAATGGGATTCACACCCCAGTACTTTATGTCCTGGATTAAAGTTAACCTTTCCCAGTAGACCACAATGGGAATCACACCCCAGTACTTTATGTCCTGGATTACAGTTAACCTTTCCCAGTAGACCACTATGGGAATCACACCCCAGTACTTTATTTCCTGGAGTAAAGTTAACCTTTCCCAGTAGACCACAATGGGAATCACACCCCAGTACTTTATGTCCTGCATTAAAGTTAAGCTTTCCCAGTAGACCACAGTGGGAATCACACCCCAGTACAATATGTCCTGGATTAAAGTTAACCTTTCCCAGTAGACCACAATGGGAATCACACCCCAGTACTTTATGTCCTGGATTAAAGTTAACCGTTCCCAGTAGACCACAATGGGAATCTACACCCCAATACTTTATGTCCAGGATTAAACTTACCCTTTCCCAGTAGACCACAATGGGAATCACACCCTAGTACTTTATGTCCTGGATTAAAGTTAAGCTTTCCCAGTACACCGCAATGGGAATCACACCCCAGTACTTTATGTCCTGCATTAAAGTTAAGCTTTCCCAGTAGACCACAGTGGGAATCACACCCCAGTACAATATGTCCTGGATTAAAGTTAACCTTTCCCAGTAGACCACAATGGGAATCACACCCCAGTACTTTATGTCCTGCATTAAAGTTAAGCTTTCCCAGTAGACCACAGTGGGAATCACACCCCAGTACAATATGTCCTGGATTAAAGTTAACCTTTCCCAGTAGACCACAATGGGAATCACACCCCAGTACTTTATGTCCTGGATTAAAGTTAACCTTTCCCAGTAGACCACAATGGGAATCACACCCTAGTACTTTATGTCCTGGATTAAAGTTAACCTTTCCCAGTACACCGCAATGGGAATCACACCCCAGTACTTCATGTCCTGGATTAAAGTTAAAATTTTCCAGTAGACCAGAATGGGAATCACACCCCAGTACTTTATGTCCTGGATTAAAGTTACCCTTTCCCAGTAGACCACTATGGGAATCACACCCCAGTACTTTATGTCCTGGATTAAAGTTACCCTTTCCCAGTAGACCACTATGGGAATCACACCCCAGTACTTTATGTCCTGGATTAAAGTTACCCTTTCCCAGTAGACCAGAATGGGAATCACACCCCAGTACTTTATGTCCTGGATTAAAGTTACCCTTTCCCAGTAGACCACTATGGGAATCACACCCCAGTACTTTATGTCCTGGATTAAAGTTAACCTTTCCTAGTAGACCAAGTAGACCACAATGGAAATCACACCCCAGTAATTTATGTCCTGGATTAGAGTTAACCTTTCCCATTAGACCACAATGGGAATCTAGACCCCACTACTTTATGTCCTGGATTAAAGTTAACCTTTCCCAGTAGACAACAATGGGAACCACACCCCAGTACTTTATGTTCTGCATTAAAGTTAACCTTTCCCAGTAGACCACAATGGGAATCACACCCCAGTACTTTATGCCCTGGATTAAAGTTAACCTTTCCTAGTAGACCACAATGGGAATCACACCCCAGTACTTTATGTCCTGGATTAAAGTTAACCTTTCCCAGTAGACGACAATGGGAATCACACCCCAGTACTTTATGTCCTGGATTAAAGATAACCTTTCCCAGTAGACCACAATGGGAATCAGACCCCAGTACTTTATGTCCTGGATTAAAGTTAACCTTTCCCAGTATACCACAATGGGAATCACACCCCAGTACTTTATGTCCTGGATTAAAGTTACCCTTTCCCAGTAGACCACAATGGGAATCACACCCCAGTACTTTATGTCCTGGATTAAAGTTAACCTTTCCCAGTAGACCACAATGGGAATCACACCCCAGTACTTTATGTCCTGGATTAAAGTTAACCTTTCCCAGTAGACCACTATGGGAATCACACCCCAGTACTTTATCTCCTGGATTAAAGTAAACCTTTCCCAGTAGACCACAATGGGAATCACATCCCAGTACTTTATGTCCTGGATTAAAGTTAACCTTTCCCAGTACACCACAATGGAAATCTATACCCCAATACTTTATGTCCTGGATTAAAGTTAACCTTTCCCAGTAGACCACTATGGGAATCACACCCCAGTACTTTATGTCCTGGATTAAAGTTAACCTTTCCTAGTAGACCAAGTAGACCACAATGGAAATCACACCCCAGTAATTTATGTCCTGGATTAAAGTTACCCTTTCCCAGTAGACCACAATGGGAATCACACCCCAGTACTTTATGTCCTGGATTAAAGTTAACCTTTCCCAGTACACCGCAATGGGAATCACACCCCAGTACTTCATGTCCTGGATTAAAGTTAAAATTTTCCAGTAGACCAGAATGGGAATCACACCCCAGTACTTTATGTCCTGGATTAAAGTTACCCTTTCCCAGTAGACCAGAATGGGAATCACACCCCAGTACTTTATGTCCTGGATTAAAGTTACCCTTTCCCAGTAGACCACTATGGGAATCACACCCCAGTACTTTATGTCCTGGATTAAAGTTAACCTTTCCTAGTAGACCAAGTAGACCACAATGGAAATCACACCCCAGTAATTTATGTCCTGGATTAGAGTTAACCTTTCCCAGTAGACCACAATGGGAATCTAGACCCCACTACTTTATGTCCTGGATTAAAGTTAACCTTTCCCAGTAGACAACAATGGGAACCACACCCCAGTACTTTATGTTCTGCATTAAAGTTAACCTTTCCCAGTAGACCACAATGGGAATCACACCCCAGTACTTTATGCCCTGGATTAAAGTTAACCTTTCCTAGTAGACCACAATGGGAATCACACCCCAGTACTTTATGTCCTGGATTAAAGTTAACCTTTCCCAGTAGACGACAATGGGAATCACACCCCAGTACTTTATGTCCTGGATTAAAGATAACCTTTCCCAGTAGACCACAATGGGAATCAGACCCCAGTACTTTATGTCCTGGATTAAAGTTAACCTTTCCCAGTATACCACAATGGAAATCACACCCCAGTAATTTATGTCCTGGATTAGAGTTAACCTTTCCCAGTAGACCACAATGGGAATCTAGACCCCACTACTTTATGTCCTGGATTAAAGTTAACCTTTCCCAGTAGACAACAATGGGAACCACACCCCAGTACTTTATGTTCTGCATTAAAGTTAACCTTTCCCAGTAGACCACAATGGGAATCACACCCCAGTACTTTATGCCCTGGATTAAAGTTAACCTTTCCTAGTAGACCACAATGGGAATCACACCGCAGTACTTTATGTCCTGGATTAAAGTTAACCTTTCCCAGTAGACGACAATGGGAATCACACCCCAGTACTTTATGTCCTGGATTAAAGATAACCTTTCCCAGTAGACCACAATGGGAATCAGACCCCAGTACTTTATGTCCTGGATTAAAGTTAACCTTTCCCAGTATACCACAATGGGAATCACACCCCAGTACTTTATGTCCTGGATTAAAGTTACCCTTTCCCAGTAGACCACAATGGGAATCACACCCCAGTACTTTATGTCCTGGATTAAAGTTAACCTTTCCCAGTAGACCACAATGGGAATCACACCCCAGTACTTTATGTCCTGGATAAAAGTTAACCTTTCCCAGTAGACCACAATGGGAATCACACCCCTGTACTTTATGTTCTGGATTAAAGTTAACCTTTCCCAGTAGACCACTATGGGAATCACACCCCAGTACTTTATCTCCTGGATTAAAGTAAACCTTTCCCAGTAGACCACAATGGGAATCACATCCCAGTACTTTATGTCCTGGATTAAAGTTAACCTTTCCCAGTACACCACAATGGAAATCTATACCCCAATACTTTATGTCCTGGATTAAAGTTAACCTTTCCCAGCAGACCACAATGGGAATCACACCCCAGTACTTTATGTCCTGGATTAAATTTACCCTTTCCCAGTAGACGACTATGGGAATCACACCCCAGTAATTTATGTCCTGGATTAAGGTTAACCTTTCCCAGTAGACCACTATGGGAATCACACCCCAGTACTTTATATCCTGTATTAAAGTTAACCTTTCCCAGTAGACCAAGTAGACCACAATGGGAATCACACCCCAGTAATTTATGTCCAGGATTAAAGTTAACCTTTCCCAGTGACCACAATGGGAATCACACCCCAGTACTTTATGTCCTGGATTAAAGTTAACCTTTCCCAGTAGACCACAATGGGAATCACACCCCAGTACTTTATGTCCAGGATTAAAGTTAACCTTTCCCAGTAGACCACAATGGGAATCACATCCCAGTACTTTATGTCCTGGATTAAAGTTAACCTTTCCCAGTATACCACAATGGGAATCACATCCCAGTACTTTATGTCCTGGATTAAAGTTAACCTTTCCCAGTAGACCACAATGGCAATCACACCCCAGTACTTTATGTCCTGGATTAAAGTTAACCTTTCCCAGTAGACCACAATGGGAATCTACACCCCAGTACTTTATGTCCTGGATTAAAGTTAACCTTTCCCAGTAGACCACTATGGGAATCACACCCCAGTACTTTATCTCCTGGATTAAAGTAAACCTTTCCCAGTAGACCACAATGGGAATCACATCCCAGTACTTTATGTCCTGGATTAAAGTTAACCTTTCCCAGTACACCACAATGGAAATCTATACCCCAATACTTTATGTCCTGGATTAAAGTTAACCTTTCCCAGTAGACCACTATGGGAATCACACCCCAGTACTTTATGTCCTGGATTAAAGTTAACCTTTCCTAGTAGACCAAGTAGACCACAATGGAAATCACACCCCAGTAATTTATGTCCTGGATTAAAGTTACCCTTTCCCAGTAGACCACAATGGGAATCACACCCCAGTACTTTATGTCCTGGATTAAAGTTAACCTTTCCCAGTACACCGCAATGGGAATCACACCCCAGTACTTCATGTCCTGGATTAAAGTTAAAATTTTCCAGTAGACCAGAATGGGAATCACACCCCAGTACTTTATGTCCTGGATTAAAGTTACCCTTTCCCAGTAGACCAGAATGGGAATCACACCCCAGTACTTTATGTCCTGGATTAAAGTTACCCTTTCCCAGTAGACCACTATGGGAATCACACCCCAGTACTTTATGTCCTGGATTAAAGTTAACCTTTCCTAGTAGACCAAGTAGACCACAATGGAAATCACACCCCAGTAATTTATGTCCTGGATTAGAGTTAACCTTTCCCAGTAGACCACAATGGGAATCTAGACCCCACTACTTTATGTCCTGGATTAAAGTTAACCTTTCGCAGTAGACAACAATGGGAACCACACCCCAGTACTTTATGTTCTGCATTAAAGTTAACCTTTCCCAGTAGACCACAATGGGAATCACACCCCAGTACTTTATGCCCTGGATTAAAGTTAACCTTTCCTAGTAGACCACAATGGGAATCACACCCCAGTACTTTATGTCCTGGATTAAAGTTAACCTTTCCCAGTAGACGACAATGGGAATCACACCCCAGTACTTTATGTCCTGGATTAAAGATAACCTTTCCCAGTAGACCACAATGGGAATCAGACCCCAGTACTTTATGTCCTGGATTAAAGTTAACCTTTCCCAGTATACCACAATGGAAATCACACCCCAGTAATTTATGTCCTGGATTAGAGTTAACCTTTCCCAGTAGACCACAATGGGAATCTAGACCCCACTACTTTATGTCCTGGATTAAAGTTAACCTTTCCCAGTAGACAACAATGGGAACCACACCCCAGTACTTTATGTTCTGCATTAAAGTTAACCTTTCCCAGTAGACCACAATGGGAATCACACCCCAGTACTTTATGCCCTGGATTAAAGTTAACCTTTCCTAGTAGACCACAATGGGAATCACACCCCAGTACTTTATGTCCTGGATTAAAGTTAACCTTTCCCAGTAGACGACAATGGGAATCACACCCCAGTACTTTATGTCCTGGATTAAAGATAACCTTTCCCAGTAGACCACAATGGGAATCAGACCCCAGTACTTTATGTCCTGGATTAAAGTTAACCTTTCCGAGTATACCACAATGGTAATCACACCCCAGTACTTTATGTCCTGGATTAAAGTTACCCTTTCCCAGTAGACCACAATGGGAATCACACCCCAGTACTTTATGTCCTGGATTAAAGTTAACCTTTCCCAGTAGACCACAATGGGAATCACACCCCAGTACTTTATGTCCTGGATTAAAGTTAACCTTTCCCAGTAGACCACAATGGGAATCACACCCCTGTACTTTATGTTCTGGATTAAAGTTAACCTTTCCCAGTAGACCACTATGGGAATCACACCCCAGTACTTTATCTCCTGGATTAAAGTAAACCTTTCCCAGTAGACCACAATGGGAATCACATCCCAGTACTTTATGTCCTGGATTAAAGTTAACCTTTCCCAGTACACCACAATGGAAATCTATACCCCAATACTTTATGTCCTGGATTAAAGTTAACCTTTCCCAGCAGACCACAATGGGAATCACACCCCAGTACTTTATGTCCTGGATTAAATTTACCCTTTCCCAGTAGACGACTATGGGAATCACACCCCAGTAATTTATGTCCTGGATTAAGGTTAACCTTTCCCAGTAGACCACTATGGGAATCACACCCCAGTACTTTATATCCTGTATTATAGTTAACCTTTCCCAGTAGACCAAGTAGACCACAATGGGAATCACACCCCAGTAATTTATGTCCAGGATTAAAGTTAACCTTTCCCAGTGACCACAATGGGAATCACACCCCAGTACTTTATGTCCTGGATTAAAGTTAACCTTTCCCAGTAGACCACAATGGGAATCACACCCCAGTACTTTATGTCCAGGATTAAAGTTAACCTTTCCCAGTAGACCACAATGGGAATCACATCCCAGTACTTTATGTCCTGGATTAAAGTTAACCTTTCCCAGTAGACCACAATGGCAATCACACCCCAGTACTTTATGTCCTGGATTAAAGTTAACCTTTCCCAGTAGACCACAATGGGAATCTACACCCCAGTACTTTATGTCCTGGATTAAAGTTAACCTTTCCCAGTAGACCACAATGGCAATCACACCCCAGTACTTTATGTCCTGGATTAAAGTTAACCTTTCCCAGTAGACCACAATGGCAATCACACCCCAGTACTTTATGTCCTGGATTAAAGTTAACCTTTCCCAGTAGACCACAATGGCAATCACACCCCAGTACTTTATGTCCTGGATTAAAGTTAACCTTTCCCAGTAGACCACAATGGGAATCACACCCCAGTACTTTATGTCCTGGATTAAAGTTAACCTTTCCCAGTAGAACACAATGGGAATCTCACCCCAGTACTTTATGTCCTCGATTAAAGTTAACCTTTCCCAGTAGACCACAATGGGAATTACACCCCAGTACTTTATGTCCTGGATTAAAGTTAACCTTTAGATGGTAATGGTTATTTATTTATGCCAAACAAAATAAATAGCATAAATAAATAAATAAATAAATAAATAATAATATTATGCCAGTCTTATAACTGCAGGAAAGATTTGATTTTGTTTCTGAGTTATCCTTCCTTGTTTCTGTTTCCTCATATTGTCTGCAGTCTGTTTATGCACATATACACTGTACTGTATATGGCTACTAATAAACTCACTCCATGCAAACCGATGTAATCTAATCTATTATTGAATAAGGCACCTCAGAGTACAGGCAATCATGTACTCTTACTTAAAATATTGAAATGTAGAATTAAAATTACATCCTTGACATAACATTTGTGTGGAATTGCTCTTAATTACTTTCCAAAAGAGTGGGGGAGGGGGTATGCACAAAGTGTTCCTTCATATGAAAAATGCTACACAATATTTCTGTGCTGAATGACTATGTAAGCACATATATCAGTTGCATTGTCAGCATAATGAGCAGTTTATGTACTTTTAAATCGTTACTTTAATTGTTTTAAGACCCCAGAAAAAGTAGTCTTATTAGTGATTTTCAAAATAACACACAGCACAATTTTCATACAGAGAAGCAGAAAGGGAGAGGGACAAGGATGAATTGGGAAGGAGTTGTAAGAGAAAAAAGGTTTGAGAGGGAGTGGGAAAAGTAAAGAAAGAAAAAAGTCTGGGGACGAAGAGAACTGAGAGAAGTGCACATATTTCTGCTATTTTTAAATACATACTAGCATCTCTGTTTTGCTTTTCATAGCTCTATTCTAACTCCAGCAAAAACTATCAAAATAATGAAAAATTAAAAAATTAATATAGTTTGATAACAAGGGAAAGTTTTGCGAACACCTATGTTAGTAATAAACACAATTGGTCCTTATTCTTCAGTTTCAAGTCCTAGAGTTCATCAAGCACAATGGTTCCATTTAACATGTATTCAAACTTTTTCTTGTGTAATCATTTTGTGTAGACACCAAATATAGAAAGCCTAAAATGTCTGTGCAGCAAATACACAAAAATAGCCTGTAAAATAAACAGGAACTCTAGTTCCTCAGAATCCTTGAGGACTTGGTAGTACTGCTCCTTATTACTTTTCCTTCTCTGCCTTTTTCCTGACTTCCCTCGCTGGGCTCCCTGGCTCTTCTGTCATTGCACGGCAGTATATACAAGTTGGGCTGCTCATGAACTTGGGCTGCATGGCTCTTGTCATTGGACCGCAGTATATACATGCTGGGCTGCTCATGAACTTGGGCTGCATGGCTCTTCTGTCATGGACCGCAGTATATACATGCTGGGCTGCTCATGAACTTGGGCTGCATGGCTCTTCTGTCATTGGACCACAGTATATACATATTGGGCTGCTCATGAACTTGGGCTTCATGGCTCTTCTGTCATTGGACCGCAGTATATACATGCTGGGCTGCTCATGAACTTGGGCTGCATGGCTCTTGTCATTGGACCGCAGTATATACATGCTGGGCTGCTCATGAACTTGGGCTGCATGGCTCTTCTGTCATTGGACCGCAGTATATACATATTGGGCTGCTCATGAACTTGGGCTTCATGGCTCTTCTGTCATTGGACCGCAGTATATACATGCTGGGCTGCTCATGAACTTGGGCTGCATGGCTCTTCTGTCATTGGACCGCAGTACATACATGTTGGGCTGCTCATGATCTTGGACTGCCTGACTCTTCTGTCACTGGACAGCAGTAGATACATATTGGGCTGCTCATGAACTTGGGCTGCATGGCTCTTCTGTCATTGGACCGCAGTATATACATGTTGGGCTGCTCATGAACTTGGGCTGCATGGCTCTTCTGTCACTGGACAGCAGCATATACATGTTGGGCTGCTCATGAACTTGGGCTGCATGGCTCTTCTGTCACTGGACAGCAGTATATACATGTTGGGCTGCTCATGAACTTGGGCTGCATGGCTCTTCTGTCATTGGACCGCAGTATATACATGCTGGGCTGCTCATGAACTTGGGCTGCATGGCTCTTCTGTCACTGGACAGCAGTATATACATGCTGGGCTGCTCATGAACTTGGGCTGCATGGCTCTTGTCATTGGACCACAGTATATACATGTTGGGCTGCTCATGAACTTGGGCTGCATGGCTCTTCTGTCATTGGACCGCAGTATATACATGCTGGGCTGCTCATGAACTTGGGCTGCATGGCTCTTCTGTCATTGGACCGCAGTATATACATGCTGGGCTGCTCATGAACTTGGGCTGCATGGCTCTTCTGTCATTGGACCGCAGTATATACATTATGGGCTGCTCATGAACTTGGGCTGCATGGCTCTTCTGTCATTGGACCGCAGTATATACATGTTGGGCTGCTCATGAACTTGGGCTGCATGGCTCTTCTGTCACTGGACAGCAGTATATACATATTGGGCTGCTCATGAACTTGGGCTGCATGGCTCTTCTGTCATTGGACCGCAGTATATACATGTTGGGCTGCTCATGAACTTGGGCTGCATGGCTCTTCTGTCACTGGACAGCAGTATATACATGTTGGGCTGCTCATGAACTTGGGCTGCATGGCTCTTCTGTCACTGGACAGCAGTATATACATGTTGGGCTGCTCATGAACTTGGGCTGCATGGCTCTTCTGTCATTGGACCGCAGTATATACATGCTGGGCTGCTCATGAACTTGGGCTGCATGGCTCTTCTGTCACTGGACAGCAGTATATACATGCTGGGCTGCTCATGAACTTGGGCTGCATGGCTCTTGCATTGGACCACAGTATATACATGTTGGGCTGCTCATGAACTTCGGCTGCATGGCTCTTCTGTCATTGGACCGCAGTATATACATGCTGGGCTGCTCATGAACTTGGGCTGCATGGCTCTTCTGTCATTGGACCGCAGTATATACATGCTGGGCTGCTCATGAACTTGGGCTGCATGGCTCTTCTGTCATTGGACCGCAGTATATACATGCTGGGCTGCTCATGAACTTGGGCTGCATGGCTCTTCTGTCATTGGACCGCAGTATATACATGTTGGGCTGCTCATGAACTTGGGCTGCATGGCTCTTCTGTCACTGGACAGCAGTATATACATATTGGGCTGCTCATGAACTTGGGCTGCATGGCTCTTCTGTCACTGGACAGCAGTATATACATGTTGGGCTGCTCATGAACTTGGGCTGCATGGCTCTTCTGTCATTGGACAGCAGTACATACATGTTGGGCTGCTCATGAACTTGGGCTGCCTGACTCTTCTGTCACTGGACAGCAGTATATATATATATTGGGCTGCTCATGAACTTGGGCTGCATGGCTCTTCTGTCATTGGACCGCAGTATATACATGCTGGGCTGCTCATGAACTTGGGCTGCATGGCTCTTCTGTCATTGGACCGCAGTATATACATGTTGGGCTGCTCATGAACTTGGGCTGCATGGCTCTTCTGTCATTGGACCGCAGTATATACATGTTGGGCTGCTCATGAACTTGGGCTGCATGGCTCTTCTGTCACTGGACAGCAGTATACACATATTGGGCTGCTCATGAACTTGGGCTGCATGGCTCTTCTGTCACTGGACAGCAGTATATACATGTTGGGCTGCTCATGAACTTGGGCTGCATGGCTCTTCTGTCATTGGACAGCAGTACATACATGTTGGGCTGCTCATGAACTTGGGCTGCCTGACTCTTCTGTCACTGGACAGCAGTATATACATATTGGGCTGCTCATGAACTTGGGCTGCATGGCTCTTCTGTCATTGGACCGCAGTATATACATGCTGGGCTGCTCATGAACTTGGGCTACATGGCTCTTCTGTCATTGGACCGCAGTATATACATGTTGGGCTGCTCATGAACTTGGGCTGCATGGCTCTTCTGTCATTGGACGGCAGTATATACATGTTGGGCTGCTCATGAACTTGGGCTGCATGGCTCTTCTGTCATTGGACCGCAGTATATACATGTTGGGCTGCTCATGAACTTGGGCTGCATGGCTCTGCTGTCATTGGACCGCAGTATATACATGCTGGGCTGCTCATGAACTTGGGCTGCATGGCTCTTCTGTCATTGGACCGCAGTATATACATGTTGGGCTGCTCATGAACTTGGGCTGCATGGCTCTTCTGTCATTGGAAAGCAGTATATACATGTTGGGTTGCTCATGAACTTGGGCTGCATGGCTATTGTCATTGGACCGCAGTATATACATGCTGGGCTGCTCATGAACTTGGGCTGCTCATGAACTTGGGCTGCATGGCTCTTGTCATTGGACCGCAGTATATACATGTTGGGCTGCTCATGAACTTGGGCTGCATGGCTCTTCTGTCATTGGACCGCAGTATATACATGCTGGGCTGCTCATGAACTTGGGCTGCTCATGAACTTGGGCTGCATGGCTCTTCTGTCACTGGACAGCAGTATATACATGCTGGGCTGCTCATGAACTCGGGCTGCATGGCTCTTGTCATTGGACCGCAGTATATACATGTTGGGCTGCTCATGAACTTGGGCTGCATGGCTCTTCTGTCACTGGACCGCAGTATATACATGCTGGGCTGCATGGCTCTTCTGTCATTGGACAGCAGTATATACATGTTGGGCTGCTCATGAACTTGGGCTGCATGGCTCTTCTGTCGCTGGACAGCAGTATATACATGCTGGGCTGCTCATGAACTTGGGCTGCATGGCTCTTGTCATTGGACCGCAGTATATACATGCTGGGCTGCTCATGAACTTGGGCTACATGGCTCTTCTGTCATTGGACAGCAGTATATACATGTTGGGCTGCTCATGAACTTGGGCTGCCTGACTCTTCTGTCACTGGACAGCAGTATATACATATTGGGCTGCTCATGAACTTGGGCTGCATGGCTCTTCTGTCATTGGACAGCAGTATATACATATTGGGCTGCTCATGAACTTGGGCTGCCTGACTCTTCTGTCACTGGACAGCAGTATATACATATTGGGCTGCTCATGAACTTGGACTGCCTGACTCTTCTGTCATTGGACAGCAGTACATACATGTTGGGCTGCTCATGAACTTGGGCTGCATGACTCTTCTGTCACTGGACAGCAGTATATACATGTTGGGCTGCTCATGAACTTGGGCTGCCTGGCTCTTCTATCATTGGACAACAGTATATACATGTTGGGCTGCTCATGAACTTGGACTGCATGGCTCTTCTGTCATTGGACAACAGTATATACATATTGGGCTGCTCATGAACTTGGGCTGCATGGCCCTTGTCATTGGACCGCAGTATATACATGTTGGGCTGCTCATGAACTTGGGCTGCATGGCTCTTCTGTCATTGGACAGCAGTATATACATGTTGGGCTGCTCATGAACTTGGGCTGCATGGCTCTTCTGTCATTGGACAACAGTATATACATATTGGGCGGCTCATGAACTTGGGCTGCCTGACTCTTCTGTCACTGGACAGCAGTATATACATATTGGGCTGCTCATGAACGTGGGCTGCCTGGCTCTTCTGTCATTGGACAGCAGTATATACATGTTGGGCTGCTCATGAACTTGGGCTGCCTGACTCTTCTGTCACTGGACAGCAGTATATACATATTGGGCTGCTCATGAACTTGGGCTGCATGGCTCTTCTGTCATTGGACAGCAGTATATACATATTGGGCTACTCATGAACTTGGGCTGCATGGCTCTTCTGTCACTGGGCAACAGTATATACATGTTGGGCTGCTCATGAACGTGGGCTGCCTGGCTCTTCTGTCATTGGACAGCAGTATATACATGTTGGGCTGCTCATGAACTTGGGCTGCCTGACTCTTCTGTCACTGGACAGCAGTATATACATATTGGGCTGCTCATGAACTTGGGCTGCATGGCTCTTCTGTCATTGCACAGCAGTATATACATATTGGGCTGCTCATGAACTTGGGCTGCATGGCTCTTCTGTCACTGGACAACAGTATATACATATTGGGCTACTCATGAACTTGGGCTGCATGACTCTTCTGTCACTGGACAGAGGTATATACATATTGGGCTACTCATGAACTTGGACTGCCTGACTCTTCTGTCACTGGACAGCAGTATATACATGTTGGGCTGCTCATGAACTTGGACTACCTGACTCTTCTGTCATTGGACAGCAGTATATACATGCTGGGCTGCTCATGAACTTGGACTGCCTGACTCTTCTGTCATTGGACAGCAGTATATACCTATTGAGCTGCTCATGAACGTGGGCTGCCTGGCTCTTCTGTCATTGGACAGCAGTATATACATGCTGGGCTGCTCATGAACTTGGACTGCATGGCTCTTCTGTCATTGGACAGCAGTATATACATGTTGGGCTGCTCATGAACTTGGACTGCATGGCTCTTCTGTCATTGGACAGCAGTATATACATGTTGGGCTGCTCATGAACTTGGACTGCATGGCTCTTCTGTCATTGGACAGCAGTATATACATGTTGGGCTGCTCATGAACTTGGACTGCATGGCTCTTCTGTCATTGGACAGCAGTATATACATGTTGGGCTGCTCATGAACTTGGGCTGCATGGCTCTTCTGTCATTGGACCGCAGTATACACATATTGGGCTGCTCATGAACTTGGGCTGCATGGCTCTTCTGTCATTGGACAGCAGTACATACATGTTGGGCTGCTCATGAACTTGGGCTGCCTGACTCTTCTGTCACTGGACAGCAGTATATACATATAGGGCTGCTCATGAACTTGGGCTGCATGGCTCTTCTGTCATTGGACCGCAGTATATACATGCTGGGCTGCTCATGAACTTGGGCTGCATGGCTCTTCTGTCATTGGACCGCAGTATATACATGTTGGGCTGCTCATGAACTTGGGCTGCATGGCTCTTCTGTCATTGGACCGCAGTATATACATGTTGGGCTGCTCATGAACTTGGGCTGCATGGCTCTTCTGTCATTGGACCGCAGTATATACATGTTGGGCTGCTCATGAACTTGGGCTGCATGGCTCTTCTGTCATTGGACCGCAGTATATACATGCTGGGCTGCTCATGAACTTGGGCTGCATGGCTCTTCTGTCATTGGACCGCAGTATATACATGTTGGGCTGCTCATGAACTTGGGCTGCATGGCTCTTCTGTCACTGGACAGCAGTATATACATGTTCGGCTGCTCATGAACGTGGGCTGCATGGCTCTTCTGTCACTGGACAGCAGTATATACATGTTGGGCTGCTCATGAACTTGGGCTGCATGGCTCTTCTGTCATTGGACAGCAGTACATACATGTTGGGCTGCTCATGAACTTGGGCTGCATGGCTCTTCTGTCACTGGACAGCAGTATATACATATTGGGCTGCTCATGAACTTGGGCTGCATGGCTCTTCTGTCACTGGACAGCAGTATATACATGCTGGGCTGCTCATGAACTTGGGCTGCATGGCTCTTGTTATTGGACCGCAGTATATACATGTTGGGCTGCTCATGAACTTGGGCTGCATGGCTCTTCTGTCATTGGACCGCAGTATATACATGCTGGGCTGCTCATGAACTTGGGCTGCATGGCTCTTCTGTCATTGGACCGCAGTATATACATGCTGGGCGGCATGGCTCTTCTGTCATTGGACAGCAGTATATACATGCTGGGCTGCTCATGAACTTGGGCTGCATGGCTCTTGTCATTGGACCGCAGTATATACATGCTGGGCTGCTCATGAACTTGGGCTACATGGCTCTTCTGTCATTGGACAGCAGTATATACATGTTGGGCTGCTCATGAACTTGGGCTGCCTGACTCTTCTGTCACTGGACAGCAGTATATACATATTGGGCTGCTCATGAACTTGGACTGCCTGACTCTTCTGTCATTGGACAGCAGTACATACATGTTGGGCTGCTCATGAACTTGGGCTGCCTGACTCTTCTGTCACTGGACAGCAGTATATACATATTGGGCTGCTCATGAACTTGGGCTGCATGGATCTTCTGTCATTGGACAGCAGTATATACATATTTGGCTGCCTGACTCTTCTGTCACTGGACAGCAATATATACATATTGGGCTGCTCATGAACTTGGACTGCCTGACTCTTCTGTCACTGGACAGCAATATATACTTATTGGGCTGCTCATGAACTTGGACTGCCTGACTCTTCTGTCATTGGACAGCAGTACATACATGTTGGGCTGCATGACTCTTCTGTCACTGGACAGCAGTATATACATGTTGGGCTGCTCATGAACTTGGGCTGCCTGGCCCTTCTATCATTGGACAACAGTATATACATGTTGGGCTGCTCATGAACTTGGACTGCATGGCTCTTCTGTCATTGGACAACAGTATATACATATTGGGCTGCTCATGAACTTGGACTGCATGGCTCTTGTCATTGGACCGCAGTATATACATGTTGGGCTGCTCATGAACTTGGGCTGCATGGCTCTTCTGTCATTGGACAGCAGTATATACATGTTGGGCTGCTCATGAACTTGGGCTGCATGGCTCTTCTGTCATTGGACAACAGTATATACATATTGGGCGGCTCATGAACTTGGGCTGCATGGCTCTTCTGTCATTGGACAACAGTATATACATGTTGGGCTGCTCATGAACGTGGGCTGCCTGGCTCTTCTGTCATTGGACAGCAGTATATACATGTTGGGCTGCTCATGAACTTGGGCTGCCTGACTCTTCTGTCACTGGACAGCAGTATATACATATTGGGCTGCTCATGAACTTGGGCTGCATGGCTCTTCTGTCACTGGACAGCAGTATATACATATTGGGCTGCTCATGAACTTGGGCTGCATGGCTCTTCTGTCACTGGACAACAGTATATACATATTGGGCTGCTCATGAACTTGGGCTGCATGGCTCTTCTCTCACGGGACAGCAGTATATACATATTGGGCTGCTCATGAACTTGGGCTGCATGACTCTTCTGTCACTGGACAGCAGTATATACATATTGGGCTGCTCAGAAACTTCGACTGCCTGACTCTTCTGTCACTGGACAGCAGTATATACATATTGAGCTGCTCATGGACTTGGACTGCCTGACTCTTCTGTCACTGGACAGCAGTATATACATGTTGGGCTGCTCATGAACTTGGACTGCCTGACTCTTCTGTCATTGGACAGCAGTATATACATGCTGGGCTGCTCATGAACTTGGACTGCCTGACTCTTCTGTCATTGGACAGCAGTATATACATGCTGGGCTGCTCATGAACTTGGACTGCCTGACTCTTCTGTCACTGGACAGCAGTATATACATGCTGGGCTGCTCATGAACTTGGACTGCCTGACTCTTCTGTCATTGGACAGCAGTATATACATGTTGGGCTGCTCATGAACTTGGACTGCATGGCTCTTCTGTCATTGGACAGCAGTATATACATGTTGGGCTGCTCATGAACTTGGACTGCATGGCTCTTCTGTCATTGGACAGCAGTATATACATGTTGGGCTGCTCATGAACTTGGACTGCCTGACTCTTCTGTCAGTGGACAGCAGTATATACATATTGAGCTGCTCATGAACGTGGGCTGCCTGGCTGTTCTGTCATGGACAGCAGTATATACATGTAGGGCTGCTCATGAACTTGGGCTGCATGACTCTTCTGTCACTGGACAGCAGTATATACATATTGAGCTGCTCATGAACGTGGGCTGCGTGGCTCTTCTGTCATTGGACAGAAGTATATACATGTTGGGCTGCTCATGAACTTGGACTGCCTGACTCTTCTGTCATTGGAGAGCAGTATATACATATTGGGCTGCTCATGAGCTTGGGCTGCCTGACTCTTCTGTCATTGGACAGCAGTATATACATATTGGGCTGCTCATGAACTTGGGCTGCATGGCTCTTCTGTCATTGGACTGCAGCGTATACATATTGGGCTGCTCATGAATTTGGGCTGCCTGGCTCTTCTGTCATTGGACAGCAGTATATACATGTTGGGCTGCTCATGAACTTGGGCTGCCTGACTCTTCTGTCATTGGACAGAAGTATATACATGTTGGGCTGCTCATGAACTTGGACTGCCTGACTCTTCTGTCATTGGAGAGCAGTATATACATATTGGGCTGCTCATGAACTTGGGCTGCCTGACTCTTCTGTCATTGGACAGCAGTATATACATATTGGGCTGCTCATGAACTTGGGCTGCATGGCTCTTCTGTCATTGGACTGCAGCGTATACATATTGGGCTGCTCATGAATTTGGGCTGCCTGGCTCTTCTGTCATTGGACAGCAGTATATACATGTTGGGCTGCTCATGAACTTGGGCTGCCTGACTCTTCTGTCATTGGACAGCAGTATATACATGTTGGGCTGCTCATGAACTTGGACTGCCTGACTCTTCTGTCACTGGACAGCAGTATATACATGTTGGGCTGCTCATGAACTTGGGCTCCCTGGCACTTCTGTCATTGGACCGCAGCATATACATCCTGGGCTGCTCATGAACTTGGGCTGCATGGCTCTTCTGTCATTGGACAGCAGCATATACATACTGGGCTGCTCATGAACTTGGGCTGCATGGCTCTTGTCATTGGACAACAGTATATACATGTTGGGCTGCTCATGAACTTGGGCTGCATGGCTCTTCTGTCATTGGACAGCAGTATATACATGTTTGGGCTGCTCATGAACTTGGGCTGCTTGGCTCTTCTGTCATTGGACAGCCGCATAACATGTTGGGCTGCTCAAGAACTTGGGCTGCCTGGCTCTTCTGTCATTGGACAGCAGTATATACATGTTGGGCTGCTCATGAACTTGGGCTCCCTGTCTCTTCTGTCATTGGACAGCAGTATATACATGTTGGGCTGCTCATGAACTTGGGCTGCATGGCTCTTCTGTCACTGGACAGCAGTATACACATATTGGGCTGCTCATGAACTTGGGCTGCATGGCTCTTCTGTCACTGGACAGCAGTATATACATGTTGGGCTGCTCATGAACTTGGGCTGCATGGCTCTTCTGTCATTGGACAGCAGTACATACATGTTGGGCTGCTCATGAACTTGGGCTGCCTGACTCTTCTGTCACTGGACAGCAGTATATACATATTGGGCTGCTCATGAACTTGGGCTGCATGGCTCTTCTGTCACTGGACAGCAGTATATACATGCTGGGCTGCTCATGAACTTGGGCTGCATGGCTCTTGTTATTGGACCGCAGTATATACATGTTGGGCTGCTCATGAACTTGGGCTGCATGGCTCTTCTGTCATTGGACCGCAGTATATACATGCTGGGCTGCTCATGAACTTGGGCTGCATGGCTCTTCTGTCATTGGACCGCAGTATATACATGCTGGGCTGCATGGCTCTTCTGTCATTGGACAGCAGTATATACATGCTGAGCTGCTCATGAACTTGGGCTGCATGGCTCTTGTCATTGGACCGCAGTATATACATGCTGGGCTGCTCATGAACTTGGGCTACATGGCTCTTCTGTCATTGGACAGCAGTATATACATGTTGGGCTGCTCATGAACTTGGGCTGCCTGACTCTTCTGTCACTGGACAGCAGTATATACTTATTGGGCTGCTCATGAACTTGGACTGCCTGACTCTTCTGTCATTGGACAGCAGTACATACATGTTGGGCTGCTCATGAACTTGGGCCGCCTGACTCTTCTGTCACTGGACAGCAGTATATACATATTGGGCTGCTCATGAACTTGGGCTGCATGGATCTTCTGTCATTGGACAGCAGTATATACATATTGGGCTGCCTGACTCTTCTGTCACTGGACAGCAATATATACATATTGGGCTGCTCATGAACTTGGACTGCCTGACTCTTCTGTCATTGGACAGCAGTACATACATGTTGGGCTGCTCATGAACTTGGGCTGCATGACTCTTCTGTCACTGGACAGCAGTATATACATGTTGGGCTGCTCATGAACTTGGGCTGCATGGCTCTTCTGTCACTGGACAGCAGTATACACATATTGGGCTGCTCATGAACTTGGGCTGCATGGCTCTTCTGTCACTGGACAGCAGTATATACATGTTGGGCTGCTCATGAACTTGGGCTGCATGGCTCTTCTGTCATTGGACAGCAGTACATACATGTTGGGCTGCTCATGAACTTGGGCTGCCTGACTCTTCTGTCACTGGACAGCAGTATATACATATTGGGCTGCTCATGAACTTGGGCTGCATGGCTCTTCTGTCACTGGACAGCAGTATATACATGCTGGGCTGCTCATGAACTTGGGCTGCATGGCTCTTGTTATTGGACCGCAGTATATACATGTTGGGCTGCTCATGAACTTGGGCTGCATGGCTCTTCTGTCATTGGACCGCAGTATATACATGCTGGGCTGCTCATGAACTTGGGCTGCATGGCTCTTCTGTCATTGGACCGCAGTATATACATGCTGGGCTGCATGGCTCTTCTGTCATTGGACAGCAGTATATACATGCTGAGCTGCTCATGAACTTGGGCTGCATGGCTCTTGTCATTGGACCGCAGTATATACATGCTGGGCTGCTCATGAACTTGGGCTACATGGCTCTTCTGTCATTGGACAGCAGTATATACATGTTGGGCTGCTCATGAACTTGGGCTGCCTGACTCTTCTGTCACTGGACAGCAGTATATACTTATTGGGCTGCTCATGAACTTGGACTGCCTGACTCTTCTGTCATTGGACAGCAGTACATACATGTTGGGCTGCTCATGAACTTGGGCCGCCTGACTCTTCTGTCACTGGACAGCAGTATATACATATTGGGCTGCTCATGAACTTGGGCTGCATGGATCTTCTGTCATTGGACAGCAGTATATACATATTGGGCTGCCTGACTCTTCTGTCACTGGACAGCAATATATACATATTGGGCTGCTCATGAACTTGGACTGCCTGACTCTTCTGTCATTGGACAGCAGTACATACATGTTGGGCTGCTCATGAACTTGGGCTGCATGACTCTTCTGTCACTGGACAGCAGTATATACATGTTGGGCTGCTCATGAACTTGGGCTGCATGGCTCTTGTCATTGGATCGCAGTATATACATGTTGGGCTGCTCATGAACTTGGGCTGCATGGCTCTTCTGTCATTGGACAGCAGTATATACATGTTGGGCTGCTCATGAACTTGGGCTGCATGGCTCTTCTGTCATTGGACAACAGTATATACATATTGGGCGGCTCATGAACTTGGGCTGCATGGCTCTTCTGTCATTGGACAACAGTATATACATGTTGGGCTGCTCATGAACTTGGGCTGCATGACTCTTCTGTCACTGGACAGCAGTATATACATGTTGGGCTGCTCATGAACTTGGGCTGCATGGCTCTTGTCATTGGATCGCAGTATATACATGTTGGGCTGCTCATGAACTTGGGCTGCATGGCTCTTCTGTCATTGGACAGCAGTATATACATGTTGGGCTGCTCATGAACTTGGGCTGCATGGCTCTTCTGTCATTGGACAACAGTATATACATATTGGCCGGCTCATGAACTTGGGCTGCATGGCTCTTCTGTCATTGGACAACAGTATATACATGTTGGGCTGCTCATGAACGTGGGCTGCCTGGCTCTTCTGTCATTGGACAGCAGTATATACATGTTGGGCTGCTCATGAACTTGGGCTGCCTGAATCTTCTGTCACTGGACAGCAGTATATACATATTGGGCTGCTCATGAACTTGGGCTGCATGGATCTGCTGTCATTGGACAGCAGTATATACATATTGGGCTGCCTGACTCTTCTGTCACTGGACAGCAATATATACATATTGGGGTGCTCATGAACTTGGACTGCCTGACTCTTCTGTCATTGGACAGCAGTACATACATGTTGGGCTGCTCATGAACTTGGGCTGCATGACTCTTCTGTCACTGGACAGCAGTATATACATGTTGGGCTGCTCATGAACTTGGGCTGCCTGGCCCTTCTATCATTGGACAACAGTATATACATGTTGGGCTGCTCATGAACTTGGACTGCATGGCTCTTCTGTCATTGGACAACAGTATATACATATTGGGCTGCTCATGAACTTGGGCTGCATGGCTCTTGTCATTGGACCGCAGTATATACATGTTGGGCTGCTCATGAACTTGGGCTGCATGGCTCTTCTGTCATTGGACAGCAGTATATAGATGTTGGGCTGCTCATGAACTTGGGCTGCATGGCTCTTCTGTCATTGGACAACAGTATATACATATTGGGCGGCTCATGAACTTGGGCTGCATGGCTCTTCTGTCATTGGACAACAGTATATACATGTTGGGCTGCTCATGAACGTGGGCTGCCTGGCTCTTCTGTGATTGGACAGCAGTATATACATGTTGGGCTGCTCATGAACTTGGGCTGCCTGAATCTTCTGTCACTGGACAGCAGTATATACATATTGGGCTGCTCATGAACTTGGGCTGCATGGCTCTTCTGTCACTGGACAACAGTATATCCATATTGGGCTGCTCATGAACTTGGGCTGCATGGCTCTTCTCTCACGGGACAGCAGTATATACATATTGGGCTGCTCATGAACTTGGGCTGCATGACTCTTCTGTCACTGGACAGCAGTATATACATATTGGGCTGCTCATGAACTTCGACTGCCTGACTCTTGTCACTGGACAGCAGTATATACATATTGAGCTGCTCATGAACTTGGACTGCCTGACTCTTCTGTCACTGGACAGCAGTATATACATGTTGGGCTGCTCATGAACTTGGACTGCCTGACTCTTCTGTCATTGGACAGCAGTATATACATGCTGGGCTGCTCATGAACTTGGACTGCCTGACTCTTCTGTCACTGGACAGCAGTATATACATATTGAGCTGCTCATGAACGTGGGCTGCCTGGCTCTTCTGTCATTGGACAGCAGTATATACATGCTGGGCTGCTCATGAACTTGGACTGCATGGCTCTTCTGTCATTGGACAGCAGTATATACATGTTGGGCTGCTCATGAACTTGGACTGCATGGCTCTTCTGTCATTGGACAGCAGTATATTGTCACCGCGCCCGCCGCATCTAATTGCCGACAACCGTAGTGTCACGCATCGCATTATTGTCGGCACTACCGCAAAGGAGCCGAAGGAAAGAGACAGAGCATGGCCGCATTGTTGGGGCGCTTGCCGAAAGAGAGAAAAGGATAGAGGCTACTGGAATCTTCTACTTTGTACCCCAGCGCAATAAGTGAACGTTCTTGAAGCTTCCAGAATAGTGCCTGGGAGATATAAATAGCGGTAAAGTGTGAGAAGAGTCAGTCAGAAGTATGTGAAGGTTGAGTAGTCGTGCCGACGGAGACGGACATACGATGTGGAGAGTTGTGCCGACGGAGAAGAGTTAGTTCTTTGTGTTACGAATTCGGAGCCGTGCTGTTGGAGAATCGGAAAAGACTTTCTTGCTGTTGCAACGAGTGTACAAAGTTACTGTTTACGGAAATAAAAGTGTTTCTTTATCTCGACTACATCTGTCGTATTTACTTGACACCCATACAAAAAGTCACAATATACATGTTGGGCTGCTCATGAACTTGGACTGCATGGCTCTTCTGTCATTGGACAGCAGTATATACATGTTGGGCTGCTCATGAACTTGGACTGCCTGACTCTTCTGTCAGTGGACAGCAGTATATACATATTGAGCTGCTCATGAACGTGGGCTGCCTGGCTGTTCTGTCATGGACAGCAGTATATACATGTTGGGCTGCTCATGAACTTGGACTGCCTGACTCTTCTGTCACTGGACAGCAGTATATACATATTGAGCTGCTCATGAACGTGGGCTGCCTGGCTGTTCTGTCATGGACAGCAGTATATACATGTAGGGCTGCTCATGAACTTGGGCTGCATGACTCTTCTGTCACTGGACAGCAGTATATACATATTTAGCTGCTCATGAACGTGGGCTGCCTGGCTCTTCTGTCATTGGACAGAAGTATATACATGTTGGGCTTGGACTGCCTGACTCTTCTGTCATTGGAGAGCAGTATATACATATTGGGCTGCTCATGAACTTGGGCTGCCTGACTCTTCTGTCATTGGACAGCAGTATATACATATTGGGCTGCTCATGAACTTGGGCTGCATGGCTCTTCTGTCATTGGACTGCAGCGTATACATATTGGGCTGCTCATGAATTTGGGCTGCCTGGCTCTTCTGTCATTGGACAGCAGTATATACATGTTGGGCTGCTCATGAACTTGGGCTGCCTGACTCTTCTGTCATTGGACAGCAGTATATACATGTTGGGCTGCTCATGAACTTGGGCTGCCTGACTGTTCTGTCATTGGACATCAGTATATACATGTTGGGCTGCTCATGAACTTGGGCTGCATGGCTCTTCTGTAATTGGACAGCAGCATAACATGTTGGGCTGCTCATGAACTTGGGCTGCATGGCTCTTCTGTCATTGGACAGCAGCATAACATGTTGGGCTGCTCATGAACCTGGACTGCCTGACTCTTCTGTAATTGGACAGCAGCATAACATGTTGGGCTGCTCATGAACTTGGGCTGCATGGCTCTTCTGTCATTGGACAGCAGCATAAGATGTTGGGCTGCACATGAGCTTGGACTGCCTGACTCTTCTGTCACTGGACAGCAGTATATACATGTTGGGCTGCTCATGAACTTGGGCTCCCTGGCACTTCTGTCATTGGACCGCAGCATATACATCCTGGGCTGCTCATGAACTTGGGCTGCATGGCTCTTCTGTCATTGGACAGCAGCATATACATACTGGGCTGCTCATGAACTTGGGCTGCATGGCTCTTGTCATTGGACAACAGTATATACATGTTGGGCTGCTCATGAACTTGGGCTGCATGGCTCTTCTGTCATTGGACAGCAGTATATACATGTTGGGCTGCTCATGAACTTGGGCTGCATGGCTCTTCTGTCATTGGACAGCAGTATATACGTGTTGGGCTGCTCATGAACTTGGGCTCCCTGGCTCTTCTGTCATTGGACAGCCGCATAACATGTTGGGCTGCTCAAGAACTTGGGCTGCCTGGCTCTTCTGTCATTGGACAGCAGTATATACATGTTGGGCTGCTCATGAACTTGGGCTCCCTGTCTCTTCTGTCATTGGACAGCAGTATATACATGTTGGGCTGCTCATGAACTTGGGCTGCATGGCTCTTCTGTCACTAGACAGCAGTATATACATGCTGGGCTGCTCATGAACTTGGGCTGCATGGCTCTTGTCATTGGACCGCAGTATATACATGCTGGGCTGCTCATGAACTTGGGCTACATGGCTCTTCTGTCATTGGACAGCAGTATATACATGTTGGGCTGCTCATGAACTTGGGCTGCCTGACTCTTCTGTCACTGGACAGCAGTATATACATATTGGGCTGCTCATGAACTTGGACTGCCTGACTCTTCTGTCATTGGACAGCAGTACATACATGTTGGGCTGCTCATGAACTTGGGCTGCCTGACTCTTCTGTCACTGGACAGCAGTATATACATATTGGGCTGCTCATGAACTTGGGCTGCATGGCTCTTCTGTCATTGGACAGCAGTATATACATGTTGGGCTGCTCATGAACTTGGGCTGCATGGCTCTTCTGTCATTGGACAGCAGTATATACATGTTGGGCTGCTCATGAACTTGGGCTCCCTGGCTCTTCTGTCATTGGACAGCAGCATAACATGTTGGGCTGCTCATGAACTTGGGCTGCCTGGCTCTTCTGTCATTGGGCAGCCCTTTGAGGTTCTCTACATTTCACGTGTGATATTTATTAGTCAGCTGCAATTTGTGGTTTTTTTTTCTGTTTTAATGCACTTATTTTCACCCAATTCTGTTTTACGTTCCATTTCCCTAAGCTTGTTACTATTTTAATTACCCATTCCAATCTAAAATTTATTTTCCCCCTCTTTTTCTTATGCTTCATGACAATTTACTAATAATTTCCTACACCCCACAGATTGCCTTTCTGATCTGTTTTACTTCCATTTCTTTTCCTTACTTAAATTTCACTTATAATACATATATGGCTTTCTCCCTAAACTTTTCCTTCCCTCCCTCCTAGCAACCCTGAACACAATTCACTTAATCACTTTCTCTTCCTCACACGGCACGGATCACCATTTTCCTCTCTCTTTCTTTCTCGGCTACCTATATATTGACACATGTTCATTGTCCCATATCCACTTATTTAAGTTAATCTTTCCAAACTTGTGGTGGCCTTTTCTGGTCACCCTTCTCCCATTCCAATCTACCCACATATGTAAAGCCTGTTTCCCTGCTAGTTTCTCCTTCTCTGCCAGCTTGTCACTTGCTAATTTCCCCTCCTTCTTTCCTCTCGCATCTGTTTTTGGAGTAATGTTTTCCCCTTCTCAGTGATTCTTTTAAACACATACGGCTGACTTATTGGTTTACTGTGTTTCATGTCTCGCCTCTTCATGATTTCTCACTACAGTGTCTGTTAGTTTATTCTTTTTCTCAGTAATCTGTCCATTTGTCCATAATATAAAATCTTGGATATAGGACTGCTTCCCCTGACTTTTTGCTCTCCTTCTCTGTTCTATCAATTTCTTCATTTGCTGCCTTTGGTTATATGATAAATCTTTGTTGGCAAAGATGTTTGTCTAATTCAGTAATTTTGCCTGTTTCAGTGTGCTGTAAGTCGTATATGTACTTGTAAATTTTGCTAGAATGTTTCTTCTTCCATTTCTTCTCCTGAATCTAAATGCTTGTCATATTTCATGGTTACTAGTGTTTATCTGTAGCTTCTTCTCCAGAACTTCCTTTACCTCTTGCTTCGCACTGAAGCCTGTCCTTTCTTTTATTCTCACAAACACCAAGTTATATTTCGTTTTTTTGTCCTCCCATTTTTCTGTTTTTCCTTTGATATTTTATAATTCTTCCTTTACAGTTTCTATATTTTTAAGTATTTCCTCTTCTTTATCGTCTAGTTCTCTTCTTTTTTTTCCCTTCTGTACTCTTCTCCATTGCTAGTATTTTTCCTCTTTCCCCTAGCTCTGTCATCACTTCTTCCATATTAACTTTGCCGGCCATGTCGTTTGCGTCTTTCTTCTTCTTACTTAGGGGAGCGATCTTGGTACATGTCTACACTCTCATTGCATGTACAACTTATAATAATATATTAAATAGATAATGCTGTATACATTACAAAGAGGTAATCAGAGGATATGGTCGGTGAATTTATTTTGATAATTCTCCCGGTCAGGCGGTGAGACCTGTAAACCAACGACAGGTGTGGTCCTCCAGACATTCTGGGGGTTGTGAGAGAGCGATGTGACCGCCAAAACATAAAAATATGGTGCTCTCTAAAAAAACGGTTACTATTACTGCTATTGCTCTCTTCAATATCATTGTGAAAAATATTGGAGAGCAAGAGGATTAATGACTTCATTGTCAGAAATCCAGCATTAGCTAACAACAACACTCTCATTGCTAGCTCAGAACTCATACAGAAGCAGAAATTCTTCCTGGTACAGAAACATGGCTATAACATTTCTAGTCCATATTTTAAACTTCATAACATCACTTATAAACTAAACCACCACCCAAAAATTGGACACATATCCTCAGCCGCAGAATGTGCATAAGATAATTTATGAGAGGAAGCTGACTTGATAATTACATTGTACATTACTGTTTGTTAACACCCAGGGGAAATACAAACTGGTTTAACAATTCAATGCCATTCTGGCAGATTGTCACAGTAGCTCAATGGTTAGAGCAGCCACCTGGTAAGCGGAAGGTCTGTGGTTCAAGTCCCAGCTGTGGCATTGAATTTTTAAGTTCCAGTTCTACCTCTCACCCATTTCATGTTCATCAATGGTGCAACGCTACAGCCCAGTGATAGGGTCTGGCCTATCATAGCCCTCTATACAGTACAAGGTACATTTAATCTATAGTCAAAAATTACAGTATAGTGCAAGTCTGCAAGTCCCGTCTTAGTCGCAAACCTTTCTTCCTATATATTGCATTGCATCAACAAACATTACATATTGAAGTACAAACCTCATCCAACTTGGGTAATTCTGGCAGATTAATGTATAATGACATTCCTCTTTCTATCAACTCCTCAACAGGCGCTGTTTCAGGGATTTCTTCTTCCAATACCTTTCCTGCATCCTTCTGAAATTCTTCTACTTTAGTTACCAATTCCTGTACTCCTTTCTCTTCTTCTATATGACAGGGTAAGTTGCAAACTTCCTTATGAAACAGATGTAACTCTTCAACAGTGGGCCTATACTTTGTTTCATAAGCCTGCTTATTCCTGAAATGGGAAAGAGTAGAGAGCATGCATTTAGCAATATTTTGGTGAAGTGCAATGCTTGATAAAGTGCATGCTTCTGTTGCAGCAGTATCAACCTAGTACATTACCTAACTTACCATATAAGTACAGCATGTTACAGCTACAAATTAATCTTATTTGCATTTCAACTATTTACACAAATATTCATAATGGTAACTAAAATATTTATGTTTAGTGTTACAGAACTGTACCAATGTTTGGAGCAAAATTAGTAGTTGAGTTATTGATTTGAATTAATGAAATCCTCCTCTGGGTAGAAATGATGATAAGCATGCATCATCCTTTAATAGCTTATGGACTTTTCACCCCCTCTAAAAAAGGTGCAAAAACAAGAATTCTACACAAGCATTAATTCATTTGGTAACTTCTTGTACACAATTTTGCCCATTATTAAGGGATCCTTCTCTGTACCTTCTTTATTTTCATTTCCTCTGTAATAACTGTATTGCATTCTAGTACCATTAGGGCTCGTTTCTCCATATAATTGCAGGTTTGTGCTGCACATGGACAACTGGGGCATTTTGGACATCTTATTGTACTTGTTTAAATTGTTTAATATACAAAAACTGAAGTTTCAAATGTACTACTATCAGCTGCAGCAGTCAAAATAAACTAATGTTAATTGCAGCATATCAGAAGCTGTGTAGCGGAGAGTCAACCTAGGTTTTAGGCATGGCAAGGCCAACCTTGGGCCATCCAAGTGCTTTGAGGGGACATGAAGAGATGGGTGTCACTTCTTATACATTGCTTAAATTGAGGTTTATCCACCCCGATCCTCCTCTATGGTTGTATGTTTGGTAACCTGGCTGCTGTGTTATTACTTAAGGCTCATATGAGACTGTATTTTAGCACTTTGTTACATGTCTAGCTCACTTGCGTATTGTGTTTTACTCTTCTTGTGTGAGTGAGTGACTAAGTGAGGCAGTGGGGCTTAAGGACCCGTCAACAGCTAGGTCATTTGGGCCCGAAGTCACACGTTGAAGTCTAAAACACTCACAAGCTTATAGGATTAAAAGGCAAAAGCTGAAACAATATTAAAATGGTAAATTGTTAAAACATGAAAAAGTGAAAGTTAAAATTGTTAAAACATTCAAAATTGACTGCTAAAACATTAAAAATGACCAGTAAAACAATACAAATGAGAATTCATGTTCTAAAACCATAAAATTAAAAGCTCAAGAAAATAAGTTAAACTTGTCTTGTGAACCCAATTTTGGCGATGAACTGCAGCACCTTATTTACTGGAACTGGGTCATTGCCCAGAATTGACTGCAGGGCAAAATCCACACCAAGAGATTAGTGCAAAATGTGCAACACGAGAAGCGTAGGTATGTTGCATATTGGACACACAGGGGCTGGGTTGACATGTGAAAGATGACCATGAGTGACCTATTCTTAATTGGGTGAAAACAACCTCCAACTGCCACAAAGCCCTGCATGAGGTCAGCCACCTACCTCTTCCCAAGGTTGCTGTCACAACGATAATAGATGTCATCACAAGTACCGCTGAACATCCCTAAAAGGCAGAGTGCATGTGGCAAACTCCAGCAAACAGCAGACACATTTGTTTCCTCATTGTGGTAATACCCACATGGCCTGGGGTCCATGTAAAAACTAACTGCTATCATGATTGAGTAACTGAGAGATGACAATCTGTATTTTAATAATTAGTGCTGTGCTGCTCATAAACTGTTTCAAGGATTCAATGGCGTTGATAGGATTGGAAAATATAATAAAACCAGGATCTAATGTGGAGATAAAAAGAACCAAAAATATAGCATACAGCTCTGCAGTAAAAAACTGAGCAGGTATCTGGAAGGTGATACTTGTGAACCTCACCATTATGAACAAACCTACATACTGTAGCACCACCCACCTGGGAACCATTGGTAAATACCAGAATGTAATTCTGGTAACACTCCAGAAGCTTGGTGAAAAGTTGGCAATACATTAACAACCTGAAAGCTCAAGGTCGAACTGGGCATGCTGGAGCTGCCAAGAGAACACTGTTTGGAATTCATGTGCGATGACCAGTTTGCAAAACCAAATACTGCTACAGTGAGCACAAGACAGACCTGCGTGAGCTGCCAACCTCGCTACATAACAACACACCGAACACACAGTGGAGGCTCAACACGACTAGTTTGGAGAGCCCCAGTAGCAACACGAATATTGGCATGATATGGTGTTTAAAAAACAAAGTTTAGAGGCAGAAGCTGTGCCATAAATAAAACTGCCATAGCCTAGTTTGGACTGGACCAGTGAGCGATACGACCTCAACATTACAGCACAATTGCAGACCCAGGAGATTTCAGAGAAAACCCACAAAACTTGAAGCGAACAATCGCAGGATGAATGAAGTTGACAAACATAGTGCTCCCAGGTGAGCTTGCGATTGAGGTGAAGGCCCAACAACTTTAGGTGCAGCAGAGGTATGCCACACAAATGAAGATCAGGAAGAGGTTGTACAACATAAGGTCAATGAAAGTGGACAACATTTTCAAGAGATAACTGAAAATCAGTGAGAAGCACCCACTTGGCGATGGATGTTATGGTCAGCTGCAGTTGATGCTTAATGTGTTCAAGATTATAAGAGCAAATAGTAAATAGCAAAGTCCTCAACCTACAGGGACATTGGGATTCTGCTACAAACAACACTAGCGATGCCGTTAATGGCTACAGTAAAAAATGTTATATTGAGAGTTGAACCTGCGGCACAGCATTTTCATGGATCCTCTCTTGTTACAGTGTGTTTCCAAGATGGGCATGAAATTGCCAAAGTGGTAAAAAGTTAAAAAGCAATATGGCTAAGTGACCATGTAAACCATAACCGTGAAGAGTATGGAGGATGCCATGGCACCATGTAGTGTCATAGGCCTTTTCCAGATCAAAGAAGACACCCACGACATGCTGTTTCTGCAGAAAGGCATTTTGGATGTAAGTGTCCATGCATGTCAGAATGGCGACACTGGAGCAATGGCGATGAAAGCCACAATGAACATTGCTCAACAGGTTATTCATCTCTAGCCACCACATTAAGTGAGTGTTAATCATCCATTCAAAGGACTAGCAAACGACACCCGTTAGGCAAATAGGGTGGCAGCTAGAGGGAAGTTTTTCTTAAGGCAGACTGGGAAGCCTTAAACTGTACTCAAACTAGAAGCAGAACCTACTAGGAAGCCAGCATGACGGTTCTAAATGTAATGTAGCCATCTTCTATACTATATTAATGTTATAAACACAATTACATCTAGCCTTATTATGCAATTATAAATGTATATAATTATTCTTCATGTCATAATTTACTAAGACCAATACTTCAGTTTGGAATAGTTATCCTGTTACAGTGTTCATTACTGTTTGTTATGTTTGTGTTCTGGCAGCAAGTTGAATGCAGTTGTGTCTGCACATAGCGGGAAATTTGAATCTATAAAAGTGTGCTTTTGAATAACAGCAAAACTAACAGAGATAAATCTTTTGGATTCATTTTTTATGAGAAGCTATTTTCCGTGCATATTGTTTGCGAGTGAGAGAAATGGTGTCTGTACAAATAATAGTTCTTGTAATACTCATCATTTAAAACAAAAAATAGCAAAACATAAGAGCTCAACTGCCCATATGAATTTAGAATTACAATTCTATGGTGTGCATTAAGAAAGAGAGGGAGTAATGCTGGAGAGGATGTAATGTACTGCACACCCACTGAAACAAGTCACGAGCCACGTCTGTGCATGTCTATACACATTCGCATGCGAAAATAATTAATGGGTGTGCAGTTGCGAGTATGCGATCCCCCAGGAACCACCACTGATTGGACATAACCTCTATTTACACAATTGCTAAACCTCACACAGTGACTGTTGTTCATAAGTTGTATTGTACCTAACCTCTATTTACACAGCTACTAAACCTTGCACAGTGACTGTTGTTCATAAACTGTATTGTACATAACCTCTATTTACACAGCTGCTAAACCTTGCACAGTGACTGCTGTTCAAAGTGGTATTGTACCTAACCTCTATTTACACAGCTGCTAAACCTTGCACAGTGACTGTTGTTCAAAGTGGTATTGTACCTAACCTCTATTTACACAGCTGCTAAACCTTGCACAGTGACTGTTGTTCATAAGTTGTATTGTACCTAACCTCTATTTACACAGCTGCTAAACCTTGCACAGTGACTGTTGTTCATAAACTGTATTGTACATAACCTCTCTTTACACAGCTGCTAATCCTCACACAGTGACTGTTGTTCATAAACTGTATTGTACATAACCTCTATTTACACAGCTACTAAACCTTGCACAGTGACTGTTGATCATAAGTTGTATTGTACCTAACCTCTATTTACACAGCTGCTAAACCTCACACAGTGACTGTTGTTCATAAGTTGTATTGTACCTAACCTCTATTTACACAGCTGCTAAACCTCACACAGTGACTGTTGTTCATAAGTTGTATTGTACCTAACCTCTATTTACACAGCTGCTAAACCTTGCACAGTGACTGTTGTTCATAAGTTGTATTGTACCTAACCTCTATTTACACAGCTGCTAAACCTTGCACAGTGACTGTTGTTCATAAGTTGTATTGTACCTAACCTCTATTTACACAGCTGCTAAACCTCACACAGTGACTGTTGTTCATAAGTTGTATTGTACCTAACCTCTATTTACACAGCTGCTAAACCTCACACAGTGACTGTTGTTCATAAACTGTATTGTACCTAACCTCTATTTACACAGCTGCTAAACCTCACACTGTGACTGTTGTTCATAAGTTGTATTGTACATAACCTCTATTTACACAGCTGCTAAACCTTGCACAGTGACTGTTGTTCATAAGTTGTATTGTATCTAACCTCTATTTACACAGCTGCTAAACCTCACACAGTGACTGTTGTTCATAAGTTGTATTGTACCTAACCTCTATTTACACAGCTGCTAAACCTCACACAGTGACTGTTGTTCATAAGTTGTATTGTACCTAACCTCTATTTACACAGCTGCTAAACCTCACACAGTGACTGTTGTTCATAAACTGTATTGTACCTAACCTCTATTTACACAGCTGCTAAACCTCACACTGTGACTGTTGTTCATAAGTTGTATTGTACATAACCTCTATTTACACAGCTGCTAAACCTTGCACAGTGACTGTTGTTCATAAGTTGTATTGTATCTAACCTCTATTTACACAGCTGCTAAACCTCACACAGTGACTGTTGTTCATAAGTTGTATTGTACCTAACCTCTATTTACACAGCTGCTAAACCTTGCACAGTGACTGCTGTTCATAAACTGTATTGTACCTAACCTCTATTTACACAGCTGCTAAACCTCACACAGTGACTGTTGTTCATAAGTTGTATTGTACCTAACCTCTATTTACACAGCTGCTAAACCTTGCACAGTGACTGCTGTTCATAAGTTGTATTGTACCTAACCTCTATTTACACAGCTGCTAAACCTCACACAGTGACTGTTGTTCATAAGTTGTATTGTACATAACCTCTATTTACACAGCTGCTAAACCTTGCACAGTGACTGTTGTTCATAAGTTGTATTGTACCTAACCTCTATTTACACAGCTGCTAAACCTCACACAGTGACTGTTGTTCATAAGTTGTATTGTACCTAACCTCTATTTACACAGCTGCTAAACCTTGCACAGTGACTGCTGTTCATAAACTGTATTGTACCTAACCTCTATTTACACAGCTGCTAAACCTCACACAGTGACTGTTGTTCATAAGTTGTATTGTACCTAACCTCTATTTACACAGCTGCTAAACCTTGCACAGTGACTGCTGTTCATAAGTTGTATTGTACCTAACCTCTATTTACACAGCTGCTAAACCTCACACAGTGACTGTTGTTCATAAGTTGTATTGTACCTAACCTCTATTTACACAGCTGCTAAACCTCACACAGTGACTGTTGTTCATAAACTGTATTGTACCTAACCTCTATTTACACAGCTGCTAAACCTCACACAGTGACTGTTGTTCATAAGTTGTATTGTACCTAACCTCTATTTACACAGCTGCTAAACCTCACACAGTGACTGTTGTTCATAAGTTGTATTGTACCTAACCTCTATTTACACAGCTGCTAAACCTTGCACAGTGACTGCTGTTCATAAACTGTATTGTACCTAACCTCTATTTACACAGCTGCTAAACCTCACACAGTGACTGTTGTTCATAAGTTGTATTGTACCTAACCTCTATTTACACAGCTGCTAAACCTTGCACAGTGACTGCTGTTCATAAGTTGTATTGTACCTAACCTCTATTTACACAGCTGCTAAACCTCACACAGTGACTGTTGTTCATAAGTTGTATTGTACCTAACCTCTATTTACACAGCTGCTAAACCTCACACAGTGACTGTTGTTCATAAGTTGTATTGTACCTAACCTCTATTTACACAGCTGCTAAACCTTGCACAGTGACTGTTGTTCGTAAGTTGTATTGTACCTAACCTCTATTTACACAGCTGCTAAACCTTGCACAGTGACTGCTGTTCATAAGTTGTATTGTACCTAACCTCTATTTACACAGCTGCTAAACCTCACACAGTGACTGTTGTTCATAAGTTGTATTGTACATAACCTCTATTTACACAGCTGCTAAACCTTGCACAGTGACTGCTGTTCATAAACTGTATTGTACATAACCTCTATTTACACAGCTGCTAAACCTTGCACAGTGACTGTTGTTCATAAGTTGTACTGTACCTAACCTCTATTTACACAGCTGCTAAACCTTGCACAGTGACTGTTGTTCATAAGTTGTATTGTACATAACCTCTATTTACACAGCTGCTAAACCTTGCACAGTGACTGTTGTTCATAAACTGTATTGTACCTGGAGTGGAGTGGAGTGGAGTGTGGAGTTTAAGGGCCCGTCGACAGCTGGGTCATTTGGGCCCCAGGTCAATTTTTACGGTCTGAAACAAATTAATACGGTTAAAAAGGGAAAACTAAAAAAGCAGTAAACTTGTAAGAAGGTAAAACATGAAAATCTAAAACAGTTAAAACGTTAAAAATCTTACGGACAAATATTAAAATAAAACAGTTAAAAAGTAAAAACAAACGGTGCTACAATAAAACCGGGATTCATTGTCTAAAAACCGTAGAATAAAACACCAAAAATAAAACACAAGTTAAACTTATTTCCCAAACCCAATTTGGGTGAGGAACCGCAGAACCTTATCTACCGATACCGGGTCGTCGCCCAGAATTGACCGCATAGTAAAACCCAGGCCAAGGGACTGGCGCTCTCTAGTATATCGTGGACAATCAAGCAAAACGTGCGGGACGGACAGTTGTACACCGCACGTCTGACACACAGGGGCCGGGTCGCCACGCAGAAGATGACCGTGTGTGGCGCGAGTGTGACCGATTCTCAACCGGGTGAAAATGACCTCCGACCGCCGCGCATCCCTGACGGATGTCGGCCAGGGTGTTACTGTGTCTTTGATTGTCCGTAATTGGGTGCCAGATATTTCTTCCCACGACTTCTGCCAGAACGAAAAAATATGGCGCCGGAAATATCGTTGCGCATCACTAGAAGGCAGAGTTCGTGTGGATAATCCCGGCAGACGACATGCAGACTTTGCAGCCGCATCCGCCTCCTCGTTACCAGGAATACCCACATGGCCTGGGATCCATATAAAAACAAACTGGTATCCGTGAGTCAGTAACTGTGAAATGAGTCTCTGTATTTTAATTATGAGTGCTGAAGCGCCGAGAAATTGCTGTAAGGCCTGGAGAGCACTCAGAGAGTCACAGCAAATCGTAAAATTTCCAGGACCTGAGCTGGAGATAAAGAGTAAAAAATAAAATATGGCGAACAGCTCGGCGGTAAAAACACAACTGGCGTCCGGAAGGCGGTACTTGTGAGCCTCATTGTTATAAACAAAACTACAGCCTGTAGCACCACCCACCTGGGAACCATCGGTAAAAACCGGAAATTAAGTCGGGTAACGTCCCAGGAGCTCGGTGAAGAGTTGACGAAACACCGAGTGAGGGGTAGTTACTTTAGCATGGGCTGCAAGCTCGAGGTCAAATTGGGCACGGTGGAGTTGCCAAGGAGGAAAGCGACCATGGCAATACCGCTCTACAGCAGGCATTCGCAAAGAATGTGTGGCGAGCAGTTCACGAAACCGAATACCGCTGGGGCGGGATATTGAGCTATTTCGCATATAACGGTGGGCTAGGTCTGGACGCAATACAGAGTAAAATGACGGGTGACCAGGGTGAGCTGCTAACCGTGCCACGTATGAAGAAAGCAATACCGAGCGTCGCACAGACAATGGAGGTTCGCCAGATTCAGCATACAGACACGCAATTCGGCTAGTACGGAAAGCTCCAGTAGCAAGGCGGATACCAGTATGATGAATCGTATCTAAAAGGCGGAGTTTAGAGGCAGATGCCGCGCCATAAATAAAACAGCCGTAATCTAATTTGGACCGGACCAGTGAGCCATACAACCTCAACATGACGGTTCGATCGCCGCCCCAAGATGCCCCAGATAACACCCGGAGCATCCGAAGCGAACGATTGCAGGAAGCACGAAGATGGCGAATATGGTGCACCCATGTGAGTTTGCTGTCGAGGTGTAGGCCCAAGAACTTCAGGTGCGGAACAAAAGGAATACGCGTGTCACGCAAATAAAGGTCAGGAGGAGGATGCACACCACGAAGTCGATGAAAGTGTAGACACTGTGTTTTCGTAGGGGAGAACTGAAAGCCGGTGCGATGAGCCCATTCGGCGATAGAGGATATGGTCAGCTGCAGTTGGCGTTCGATGTGTTCAAGATTAAAAGAGCGGTAGTAGATGGCAAAGTCGTCAACATACAGCGATATCGGGATTCCCCTACGAACAACACTGGCGATACCGTCAATCGCCACGGCGAAAAGCGTTACACTAAGAATCGACCCCTGGGGTGCACCATTCTCCTGGATCCTGTCGTGGGATAGTGTATTGCCAATGCGGACACGAAACCGGCGTAGTTAGGATGGCTAAATGACCGCGTAAACCGTAACCGTGTAAAGTACGTAGGATACCATAGCGCCAGGTAGTATCGTAGGCCTTCTGCAGATCGAAGAAGACGCCCACGACATGCTGCTTCAAGAGAAAGGCATTTTGTATATATGCTTCCATGCGTGCCAGATTGTCGACACTGGAGCAATGACGACGAAAACCGCACTGAGCATTGCTCAGCAGGTTATTCTTCTCCAGCCACCACACTAAGCGAGTGTTAACCATACGTTCGAAGGTCTTACAAACAACACTCGTCAGGCAAATAGGGCGGTAGCTAGAGGGAAGTGTCCGGTCCTTTCCGGGCCGAGGGATGGGGATGACAATACCCTCACGCCAGGAAGACGGGAAAACCTGCTGAAGCCATATGCGGTTGTCAATGCTCAGCAGGAAGGAGAGAGCCGCAGGTGGAAGGTGAAGCAGCATTTGTCGGTGGATGTCATCAGGGCCAGGAGAGGAGTCCTTTGCGAGAGACAAAGCACGTTCTAGCTCCTCTTCGGTGAAAGGCGCGTTGTACGGTTCACTGCAGTCACTGTTAAAATTGAGGATTATCCGCTCCGCAGATTCCTTGATTCCTAAAAATGCATTACTGTAACTTCGGGTTTGGCTGTCAGCAGCGAAAGAATCGGCAAGGGTGTCGGCGATGTCCTGCTCGGAGGTGTAGGTGGAGCCTTGTACGGCAAGAGCGGGAATAATGGTCCGGCGACACTTGCCGTACATACGCCGAACAGCAGTCCACACCCTTTGTGCCGAAGTGCGACGTGAAAGCGAAGAGACGTAGCTTTCCCAGGATCTGCGCTTTGCACTCCGAAGAACAAAACGTGCTCTGGCACGAGAAAGTTTAAAAGCTATAAAATTGTCTTCGGTAGGATGTAAACTAAAAAGACGCAGAGCACGTTTACGCGCTTTGATAGCCAAACGGCATTCCTCAGACCACCAAGGCACAGGAAAGTGTCGTGGTGTAGATGATCCACGAGGAATGCTGGAATCTGCTGCGAGCAACACAGAACATGTAAAATATTCCACCAAGTCGTCAATGGTGGTAAAGCCATCGTCGGTGAGATGAATAAGCGAGTGAAATTTCCCCCAATCAGCTCTGGAAATAATCCAGTGAGGATGCCGTGTTGGCACAGTATGACTATGGTAGAGGTGAATATTAATGGGGTAATGATCGCTGCCAAATAGGTCGGAAAGCACCGACCAATCAAGCAGTGGAACTAATGCCGGGCTACAAAAGGTAACGTCTAGTGCTGAATGTGTGCCGTGAGTGGAGGATAAGAATGTGGGGACACCAGTGTTCAGCAGAAGCAAGCCAGACATGTCACAAACGTCTGCTATAAGACACCCACGAGCATCGTCAATGTCGGAGCCCCATAAAGTGTTTTTGGCATTCAGATCGCCGAGGAATAGAAGCGGTGGCGGAATCTGAACCAGAAGAGCCCGAAGATCGTGTTCTTGTACGACATTGACCGGTGGCAGATAGACATTGCAAATAGAAAAGCACAGGCCCCGCAGCTGTACACGAACCGCTACAGCTTGCAGCGGCGTGTCAAGCGGTATGCTGGCAGCAGAGATGGTATGTGCCACCAGCGTAGCCACACCACCGCTAGCTCGCCGACCAGCTGCAGAGTCATGTCTAAATGCGGAAAAATTACGTAGATGTAAACCATGCTTAGGCTGCAAATGGGTTTCTTGTAAGCAGACGACGGAAGGCGATCGCTGAGAAACTAAATGTTGTATGTCTGGAGCCCTGGCCCGGAACCCATTAATATTCCACTGGATTATTTCCATGCTAAAATCGAATTAGTAGTTGGTCTTTATTTTCTTTTTCACCTTCGCACTCTTTGGACCGATAATGTGAGGTCCACCATCCTACGGTGACTCCTCCGATGTGCGGGAGTCTGAAGAACCCCTGCGGCTCGCAGAGCGGGAGCGGGACTTCACAGAGGACGTGCAACTACTGGCCCGGAGTTTATGCCTGGAACGATGGCGTTCAACAGGCAACGAAGCAGTCTCAGAGCTAGTCGACTGCGGCGGAACTGGCGTCTGGACGGCAGAAGAGGTAGTCTGTGGTCGAACTGTAGGTGGAGTAGAACTATGCTCGTCAGGTGAGCCAGTTTGTACTCCCACGGAAACCCGAGAGGGCGAACTGGGGCACGTCTGTACGACGGCGTCCTGTTTCGGAACAGCCTGGCGGACAGCTGCAGAAAACTTCAAGGTGGTGGTTGGATGAAGTTCCTGATACCGCTTTCGTGCGTCTACAAAAGTCAGGTGTTCCTTAACCCGAAGCTCCTGGATTGCCTTCTCCTCTAAAAAGCGGGGGCAATCGCGCGAGTTCGACGGGTGTGCACCTCCACAGTTGACACAGGTGGAGTCCTGATCGCACAGGGAGCCGTCGTGAGCATTTCGACCACAGCGAGGACAAACTGGTGTACCGGTACATCGCTGCTGCGTATGCCCGAACTTCTGGCACCGGAAACAATGCATAGGGTTCGGCACATACGGTCGTACGGTTGCGCGTTCATACCCGCAGAAAATGAATTGCGGCAGAGTCGTACGTTCAAACGTAAGAAAAACCGTACGTAAGGGGGAGGGCTTGTCATCCTTCTTACCAATTAAACGGTATGCAGCAATAACACCTTGGTCAGAGAGGCAGTTAACTATGTCCTCGTTAGAGAGGTTGTCCAGACTTGATGTTGAAACTACACCGCGACAACTATTCAAAGTCTTATGCTTCTCTGCCTTTACGGGATAAGAACCTAGGAGAGTGGCTTTAAGTAGTTTTGCGGTTTGGGAGTCTTGAGCTACCTCTATCAGCAAGTTGCCGTCCCTACATCGAGTGACATTTTTTACAGCGCCACATAAGCGATCTACTTCCTTTTTAATATAAAACGGACTCAGAGTAGCCAGGGTCTTCTTTTCGCTTACCATACTCATAACCAAAAATCGTGGAGTTGAAGGGGGGGAGCGCAGAGGAGACATTAAGAAAGGGTCCCCCTTCCGGACCGTCGGCGTCAGCCTGTCATCCGGGGGATAAAGGAAAAAGACACCTAAATCTTCCGGTCTGTGCCGGCCCGAAGCACCCGCTTCAGACCCGATCTCAAGGAGTACGTCAGAAAAAGTTACCCTCCGCCTATCACTACTTACCGGTATGCGACATTTCCACCAAAGGCAGGCCCGACTTTATGCCCCTACCACAGGAATAACCGCCTGTGGCTCCCCAAGTTAGCCCATGCTGCCTCAACGGAATCAGCGTGGATTCAGGGGACTTGTGGTTGATTACATCGGACCCCAGACAGCGGTAACACGTCGGGTCCCCCTGTACACCCCAGCGGCAGCACGGCCGCCGAGATACCCATGGGGACCCGGCCCCTAAGGAGCTATGGGGGTGTACTTGACAATGGAACGGCTCCGCACCTAGTGTCGCACAAAAGGGGTAGTGAGGAGGGTCCACTCAACCTTCACGCCTGAGCCTCCGAAGAGCACACAAGTTGGAAGCTGCGGCGAAACCGTGGGACAGGAACCACGGAGACAGGATAGATCCCTGTTGGTGAGACAGGAGTTATGACTCTAAAACTTAACCTATGTAAAACCATAAGACCTAGAAGAGGAAGAGACTATATCTAAGTGGATGATGACGTGGCTAGACCTGATGGAGGCGAGGGGATGATAATGAGGATGAGCGGCTCGGGGCCCCGGGTGCGCCAAACGCGGACCTACCGTAGTAGGTCCCCCTGGGGGGTATATTGTACCTAACCTCTATTTACACAGCTGCTAAACCTTGCACAATGACTGTTGCTCATACGTTGTATTGTACCTAACCTCTATTTACACAGCTGCTAAACCTCACACAGTGCCTGTTGTTCATAAGTTGCATTGTACCTAACCTCTATTTACACAGCTGCTAAACCTCGCACAGTGACTGTTGTTCATAAACTGTATTGTACATAACCTCTATTTACACAGCTGCTAAACCTTGCACAGTGACGTTGTTCATAAGTTGTATTGTACCTAACCTCTATTTGCACAGCTGCTAAACCTTGCACAGTGACTGTTGTTCATAAACTGTATTGTACATAACCTCTATTTACACAGCTGCTAAACCTCACACAGTGACTGTTGTTCATAAACTGTATTGTACATAACCTCTATTTACACAGCTGCTAAACCTTGCACAGTGACTGTTGTTCATAAACTGTATTGTACATAACCTCTATTTACACAGCTGCTAAACCTTGCACAGTGTCTGTTGTTCTTAAGTTGTATTGTACCTAACCTCTATTTACACAGCTGCTAAACCTTGCACAGTGACTGTTGTTCATAAACTGTATTGTACATAACCTCTATTTACACAGCTGCTAAACCTTGCACAGTGACTGCTGTTCATAAGTTGTATTGTACATAACCTCTATTTACACAGCTACTAAACCTCACACAGTGACTGTTCTTCATAAACTGTATTGTACCTAACCTCTATTTACACAGCTGCTAAACCTTGCACAGTGACTGTTGTTCATAAACTGTATTGTACATAACCTCTATTTACACAGCTGCTAAACCTCACACAGTGACTGTTGTTCATAAGTTGTATTGTACATAACCTCTATTTACACAGCTGCTAAACCTTGCACAGTGACTGTTGTTCATAAACTGTATTGTACATAACCTCTATTTACACAGCTGCTAAACCTTGCACAGTGTCTGTTGTTCATAAGTTGTATTGTACATAACCTCTATTTACACAGCTGCTAAACCACACACAGTGACTGTTGTTCATAAACTGTGTTGTACCTAACCTCTATTTACACAGCTGCTAAACCTTGCACAGTGACTGTTGTTCATAAACTGTATTGTACATAACCTCTATTTACACAGCTGCTAAACCTTGCACAGTGACTGTTGTTCATAAACTGTACTGTACATAACCTCTATTTACACAGCTGCTGAACCTCACACAGTGACTGTTGTTCATAAACTGTATTGTACATAACCTCTATTTACACAGCTGCTGAACCTCACACAGTGACTGTTGTTCATAAACTGTATTGTACATAACCTCTATTTACACAGCTGCTAAACCTTGCACAGTGACTGTTGTTCATAAACTGTATTGTACATAACCTCTATTTACACAGCTGCTAAACCTTGCACAGTGACTGTTGTTCATAAACTGTATTGTACATAACCTCTATTTACACAGCTGCTAAACCTTGCACAGTGACTGTTGTTCATAAACTGTATTGTATCTAACCTCTATTTACACAGCTGCTAAACCTTGCACAGTGACTGTTGTTCATAAACTGTATTGTACATAACCTCTATTTACACAGCTGCTAAACCTTGCCCAGTGACTGTTGTTCATAAACTGTATTGTACATAACCTCTATTTACACAGCTGCTAAACCTTGCACAGTGACTGTTGTTCATAAACTGTATTCTACATAACCTCTATTTACACAGCTGCTAAACCTTGCACAGTGACTGTTGTTCATAAACTGTATTGTACCTAACCTCTATTTACACAGCTGCTAAACCTTGCACAGTGACTGTTGTTCATAAACTGTATTGTACATAACCTCTATTTACACAGCTGCTAAACCTTGCACAGTGACTGTTGTTCATAAACTGTACTGTACATAACCTCTATTTACAAAGCTGCTGAACCTCACACAGTGACTGTTGTTCATAAACTGTATTGTACATAACCTCTATTTACACAGCTGCTGAACCTCACACAGTGACTGTTGTTCATAAACTGTATTGTACATAACCTCTATTTACACAGCTGCTAAACCTTGCACAGTGACTGTTGTTCATAAACTGTATTGTACATAACCTCTATTTACACAGCTGCTGAACCTCACACAGTGACTGTTGTTCATAAACTGTATTGTACATAACCTCTATTTACACAGCTGCTAAACCTCACACAGTGACTGTTGTTCATAAACTGTATTGTACATAACCTCTATTTACACAGCTGCTGAACCTCACACAGTGACTGTTGTTCATAAACTGTACTGTACATAACCTCTATTTACACAGCTGCTAAACCTCACACAGTGACTGTTGTTCATAAACTGTACTGTACATAACCTCTATTTACACAGCTGCTAAACCTCACACAGTGACTGTTGTTCATAAACTGTATTGTACATAACCTCTATTTACACAGCTGCTGAACCTCACACAGTGACTGTTGTTCATAAACTGTACTGTACAGAACCTCTATTTACACAGCTGCTAAACCTAACACAGTGACTGTTGTTCATAAACTGTATTGTACATAACCTCTATTTACACAGCTGCTGAACCTCACACAGTGACTGTTGTTCATAAACTGTACTCTACATAACCTCTATTTACACAGCTGCTAAACCTTGCACAGTGACTGTTGTTCAAAAAACTGTATTGTACATAACCTCTATTTACACAGCTGCAAAACCTTGCACAGTGACTGTTGTTCAAAAAACTGTATTGTACATAACCTCTATTTACACAGCTGCAAAACCTTGCACAGTGACTGTTGTTCATAAGGTGTATTGTACATAACCTCTATTTACACAGCTGCTAAACCTCACACAGTGACTGTTGTTCATAAGTTGTATTGTACCCAACCTCTATTTACACAGCTGCTAAACCTTGCACAGTGACTGTTGTTCATAAACTGTATTGTACATAACCTCTATTTACACAGCTGCTAAACCTTGCACAGTGACTGTTGTTCATAAGTTGTATTGTACATAACCTCTATTTACACAGCTGCTAAACCTTGCACAGTGACTCTTGTTCATAAACTGTATTGTACATAACCTATATTTACACAGCTGCTAAACCTTACACAGTGTCTGTTGTTCATAAGTTGTATTGTACCTAACCTCTATTTACACAGCTGCTAAACCTTGCACAGTGACTGTTGTTCATAAACTGTATTGTGCATAACCTCTATTTACACAGCTGCTAAACCTTGCACAGTGACTGCTGTTCATAAGTTGTATTGTTCCTAACATCTATTTACACAGCTGCTAAACCTTGCACAGTGACTGTTGTTCATAAACTGTATTGTACATAACCTCTATTTACACAGCTGCTAAACCTTGCACAGTGACTGTTGTTCATAAGTTGTATTGTACCTAACCTCTATTTACACAGCTGCTAAACCTTGCACAGTGACTGTTGTTCATAAGTTGTATTGTACCTAACCTCTATTTACACAGCTGCTAAACCTTGCACAGTGACTGTTGTTCATAAGTTGTATTGTACCTAACCTCTATTTACACAGCTGCTAAACCTTGCACAGTGACTGTTGTTCATAAGTTGTATTGTACCTAACCTCTATTTACACAGCTGCTAAACCTTGCACAGTGACTGTTGTTCATAAGTTGTATTGTACCTAACCTCTATTTACACAGCTGCTAAACCTTGCACAGTGACTGTTGTTCATAAACTGTATTGTACATAACCTCTATTTACACAGCTGCTAAACCTTGCACAGTGACTGCTGTTCATAAGTTGTATTGTACCTAACATCTATTTACACAGCTGCTAAACCTTGCACAGTGACTGTTGTTCATAAACTGTATTGTACATAACCTATATTTACACAGCTGCTAAACCTTGCACAGTGACTGTTGTTCATAAGTTGTATTGTACCTAACCTCTATTTACACAGCTGCTAAACCTTGCACAGTGACTGTTGTTCATAAGTTGTATTGTACCTAACCTCTATTTACACAGCTGCTAAACCTCACTCAGTGACTGTTGTTCGTAAGTTGATATTGTACCTAACCTCTATTTACACAGCTGCTAAACCTTGCACAGTGACTGCTGTTCAAAGTGGTATTGTACCTAACCTCTATTTACACAGCTGCTAAACCACACACAGTGACTGTTGTTCATAAGTTGTATTGTACATAACCTCTATTTACACAGCTGCTAAACCACACACAGTGACTGTTGTTCATAAGTGGTATTGTACCTAACCTCTATTTACACAGCTACTAAACCTCACACAGTGACTGTTGTTCATAAGTTGTATTGTACATAACCTCTATTTACACAGCTACTAAACCTTGCACAGTGACTGTTGTTCATAAACTGTATTGTACATAACCTCTATTTACACAGCTGCTAATCCTCACACAGTGACTGTTGTTCATAAACTGTATTGTACATAACCTCTATTTACACAGCTGCTAAACCTTGCCCAGTGACTGTTGTTCATAAACTGTATTGTACATAACCTCTATTTACACAGCTGCTAAACCTTGCACAGTGACTGTTGTTCATAAACTGTATTCTACATAACCTCTATTTACACAGCTGCTAAACCTTGCACAGTGACTGTTGTTCATAAACTGTATTGTACCTAACCTCTATTTAAACAGCTGCTAAACCTTGCACAGTGACTGTTGTTCATAAACTGTATTGTACATAACCTCTATTTACACAGCTGCTAAACCTTGCACAGTGACTGTTGTTCATAAACTGTACTGTACATAACCTCTATTTACAAAGCTGCTGAACCTCACACAGTGACTGTTGTTCATAAACTGTATTGTACATAACCTCTATTTACACAGCTGCTGAACCTCACACAGTGACTGTTGTTCATAAACTGTATTGTACATAACCTCTATTTACACAGCTGCTAAACCTTGCACAGTGACTGTTGTTCATAAACTGTATTGTACATAACCTCTATTTACACAGCTGCTGAACCTCACACAGTGACTGTTGTTCATAAACTGTATTGTACATAACCTCTATTTACACAGCTGCTAAACCTCACACAGTGACTGTTGTTCATAAACTGTATTGTACATAACCTCTATTTACACAGCTGCTGAACCTCACACAGTGACTGTTGTTCATAAACTGTACTGTACATAACCTCTATTTACACAGCTGCTAAACCTCACACAGTGACTGTTGTTCATAAACTGTACTGTACATAACCTCTATTTACACAGCTGCTAAACCTCACACAGTGACTGTTGTTCATAAACTGTATTGTACATAACCTCTATTTACACAGCTGCTAAACCTCACACAGTGACTGTTGTTCATAAACTGTACTGTACAGAACCTCTATTTACACAGCTGCTAAACCTAACACAGTGACTGTTGTTCATAAACTGTATTGTACATAACCTCTATTTACACAGCTGCTGAACCTCACACAGTGACTGTTGTTCATAAACTGTACTCTACATAACCTCTATTTACACAGCTGCTAAACCTTGCACAGTGACTGTTGTTCAAAAAACTGTATTGTACATAACCTCTATTTACACAGCTGCAAAACCTTGCACAGTGACTGTTGTTCAAAAAACTGTATTGTACATAACCTCTATTTACACAGCTGCAAAACCTTGCACAGTGACTGTTGTTCATAAGGTGTATTGTACATAACCTCTATTTACACAGCTGCTAAACCTCACACAGTGACTGTTGTTCATAAGTTGTATTGTACCCAACCTCTATTTACACAGCTGCTAAACCTTGCACAGTGACTGTTGTTCATAAACTGTATTGTACATAACCTCTATTTACACAGCTGCTAAACCTTGCACAGTGACTGTTGTTCATAAGTTGTATTGTACATAACCTCTATTTACACAGCTGCTAAACCTTGCACAGTGACTCTTGTTCATAAACTGTATTGTACATAACCTATATTTACACAGCTGCTAAACCTTGCACAGTGACTGTTGTTCATAAGTTGTATTGTACCTAACCTCTATTTACACAGCTGCTAAACCTTGCACAGTGACTGTTGTTCATAAACTGTATTGTACATAACCTCTATTTACACAGCTGCTAAACCTTGCACAGTGACTCTTGTTCATAAACTGTATTGTACATAACCTATATTTACACAGCTGCTAAACCTTGCACAGTGACTGTTGTTCATAAGTTGTATTGTACCTAACCTCTATTTACACAGCTGCTAAACCTTGCACAGTGACTGTTGTTCATAAGTTGTATTGTACCTAACCTCTATTTACACAGCTGCTAAACCTTACACAGTGTCTGTTGTTCATAAGTTGTATTGTACCTAACCTCTATTTACACAGCTGCTAAACCTTGCACAGTGACTGTTGTTCATAAACTGTATTGTGCATAACCTCTATTTACACAGCTGCTAAACCTTGCACAGTGATTGCTGTTCATAAGTTGTATTGTACCTAACATCTATTTACACAGCTGCTAAACCTTGCACAGTGACTGTTGTTCATAAACTGTATTGTACATAACCTCTATTTACACAGCTGCTAAACCTTGCACAGTGACTGTTGTTCATAAGTTGTATTGTACCTAACCTCTATTTACACAGCTGCTAAACCTTGCACAGTGACTGTTGTTCATAAGTTGTATTGTACCTAACCTCTATTTACACAGCTGCTAAACCTTGCACAGTGACTGTTGTTCATAAGTTGTATTGTACCTAACCTCTATTTACACAGCTGCTAAACCTTGCACAGTGACTGTTGTTCATAAGTTGTATTGTACCTAACCTCTATTTACACAGCTGCTAAACCTTGCACAGTGACTGTTGTTCATAAGTTGTATTGTACCTAACCTCTATTTACACAGCTGCTAAACCTTGCACAGTGACTGTTGTTCATAAACTGTATTGTACATAACCTCTATTTACACAGCTGCTAAACCTTGCACAGTGACTGCTGTTCATAAGTTGTATTGTACCTAACATCTATTTACACAGCTGCTAAACCTTGCACAGTGACTGTTGTTCATAAACTGTATTGTACATAACCTATATTTACACAGCTGCTAAACCTTGCACAGTGACTGTTGTTCATAAGTTGTATTGTACCTAACCTCTATTTACACAGCTGCTAAACCTTGCACAGTGACTGTTGTTCATAAGTTGTATTGTACCTAACCTCTATTTACACAGCTGCTAAACCTCACTCAGTGACTGTTGTTCGTAAGTTGATATTGTACCTAACCTCTATTTACACAGCTGCTAAACCTTGCACAGTGACTGCTGTTCAAAGTGGTATTGTACCTAACCTCTATTTACACAGCTGCTAAACCACACACAGTGACTGTTGTTCATAAGTTGTATTGTACATAACCTCTATTTACACAGCTGCTAAACCACACACAGTGACTGTTGTTCATAAGTGGTATTGTACCTAACCTCTATTTACACAGCTACTAAACCTCACACAGTGACTGTTGTTCATAAGTTGTATTGTACATAACCTCTATTTACACAGCTACTAAACCTTGCACAGTGACTGTTGTTCATAAACTGTATTGTACATAACCTCTATTTACACAGCTGCTAATCCTCACACAGTGACTGTTGTTCATAAACTGTATTGTACATAACCTCTATTTACACAGCTGCTAAACCTCACACAGTGACTGTTCTTCATAAACTGTATTGTACCTAACCTCTATTTACACAGCTGCTAAACCTCACACAGTGACTGTTGTTCATAAACTGTATTGTACATAACCTCTATTTACACAGCTGCTAAACCTTGCACAGTGACTGTTGTTCATAAACTGTATTGTACATAACCTCTATTTACACAGCTGCTAAACCTCACACAGTGACTGTTGTTCATAAACTGTACTGTACATAACCTCTATTTACACAGCTGCTAAACCTCACACAGTGACTGTTGTTCATAAGTTGTATTGTACCTAACCTCTATTTACACAGCTGCTAAACCTCACACAGTGACTGTTGTTCATAAACTGTATTGTACCTAACCTCTATTTACACAGCTGCTAAACCTCACACAGTGACTGTTCTTCATAAACTGTACTGTACATAACCTCTATTTACACAGCTGCTAAACCTCACACAGTGACTGTTGTTCATAAACTGTACTGTACATAACCTCTATTTACACAGCTGCTAATCCTCACACAGTGACTGTTGTTCATAAACTGTATTGTACATAACCTCTATTTACACAGCTGCTAAACCTCACACAGTGACTGTTGTTCATAAGTTGTATTGTAGCTAACCTCTATTTACACAGCTGCTAAAGCTCACACAGTGACTGTTGTTCATAAGTTGTATTGTACGTAACCTCTATTTACACAGCTGCTAAACCTCACACAGTGACTGTTGTTCATAAGTTGTATTGTACGTAACCTCTATTTACACAGCTGCAAAACCTTGCACAGTGACTGTTGTTCATAAACTGTATTGTACCTAACCTCTATTTACACAGCTACTAAACCTTGCACAGTGACTGTTGTTCATAAACTGTATTGTACCTAACCTCTATTTACACAGCTGCTAAACCTCACACAGTGACTGTTGTTCATAAGTTGTATTGTACCTAACCTCTAGTTACACAGCTGCTAAACCTCACACAGTGACTGTTGTTCATAAGTTGTATTGTACCTAACCTCTATTTACACAGCTACTAAACCTTGCACAGTGACTGTTGTTCATAAGTTGTATTGTACCAAACCTCTAGTTACACAGCTGCTAAACCTCACACAGTGACTGTTGTTCATAAGTTGTATTGTACCTAACCTCTATTTACACAGCTGCTAAACCTCACACAGTGACTGTTGTGCATACACTGTACTGTACAGAACCTCTATTTGCACAGCTGTTAAACCTTGCACAGTGACTGTTGCTATGTAACATGGGATCCAGCGCAGTCACATGCCAGGACATCTGTACATTCTCCATACATTCATAATATTTAATTATGCTTGTTTGCTGCAAAGGGAAATTGTTGCTATTTTGTTACTATGCATTGAAACGCACAGATTAAAACTACTTTTCTTTCTTAATTTGACTGTCCCTAGTTTCTTGCTTACTTGCTTACCTTTGCATCAACTGCTACCTATGGATAAGGCGAGCACCGAACACGAAATATTCATTGTTTTCTTTATTCCTACTTGTATTAATTAAGATTTCTGTATTATTTATTAAGTTTAGTCACAGTCAACTCATTATTTCACTGTCATCGAATTACTCATTTCAACACCATATAACACAGTAGGTATGGCATGGTAACAAGTGGTCAGACTAGCATGCCATGTGGTTTGTATAGGAACTTCATGCACCTTGCAACCTTTCTTTAATTTTGTACATCTTTCCGTCTAAATAAAGCTTGTGTAACTCAGAAGTCAATTTAATGTTTGTGTTATAATAATGTCACATTACACCATGGATTTTCATGTGAAATCTTGGAGTTATTAGAAGAGATTATGCAACCTAATATCATCCTCCAAGCAAATAAGCCATGCAAAAACTTTTACATAAATTTCGGGAAATGGGTCCAACTCTTGATTAGAAGTACAGGGAACAGCACCGCATGCTTACAATGGTAAAATTAGATCAAGTTCAACAATTAAAACATTATTCACAGTAAACCACAATCTCAATTACCTCAGCATGGTGAGCTACTAAATTCCAAAAGTTGAAACCATCATCATTGTTCACCACTAATTGCCATCAGCATTGGGTACATTTCTGTGATAAATTTTGGTGCAATTAATCTGAATTTAATGCCTGGCAAGACATGTTTTCAATTTATATCTATGCATCAATGTACAGCAAGTGATATTGAAAGAGCAGCAATACCACTGCCAATAAAAACAGTGTAATGAACTTACACAGTTTAACATTTTTCAATAAATTGCTTCTACCGAACAAAACCATATGCAAAATATTAGCATTTAAAAAGGCAGTATTGGCATACTTACTTCACCACTGCTTTTACTCTGTTAATGAATTCCTAGAAACTTGTTGAATTATTTACTTTGTACTGTTTTATAATTGAGTACCTGGGTGCAACAAGAGCATTAGCTGGCTAAGGCTGTTATTGCATAAATGCTTGCATTGTGTTTGTCAAACGTTCAACTATCATCTGTATAAAAATTAGTTCGGTACGACGTCACTTGATGGCAGGAGCTCCTTGGAAAGTAGATCGCACGCTACACTTTAGTTGCACTCATGACCAAGCTATTCATTGTCGCCACGTGGCTAGGCAGACAAGGTAAAGATGGACGCAATAATTGATGAGTATGTTACTTCGGAAGAAGAAATTATCACTGATGACAATGAAAGTAACCGTGTTGGGGTAAAGAGACAACGTAATTCCGAATTGTGAAAACGAAATGTTGCTAAGAACATCGAAATTCTGGTAAGATGTATATATCCGAACGCACGGGAAAGCAAATACCAGCCAAGAAGTTCAAGCCAGTTGAATCTTGTTACAAGAAGAGGTATGTATTTTTTAATTTTTCTTTGCAATATCTTCTAGTGGACAGTATATTTTTCTTCAGTTAGATGAAAATCAATTTAACAACTTCATTTTTGACAGCACTTAGAGGGCTGCCAACAATGACAAAGCAAACATGCGAATTTAAATTAATAATGCTAACATAAAATGATCAGAATTAGATATGGGTGAAGTTTTGCTTATTTTATATAGTGTATATTTTTTCCAATTTTATTCTCGGTGTTGTCAGAGTTTACAAAAGAAACAACTCATTGTGACAAAGTACTTGAGGATGCGATACATAACAACAAGCAACATCAGTCAATCCTAATGCACAAAAAAGGAACTATTATTGGACGTATGCCATAAAACACCATCAAGCTGTAAAAATAGTCTGTCAGAAATGTTTACTATCTGAGCTGCAGATTTCTGAAATGAGGCTGAGATCGGTGCAAAATACAATTAAGACAGATATGTGATGTGAAAATTGACGTATCTAGGCCTATGTGAAAATTTAATTTAATATTTATATGTAATAAATTAATGTTTTGTACTTTTAAGGTCTGTAATATCTTCTTCAATACCAGTAATTGAATTAATTATTTAAATTGGGGTGGTTCTGCTATTCCTGAAGATAAGAGGGCTAAACATCATAATCGGCCCAATAAGATAGAAAAAAAGGTTTGGCAACTTGTTGAAGAACATTGGTCCCAGTTCCCTCACAAGGAGTCCCACTACAGCAGTGCCAGAACCAAGAGGAAGTATTTTGATAATCCCAACTTAACTGTTCAAAAGCTTTATAGGTGCTTTAAACAACATTTTTATGAACTAGAGGGGAAAACACTTCAAATGAAGTACAGTACTTATCATTGATATTGGAGGGAACATACTCAGTATTCTTTTAGGGAACCAAGGTCAGACAGGTGCAAAATCCTGATGACCAATGTAAAGTTAACTATAACCTACATAAGGCACGTGTCCAAGCGTATCAATCGTTGAAGGCAGATTTAATGAAAGAAATTAAATCTGTGTCTGAAGATAGCATTCTGTTTCTAGAATTTGATTATGACCAGAACTTGCCTTTGCCAAAATGAAATGTAACATCTCAGTTTTATAAACGACTTCTTTGGTTGTACAATTTCAATATCCATTGCCATAACGATGGAACGAGTTCTTTCTACTACTACTTGGAAATGGAAGCAAGAAAAAACCCAAATTCTGTGTGTTCGTTGCTGTATGAATTTATTGAGAAAATACTGGCCATGTATATGAATGTGAAGAAAATTGTGTTTTTTTCTGATTCGTGTGGTGGACAGAACAAAAATATTACTGTTGTCATGTTTTCATCATGGTAGGCTAAATATTTTAAAATTGAAATTGAACATATTTTCCCTATTAGGGGTCACTCCTACAACCAGTGTGACCGAAATTTTGGGAAATACGGTATGTTGGTAAAGAGGGTTGAAAACATAGAAGTTCCTTCTGAATATCTGAAGCTGATGGTGAGATTGTAGAGTGTCCCCGAAACCATTCAATGTCATTAATTCTGCTTCCCTAGTTAAAGATTGGTCAAAGGCTCTTGCTCCAATGTTTTTTAAGACACCACGTGCCAAAGGTTACAGATTTAGGATCCAGAAATATTGTCGTATACACTACTCTCCAAAGGGTGTGGTATCAGGTTCAAATACATACACTGCATATTTGAGTTATGAGCCAAAACCAGGAGTAAATCATGCTAAACAAACAGATGTTTTGTCTCTATGTAAATTTTATACAGTTCAAAAGTATTGGAAAGCACAAATGCTAATGGCTTCATTGCCAGATGCAAGGCACTAGAAAACAAGAACAACAACATGTAAATTTTTTAAACCACAAAATTCTGAGTGGTTTACACGTGTCCTAAACATGGAATGCGTGAATAATGATGTCCCAAATAACATGTCAGATGTTGAATCAGAATCTGAGGCCTAAAGATTGTTCAGTAATCCTAAATGTATTAAAAGTATAACAATTATAATATAAAAAGGCTGAACAGTATACATTCTATGCAATAACAGCGTTAATTTTGTTCCTATACATGTCAATATTTATCTTTGTATTATTAAATTTGAAAGGATGTTATAACGAACTGTTAGACATTTGCATATTATTGATAATAAATCTGATTCTCAATATATTAGTGTTTTATTAAACGATTCCTACACTTTCAAAACTTTAAGACCATTTATCTCAACATGGCATTTTTCCACTGACGCTCTTGTTGCACCCAGGTACTCAATTTGTACCTTTTTAATTTACTCCTTTCTAAATAATTTCAGCTAATTTGTACATATCGTTTTGATTTGTCCTATATCATGGTACGTAAGTATGATCTACAGGATGAATAAACTAAGCAAATGAAACTCAGAAAAAGCCAATTTAATGCAAGAATACAACTTAGTTCACAACCACTTTGGCATGATACTCTTTCAGTTACAAGCTTAGTTCATGACGGGCATTTTCCAATTTATAGTATTTTTTAAGATACCTTGACACAAGGGTACGGCAATCTTAACACAAGTTTTAACACAAAATTACAGCTAATATGGTTTGATGAAACCTAATTTACTATTGACTTCAATGTTAAACCACTTTCACACTGTATCAAACACTTATATCATTGGTGAAACCAACCCTCAAATATCTTGAAAAATAAAAGGCATAAATTGCATTTACTAGAAAATCTATAAACTTAATTCATCAAATGGTTTCAATCACTATTGGCTAATGTACTTCTACAACTGATGGCAAAGACACTAACGATAAACAGTTTGAGAGTGATCTAAACAAGTACTTGATAATGAAGTCTGTACAGTATTGAAGCCAAAATTGTGAATGCCATAATTATGGATATAATACTGCATCACGTGGCGGAGTTAAATAATCAGAAAATGTTAAAATCATTACATGTATAAAGGTACGAGATCTGGGAGGATTAGTTGTGGTTAAAATTGTCAAAATGCATGAAATATTACAGACAAGTCATTAGGGGCAAGCGTCAGGTAGTCAGCCTGAAATAACTGGTAAGGCCAGTTTTCCTGGAAATCGCTCAGTGCAGGTGTTGAGCAGGAACACAAGGGAGGGCCACGGAGACTTCTTCCAAAACCGTCGTAGGAGTAATTATGACATGAAGAACATTGAGAGCATCATGATGCGGAGGTTTCGCTCCATAAATTTGAAGGGATTTTTGAGGGGAAGTCCGAGATGACTTCTGACTGGGAGCGCACGAAGCAGGCACTTGCCCTCCAGAACCCAGAGAGAAAGGGTCATTTAAACTTGCTCTCCAGAAACCGAACGGAGCAGGTCACTACGCTTGTCGCCCAGATCTCCGAGCGAGCACTTCAGTCAGGGGACTTGCATTCCGGATCCTCGAGTGTGAGGACACATTATATTTAATAGCAAAAATCTTTGGTCTTAGCCAAGACACAGTAACGATTTAACGTTGCTAACAGCGATCCGCAAATCTCACACATGCTTATTTTGGTGAGAATAAAAGTGTTTCAACAAGAGTTCTGGTTTTTATTCACAAACACCCACACATACCCAGAAATTAAGATCACATGCCAGAGCAGTCGGAGCAGAAATCACCAGAAAGCAGCATTCCGCTTAGGATAGCGCAAGTGAGGAGCAGGTAAAACTGCATCAGTATTGATATGTTTATCATCATGTACCATTGTATCAAACTCTACATTTGGAATTTATACTTCTAAGTTTGACAATGTCACAAACTGTAAAAGTCTACTGACAATAAATGATATAACCACCACCACCATTACCAACACCGCTGCCACCGCCACCGCTGCCACCGCCGCCGCCACCGCCGCCACAACCGCCACAACCACCACCACAACCAGCACCACCACCGTTTTTATTACTAAAACTGTTATTACTACTGGAAACTGAATTCTCTATGACATTAGGCTTTGTACAACATCAGATGTCACACTCAGTGTGATACACAACAAAATAAATATATTAAAATATAACAATAATCATCTAATAATAAATACAATGTTGTATACAACAATTAGGTAGAACTAAAATATAATACAACTAAAACCTACCAGTGATTTACAATATATAAAAACAATGTCAAGACTACTGGTTTCTGTTATATATGAATATGGAATTTATCAGGCCAGTTGGAGGCCGACCTCAACAAGTATTGCAACAAGCAGCATATAATGGATCTAAGTCAGCAAGAGAACGACTTGAAAATAAAACATGAATTCCACACAGTAAGTGCAAAAGATTTAATGGAAAAGTGCAATATCAGAGATGAAAACATAATTTTTGAAATGTTAATCCAATAATTTTGTGGCTGATCCTGTATATGACAGTGCTGCATCTCTCCATAAAGTCATTGAAAGTTTGAATGGTGATTTGAGTAAAGTTAACGAAAACTGTTAGAAGAAGAAACTAAACCTTTAGGAAGAAGCGTGATGAGAAACTTACCCTGTCCTGAGACAAACAAGCAAAATCAGTGAAGAATGCATATGCACAAGGTGCATGCACACAAGCTTGAGGTTGGAGACAATGCACATAAGAAAAAAACTTCACAGCAACATGCGGTACAGGACTTACAATGCATGGAAACAGATATGCAAGAAGGGACAAATTCACAGCAACATGAGGTACAGGAATTAGTATGTATGGAAACAGATATGCAAGAAGGGACAAATTCACAGCAACAAGTGACACAGGAATTACAATGTATGGAAACAGATATGCAAGAAGGGACAAATTCACAGCAACATGAGGTACAGGAATTACAATGTATGGAAACAGATGATACCGAAATTTAGATTTCCAATCGAATGGGCTTGATAAAGACACGTTTTAATTTAAGTGCCGGATGTGAGATTTGCGATAAGTGTTAAGTAATAACATAAATAGATAATAGAGCAGGAAGTGTTGTAAGGTGAGCAAGATATGAGTAAATAATAGTTGTTAAATTTGTAGGATAAACGCATTATTGGTTTGAAATTAACGAGTCATGACGTCATACTACATAGTTTAAATACATGTTTGAAAGTCAGGTCTGCCAACCTTAAAAGTTGCGCGATATATTTAATAAAATATAAAGTAAACATCGTTTAATCCTAAAAAGGTAATTATATATTCGAAATTCATAAAAGAACATGTTATAATAGAAAGGGACATTTCTAAATTGCGGGAAAAGGAAATAGCATTTTGGATACGAGGCTTTCTTGGATGACGTCATGACGTTTAAAAATTGGAGAGAACGTTTTTTTCCTAGCGTGGGTACGCGAGAAAGCGTCACCACTCGCCCCAGACCAGCACTGCAAGTTATGCTGTGCAGACGTGAGTGCGATTCCTCTACATATAGAATCGGCATAACTCCCGAAAGTATCTAAGATGTAATAAACAATATACAAAGGTTTTCTTGGGTATTCTATAAAACACCTGCGCGTACCCGAGATAAATAAAGAGATCTCAACCTGAGCTGGCGGGAACGAACCAAATCAACGGGCGAAAACGAGACCAACGACATTTACGCATCAAATGGCGACACAACGAGAATCGAACAACGACATTCCGCCACAAATGGCGACCCAACGTGTGGCGTCGAGTGAATAGACCAACCCCAAGACGACCAAGCCAGCATAGAACCAGCAAACAAGAAGGTGACCCAACGTGTGGCGTCGAGAGAATAAACCAACCCCAAGACGACCAAGCCAGCATAGAACCAGCAAGAAGGTGCCCAGCGTGTCAACATCTGTGAAACGTGTAGTGAACAAGTTTAAGTGCAGTTAAAAAAAAAAAAAAAAATAGTGAAATAGTGAAAATATTGAAAATATTGGTGAGTAGAAAAACACATGTAAATAGCTTAGAAATGGAAGACAGTGATAGCGATTTTCTAGGTTTTGAGAGTCCGGAAATTGAGAAAAGTGTAGTTAGGATGGAAGAATATAATCAAAATGTAATCGGTAGCAGAATATGCCAAGAAGTAGAAGATCAGAACGTTAGAGAAACACCTAGAGGTAGCTCAGAAATGGTTAGTAGTAATTCAGAAAGGCCAGCAATTATGTCAGAAATAGAGAATATGTTTCAAAAGATAATGGAAAAGATGAGTAAGATAGATGAAACTAGTATAGAGTTAGGACAGAAATTAGAGAAGGGACAACAGGAAGTGGGAATGCAATTGGAGAATCAGAAGAGAGCTTTCGAAACCTTTAGGGAAGTAGTTAGGGAGGAAATTAATAAAGTTAGTAGTGAAGTAAAAGAAAATAGAGAACAGGTTAAGGGAGAATTAGAGACAATAAGGCAAGAAGTAAAGAATTCTGAAAAGAAATTAGGTCAACAAGTTAGTGAAAAATTAGAGAAGGAAAGGGAAAGAGTAACATATAAATTAGACAAACAAAGGGAAGAGGTAGTACAAAGGTTAGATAAAGACAGGGAAGAAATTAGAGAAGAGTTACAGGGGTGTAAAGTTAGAATGGAAAGATCTGATGTAGAAAGTGAAAGGCAGGCTAGAAATTTGCAGGATGTTACAGACCAAATAAAAGGGGTAGTAACAGAAATTACTCAGGTAAAAGAGGCCTTAGAAAATTTGAAATTAAATGAAAATGCATGTAATCACAACAATCTTAATAATGAAGCTGCAAGAAACGAGGCAATACCAAGTGTATCAGCTGATATTTCAATGCAAAATAGGGGTAACAGTAATTCCCATTCTGATCTCGGAAATAGTTCAGGGACAGGTGACAATTCAAATTTACATTGGCCTAACCATGTCTTAAATGAAATGACACCTCCAGTTTTTGAAAATGAAGATTCAGATGATCCTAAAGCCTTTTTAGAAGGGTTACAAGAGTACTTCACGGTGAAACGTATACCAGAGGAGTACAAGATGGTGATAGTAAGAAAATGCCTAAAGGGTAATGCTGCCAATTGGCTAGGCCTTTCTATGGGTAACAATAATGATTACAGGACCTTTAGGAACATCTTTTTAACCAGATATTGGGGAGCTAGTAGGCAGGCTAATATTAGAGTTGAATTAAGCAATGGAAAGTTTAATCCTAGATCGGAGGAATCGATGGTCAACTATTTTATGAGAATAGCGAGAAAATCGAAGATGTTGGATCCTCCCTTAGATGAAAAAGATCTAATAAATATTGTTACTCCACATTTTCCGGAAACGCTTCAACACTACCTAATCATAGCCCGACCCGATAGCATTGCAGCTATGATCGAATTATTATCAGCCTTAGAAGTCAATAAGCGAAAACACGCATTTGGAAATAAATATGAAGGAAAAGAAACTGTAAATTCTTTCGGGCAAGGGGCACAGTATTATCAGAATAGAAGTGAGATTAGGGAAAGATATAAAGGACCAGTACCAAGGATGGAATCATTCCGGTGGGAAAATCAAGGTAGATATAACCAGGAAGGGCATCACCAAAATAGAAATGGTAATCTAAGGGGAAGAAATATAAGGGTGAATTATATGAATACAAATAGATTTGATCGAGGTAGACGGGGACGTTATTTTGGACATAGTAGAAATTCAAATGATGGGTATTGGACAAACGGAGATAATGAGTTTAGACCGAGGTCACCAAGACAGGGAGAAAGGTATTCTAATGGACGAGATTCCCCCGAAAATGCGGAAATGGTTGAGGCCATTAACACGGTCAAAAACATGGTAGGAAGTAACCCCGATTTAATGCAGGAAAACAGAAGTAACAATTCGGGAAATAGTACAGGAGCCATACCTAAAAATCAGGGAAACGCCAGACCCGGTCAAACGCGCCTTCAGTGAGAACTGGGTATCCTAGTAATTATTGTGATAAGTACTCGGAAATAAATAGTCCTGGAAGGCAAATGATGATACAAAAGAAAAGAGAATGGAAAAATAGAATTGACGAAAACGAAAAAGTAGGAGATCCACCTAAAATCAAAATTGGAGTAAATGGAAAACAATACAATGCAATTATAGATACGGGATCAAATAGCACAGTATGCTCACAAAATTTTTATGATAATTTACAAAGTAGTGGCTTTAAAGTAATGTCTTTACCAGTTAATGGGATATATTGCTCGCTAGCTGTGGGAAAACGAAAAGAGAGAGTAAAATTTCAAGCAATGATAAATATTGAAATAAATGGGAGAATACTAGGAATTTTATTTCTGATTGTAGGAAGACTTGTGACAGATATTATAATAGGTTGTGATTGTCTTTATGCCTGGGAAGCTGTGGTGAATTTTAAAAACATGATTGTAGAAATGAAAGTTGAAGATGAGACCATTATAGTGCCATTTGTGGAGGATAGTAGTTCAGAAACTATTGTACGAGAAAAAGAGGAAGAAGAAATCCAAGGGGATGCATTCTTTGTAGAATATGTTAAAGTAGGAGCTATGGAATTAACTGAAGTAAATGTCAAAGAGTACAGTATCGATAATAAAGAAAATGTAGAATGGGATAAAAATGATTTCATAGACAATTTGAGGTTTTCTGACGCAACTAGGTACTATGATAGGGAGAGTAGTGAAGACTTAGAAGAATTGTTGAGGGAAAAGGTAACTCAGGCTGATCAACTAAATGAACAACAGAGGGATAAACTGTTTAAAATATTAATCCGAAATAAAGAAGTATTCTCTGAGAAACCTGGTAAATGTAATATTTATACTCATTCGTTTGAGATGATACCCATCAAACCTTTTACACATAAAGCGAGAGCTATCCCTAGTACAATAAGAGAAGAGGTAGATGCAGTTATAAAGTCAATGTTAGAAGATGAGGTTATTGAGATTTCGAATTCAGAATTTGTGAATCCCCCATGTATTGTAAATAAGGCCAATGGAAAGATTAGGGTGACATTAGACGCGAGAAAACTAAATCATTGTTCCTCATACTTTCCATCAGGGAATCCAACAGAACGTGTCCTCCGAGATATAGGAATTTATTTATGTGTACTTACACATCATAATCACAAGGATTGGGTGAAATATTGTCCATTGATAGAAAAGATTATCAATCACACCATTAATGTAACTACTGGGTTTGCACCAATAAAATGAATGTTAGGGATTGAACCAGAACCAATATTGATCGGGGTACCAAAAATACTGAAAATTAATGACATTCAGTTAAGTGAAGAAGAAAGAGCGAAAATTGCTTTTGAACGAATCAAGAAAAAGGCAGAGAAGTGAAAATTAAAGAAAAAGAGTAGAAAACATAAATGGGAACCTAAGATAGGCGATTGGGTACTAGTTAAAGACCATAAGTTATCAAGTACGTTGCGAGGTAGGAACAAAAGGATGGAATTGTTATATAAAGGTCCTGCAGAAATTATATCCAAATTTGGTTATCATACCTATGAATTAAAAGATGTTAAAAATGAAAAATGTCTGGGAAGATGGCATAAACAACTCCTTCGACCATACAAGAAACCGTGTGGTACCTTGGAACCTTGATTTCATGTAAATGTACTTACATATTCATGAAAAATGCAGAATGTGAATTGCTATATACTACAAAGAGCTTAAGAATATATTGTATAGAGCTCACAATAACAGCTTCAGAAAGATTGTTAAAAATATTCATCTCCGCATAGAGAGAAAACAGAATATTTAATTTGCAAACATTTGTTAAAATATTTAGATGTATAGATAGTTATCACAGCAAGACAAAGAAAGAACTTGTCTGAAGAGTGTAATGGATTTATATAAATATATGTACATTTTAGTGCTTAAAGGATATAGTACAGATATGTGTTACAATAACAAAAGTGAAAAATCACAGTGCAAGTGATAGTGAGAGCGAAGTGAGCAAACATGAACTAAAAGAAGGAAGTATAAAGAAAGACTCTTGAAATTTAACCTTTATATAAAAGCTTCACAGAAGAAACCATAACATATTGTAATTAGTATTTAAGGATTAATGTTTAGTCAAGTGTACAATTGTTTGTCATGTTAAAAAGATTAATGAGAAGATATGTTAATAACCAATTTCAAAAACAGTGTAATTGAAAATTGTATATAATGGGAGTGTTGCCGATTATTCAAAATACAGGAGTAATTTTTAATTTTTCTTTCGGGCAAGACATTTACATTATTTTATTATGAAATAATAAAATAACATAAATGGGGGCATTTGATACCGAAATTTAGATTTCCAATCGAATGGGCTTGATAAAGACACGTTTTAATTTAAGTGCCGGATGTGAGATTTGCGATAAGTGTTAAGTAATAACATAAATAGATAATAGAGCAGGAAGTGTTGTAAGGTGAGCACGATATGAGTAAATAATAGTTGTTAAATTTGTAGGATAAACGCATTATTGGTTTGAAATTAACGAGTCATGACGTCATACTACATAGTTTAAATACATGTTTGAAAGTCAGGTCTGCCAACCTTAAAAGTTGCGCGATATATTTAATAAAATATAAAGTAAACATCGTTTAATCCTAAAAAGGTAATTATATATTCGAAATTCATAAAAGAACATGTTATAATAGAAAGGGACATTTCTAAATTGCGGGAAAAGGAAATAGCATTTTGGATACGAGGCTTTCTTGGATGACGTCATGACGTTTAAAAATTGGAGAGAACGTTTTTTCCTAGCGTGGGTACGCGAGAAAGCGTCACCACTCGCCCCAGACCAGCACTGCAAGTTATGCTGTGCAGACGTGAGTGCGATTCCTCTACATATAGAATCGGCATAACTCCCGAAAGTATCTAAGATGTAATAAACAATATACAAAGGTTTTCTTGGGTATTCTATAAAACACCTGCGCGTACCCGAGATAAATAAAGAGATCTCAACCTGAGCTGGCGGGAACGAACCAAATCAACGGGCGAAAACGAGACCAACGACATTTACGCATCAAATGGCGACACAACGAGAATCGAACAACGACATTCCGCCACACAGATATGCAAGAAGGGACAAATTCACAGCAACAAGTGACACAGGAATTACAATGTATGGAAACAGATATGCAAGAAGGGACAAATACACAGCAACATGCAGTACAGGAATTACAATGTATGGAAACAGATATGCAAGAAGGGACAAATTCACAGCAACAAGCAGTACAGGAATTACAATGTATGGAAACAGATATACAAGAAGGGACAAATTCACAGCAACAAGCAGTACAGGAATTACAATGTATGGAAACAGATATACAAGAAGGGACAAATTCACAGCAACAAGCAGTACAGGAATTACAATGTATAGAAACAGATATGCAAGAAGGGACAAATTCACAGCAACAAGTGACACAGGAATTACAATGTATAGAAACAGATATGCAAGAAGGGACAAATTCACAGCAACAAGCAGTACAGGAATTACAATGTATGGAAACAGATATACAAGAAGGGACAAATTCACAGCAACATGCAGTACAGGAATTACAATGTATGGAAACAGATATGCAAGAAGGGACAAATTCACAGCAACATGCAGTACAGGAATTACAATGTATGGAAACAGATATACAAGAAGGGACAAATTCACAGCAACATGCAGTACAGGAATTACAATGTATGGAAACAGATATGCAAGAAGGGACAAATTCACAGCAACACATGCCACAGGAATTACAATGTATGGAAACAGATATACAAGAAGGGACAAATTCACAGCAACATGCAGTACAGGAATTACAATGTATGGAAACAGATATACAAGAAGGGACAAATTCACAGCAACAAGCAGTACAGGAATTACAATGTATGGAAACAGATATACAAGAAGGGACAAATTCACAGCAACAAGCAGTACAGGAATTACAATGTATGGAAACAGATATGCAAGAAGGGACAAATTCACAGCAACATGCAGTACAGGAATTACAATGTATGGAAACAGATATGCAAGAAGGGACAAATTCACAGCAACATGCAGTACAGGAATTACAATGTATGGAAACAGATATACAAGAAGGGACAAATTCACAGCAACACATGACACAGGAATTACAATGTATGGAAACAGATATACAAGAAGGGACAAATTCACAGCAACATGCAGTACAGGAATTACAATGTATGGAAACAGATATACAAGAAGGGACAAATTCACAGCAACAAGCAGTACAGGAATTACAATGTATGGAAACAGATATACAACAAGGGACAAATTCACAGCAACATGCAGTACTGGAATTACAATGTATGGAAACAGATATGCAAGAAGGGACAAATTCACAGCAACATGCAGTACAGGAATTACAATGTATGGAAACAGATATGCAAGAAGGGACAAATTCACAGCAACATGCAGTACAGGAATTACAATGTATGGAAACAGATATACAAGAAGGAACAAATTCACAGCAACACATGACACAGGAATTACAATGTATGGAAACAGATATACAAGAAGGGACAAATTCACAGCAACATGCAGTACAGGAATTACAATGTATGGAAACAGATATACAAGAAGGGACAAATTCACAGCAACAAGCAGTACAGGAATTACAATGTATGGAAACAGATATACAAGAAGGGACAAATTCACAGCAACATGCAGTACAGGAATTACAATGTATGGAAACAAATATGCAAGAAGGGACAAATTCACAGCAACAAGCAGTACAGGAATTACAATGTATGGAAACAGATATACAAGAAGGGACAAATTCACAGCAACAAGCAGTACAGGAATTACAATGTATGGAAACAGATATACAAGAAGGGACAAATTCACAGCAACAAGCAGTACAGGAATTACAATGTATGGAAACAGATATGCAAGAAGGGACCAACTTATATACTCCGTGTGTCTACCCTACAGCCACATCAGTATCCCAACTTATATAGTCTCTGTGTCTTCCATACAGCCACAGCAGTATCCCAATTATATACTCTCTGTGTCTTCCATACAGCCACAACAGTAGCCCAAACTATATACTCTCTGTGTCTTAAATACAGCCACATCAGTACCCCAACTTATATACTCTCTGTGTCTTCCATGCAGCCACAACAGTATCCCATCATATATACTCTGTGTGTCCTCCATACAGCCACAACAGTATCCCAAATTATACTGTCTGTGTCTTCCATGCAGGCACAACAGTATCCCATCATATATACTCTCTGTGTCTTCCATACAGCCACAACAGTATCCCAAATTATACTGTCTGTGTCTTACATACAGCCACAGCAGTATCCCAACTTATATACTCTCTGTGTCTTCCATAAAGTCACAGCAGTATCCCAACTTATATACTCTCTGTGTCTTCCTTACAGCGACAACAGTATCCGAACTTATATACTCTGTGTCTTCCATACAGCTACAACTGTATCCCAACTCATATACTCTCTGTGTCTTCCATACAGCCACAGCAGTATCCCAACTTATATACTCTCTGTGTCTTCCATACAGTCACAGCAGTATCCCAAGCTATATACTCTCTGTGTCTTCCATACAGCCACAGCAGTATCCCAACTTATATACTCTCTGTCTCTTCCATACAGTCACAGCAGTATCCCAACATATATACTCTCTGTGTCTTCCATACAGCCACAGCATTATTCCAACTCATATACTCTCTGGGTCTTCCATACAGCCACAGCAGTATCCCAACTTATATACTCTCTGTGTCTTCCATACAGTCACATCAGTATCCCAACTCATATACTCTCTGTGTCTTCCATACAGCCACAGCAGTATCCCAACTTATATACTCTCTGTGTCTTCCATTCAGTCACAGCAGTATCCCAACCTATATGCTCTCTGTGTCTTCCATATAGCCACAGCAGTATCCCAACCTATATACTCTCTGTGTCTTCCATATAGCCACAGCAGTATCCCAACTTATATACTCCGTGTGTCTTCCCTACAGCCACATCAGTATCCCAACATATAAAGTCTGTGTGTATTCCATACAGGCACAACAGTATCCCAAATTATACTCTCTGTGTCTTCCATAAAGTCACAGCAGTATCCCAACTTATATACTCTCTGTGTCTTCCATACAGCCACAACAGTAGCCCAACTTATATACTCTGTATTCCATTCAGCCACAGCAGTATCCGAACTTATATACTCTGTATGTCTTCCATACCGTCACACAGTATCCCAACTTATATACTCTCTGTCTTCCATACAGCCAAAACAGTATCTGAACTTATATACTCTCTGTCTTCCATACAGCCAAAACAGTATCCGAACTTATATACTCTCTGTCTTCCATACAGCCAAAACAGTATCCGAACTTATATACTCTCTGTGTCTTCCATACAGCCACACAGTATCCCAACTTATATACTCTCTGTCTTCCATACAGCCAAAACAGTATCCCAACTTATATACTCTGTGTGTCTTCCATACCGTCACACAGTATCCCAACTTATATACTCTCTGTCTTCCATACAGCCAAAACAGTATCCGAACTTATATACTCTCTGTGGCTTCCATACAGCCACAACACTATCCCACTTATATACTCTGTGTCTTCCATACAGCCACAAAAGTATCCCAACTTATATACTCTCTGTGTCTTCCATACAGCCACAACAGTAGCCCAACTTATATACTCTGTATTCCATTCAGCCACAGCAGTATCCGAACTTATATACTCTGTGTCTTCCATACAGCCACATCAGTATCCCAACTTGTATACTCTCTGTGTCTTCCATACAGCCACAACAGTATCCCAACTCATATACTCTGTGTCTTCCATACAGCCACAACAGTATCCCAACTTGTATACTCTCCGTGTCTTCCATACAGCCACAGCAGTATCCCAACGTATATACTCTGTGTCTTCCATACAGCCACAGCAGTATCCCAACTTGTATACTCTCTGTGTCTTCCATACAGCCACAGCAGTATCCCAACTCATATACTCTGTGTCTTCCATACAGCCACAACAGTATCCCAACTTGTATACTCTCTGTGTCTTCCATACAGCCACAGCAGTATCCCAACTTATATACTCTGTGTCTTCCATACAGCCACAACAGTATCCCAACTTATATACTCTGTGTCTTCCATACAGCCACAACAGTATCCCAACTTATATACTCTCTGTGTCTTCCAAAAAGCCACAACAGTATCCCAACTTATATACTCTCTGTGTCTTCCATATAGCCACAACTGTATCCCAACTTATATACTCTGTGTCTTCCATACAGCCACAACAGTGTCCCAACTTATATACTCTGTGTGTTCCATAAAGCCACAACAGTATCCCAACTAATATACTCTCTGTGTCTTCCATACAGCCACAACAGTATCCGAACTTATATACTGTGTATCTTTCATACAGCCACAACAGTATCCTAACTTATATACTATCTGTGTCTGCCATACAGTCACAGCAGTATCCCAACCTATATACTCTCTGTGTCTTCCATATAGCCACAGCAGTATCCCAACTTATATACTCTGTGTGTCTTCCCTACAGCCACATCAGTATCCCAACTTATATGGTCTCTGTGTCTTCCATACAGACACAGCAGTATCCCAATTATATACTCTCTGTGTCTTCCATACAGCCACAACAGTAGCCCAAAATATATACTCTCTGTGTCTTAAATACAGCCACATCAGTACCCCAGCTTATATACTCTCGGTGTCTTCCATGCAGCCACAACAGTATCCCATCATATATACTCTGTGTGTCCTCCATACAGCCACAACAGTATCCCAAATTATACTGTCTGTGTCTTCCATACAGCCACAGCAGTATCCCAACTTATATACACTCTGTGTCTTCCATAAAGTCACAGCAGGATCGCAACTTATATACTCTGTGTGTCTTCCATACAGCGACAACAGTATCCGAACTTATATACTCTGTGTCTTCCATACAGCCACAGCAGTATCCCAACTTATATACTCTCTGTGTCTTCCATACAGTCACAGCAGTATCCCAACCTATATACTCTCTGTGTCTTCCATATAGCCACAGCAGTATCCCAACTTATATGCTCTTTGTGTCTTCCATACAGTCACAGCAGTATCCCAACATATATACTCTCTGTGTCTTCCATACAGCCACAGCAGTATCCCAACTTATATACTCTCTGTGTCTTCCATACAGCCACATCAGTATCCCAACTTATATACTTTCTGTCTTCCATACAGTCATAACAGTATCCCAACCTGTATACTCTCTGTGTCTTCCGTACAGCCACAACAGTACTCCAACTCATATACTCTCTGTGTCTTCCATCCAGCCACAGCAGTATCCCAACTTATATACTCTCTGTGTCTTCCATACAGTCACAGCAGTATCCCAACTCATATACTCTCTGTGTCTTCCATACAGCCACAGCAGTATCCCAACTTATATACTCTCTGTGTCTTCCATTCAGTCACAGCAGTATCCCAACCTATATGCTCTCTGTGTCTTCCATATAGCCACAGCAGTATCCCAACTTATATACTCTCTGTGTCTTCCATACAGCCACAGCAGTATCCCAACTTATATACTCTCTGTGTCTTCCATACAGTCACAGCAGTATCCCAAACTATATACTCTCTGTGTCTTCCATACAGCCACATCAGTATCCCATCATATATACTCTGTGTGTCCTCCATACAGCCACAACAGTATCCCAAATTATACTGTCTGTGTCTTCCATACAGCCACAGCAGTATCCGATATTATATACTCTCTGTGTCTTCCATAAAGTCACAGCAGTATCCAAAATTGCATACTCTCTGTGTCTTCCATACAGCCACAGCAGTATGCCAACTTATATACTCTCTGTGGCTTCCATACAGCCACAACACTATCCCACTTATATACTCTGTGTCTTCCATACAGCCACAAAAGTATCCCAACTTATATACTCTCTGTGTCTTCCATACAGCCACAACAGTAGCCCAACTTATATACTCTGTATTCCATTGAGCCACAGCAGTATCCGAACTTATATACTCTGTGTCTTCCATACAGCCACATCAGTATCCCAACTTGTATACTCTCTGTGTCTTCCATACAGCCGCAGCAGTATCCCAACTTGTATACTCTCGGTGTCTTCCATACAGCCACAACAGTATCCCAACTCATATACTCCGTGTCTTCCATACAGCCACAACAGTATCCCAACTTGTATACTCTCTGGGTCTTCCATACAGCCACAACAGTATCCCAACTCATATACTCTGTGTCTTCCATACAGCCACAACACTATCCCAACTTGTATACTCTCCGTGTCTTCCATACAGCCACAGCAGTATCCCAACTTATATACTCTGTGTCTTCCATACAGCCGCAGCAGTATTCCAACTTGTATAATCTCTGTGTCTTCCATACAGCCACAGCAGTATCCCAACTCATATACCCTGTGTCTTCCATACAGCCACAACAGTATCCCAACTTGTATACTCTCTGTGTCTTCCATACAGCCACAGCAGTATCCCAACATATATACTCTGTGTCTTCCATACAGCCACAGCAGTATCCCAACTTATATACTCTGTGTCTTCCATACAGCCACAACAGTATCCCAACTTATATACTCTGTGTCTTCCATACAGCCACAGCAGTATCCCAACTTATATACTCTCTGTGTCTTCCAAAAAGCCACAGCAGTATCCCAACTTATATACTCTCTGTGTCTTCCATATAGCCACAACTGTATTCCAACTTATATACTCTGTGTCTTCCATACAGCCACAACAGTATCCCAACTTATATACTCTGTGTGTTCCATAAAGCCACAACAGTATCCCAACTAATATACTCTCTGTGTCTTCCATACAGCCACAGCAGTATCCGAACTTATATACTCTGTGTCTTCCATAAAGTCACAACACTATCCCAACTTGTATACTCTCCGTGTCTTCCATACAGCCACAGCAGTATCCCAACTTATATACTCTGTGTCTTCCATACAGCCGCAGCAGTATTCCAACTTGTATAATCTCTGTGTCTTCCATACAGCCACAGCAGTATCCCAACTCATATACCCTGTGTCTTCCATACAGCCACAACAGTATCCCAACTTGTATACTCTCTGTGTCTTCCATACAGCCACAGCAGTATCCCAACATATATACTCTGTGTCTTCCATACAGCCACAGCAGTATCCCAACTTATATACTCTGTGTCTTCCATACAGCCACAACAGTATCCCAACTTATATACTCTGTGTCTTCCATACAGCCACAGCAGTATCCCAACTTATATACTCTCTGTGTCTTCCAAAAAGCCACAGCAGTATCCCAACTTATATACTCTCTGTGTCTTCCATATAGCCACAACTGTATTCCAACTTATATACTCTGTGTCTTCCATACAGCCACAACAGTATCCCAACTTATATACTCTGTGTGTTCCATAAAGCCACAACAGTATCCCAACTAATATACTCTCTGTGTCTTCCATACAGCCACAGCAGTATCCGAACTTATATACTCTGTGTCTTCCATAAAGTCACAGCAGTATCCGAACTTATATACTCTGTGTATCTTTCATACAGCCACAGCAGTATCCCAACTTATATACTATCTGTGTCTTCCATACAGTCACAGCAGTATCCCAACCTATATACTCTCTGTGTCTTCCATATAGCCACAGCAGTATCCCAACTTATATACTCCGTGTGTCTACCCTACAGCCACATCAGTATCCCAACTTATATAGTCTCTGTGTCTTCCATACAGCCACAGCAGTATCCCAATTATATACTCTCTGTGTCTTCCATACAGCCACAACAGTGTCCCAACTTATATACTCTGTGTGTTCCATAAAGCCACAACAGTATCCCAACTAATATACTCTCTGTGTCTTCCATATAGCCACAACTGTATCCCAACTTATATACTCTGTGTCTTCCATACAGCCACAACAGTATCCGAACTTATATACTCTGTGTCTTCCATAGAGTCACAGCAGTTTCCCAACCTATATACTCTCTGTGTCTTCCATATAGCCACAGCAGTATCCCAACTTATATACTCCGTGTGTCTTCCCTACAGCCACATCAGTATCCCAACTTATATAGTCTCTGTGTCTTCCATACAGCCACAGCAGTATCCCAATTATATACTCTCTGTATCTTCTATAAAGCCACAACAGTACCCCAAACTATATACTCTCTGTGTCTTAAATACAGCCACATCAGTACCCCAACTTATATACTCTCTGTGTCTTCCATGCAGCCACAACAGTATCCCATCATATATACTCTGTGTGTCCTCCATACAGCCACAACAGTATCCCAAATGATACTGTCTGTGTCTTCCATACCGCCACAGCAGTATCCCAACTTATATACTCTCTGTGTCTTCCATAAAGTCACAGCAGTATCCCAAATTATATACTCTGTGTGTCTTCCACACAGCCACAACACTATCCCACTTATATACTCTGTCTTCCATTCAGCCACAAAAGTATCCCAACTTATATACTCTCTGTGTCTTCCATAAAGTCACAGCAGGATCCCAACTTATATACCCTGTGTGTCTTTCATACAGCGACAACAGTATCCGAACTTATATACTCTGTGTCTTCCATACAGCCACAGCAGTATCCCAACTTATATACTCTCTGTGTCTTCCATACAGTCACAGCAGTATCCCAACCTATATACTCTCTGTGTCTTCCATATAGCCATAGCAGTATCCCAACTTATATACTCTCTGTGTCTTCCATACAGTCACAGCAGTATCCCAACATATATACTCTCTGTGTCTTCCATACAGCCACAGCAGTATCCCAACTTATATACTCTCTGTGTCTTCCATACAGCCACATCAGTATCCCAACTTATATACTCTCTGTCTTCCATACAGTCATAACAGTATCCCAACCTATATACTCTCTGTGTCTTCCGTACAGCCACAACAGTATTCCAACTGATATACTCTCTGTGCCTTCCATACAGCCACAGCAGTATCCCAACTTATATACTCCCTGTGTCTTCCGTACAGTCACAGCAGTATCCCAACTCATATACTCTCTGTGTCTTCCATACAGCCACAGCAGTATCCCAACTTATATACTCTCTGTGTCTTCCATACAGTCACATCAGTATCCCATCTCATATACTCTCTGTGTCTTCCATACAGCCACAGCAGTATCCCAACTTATATACTCTCTGTGTCTTCCATTTAATCACAGCAGTATCCCAACCTATATGCTCTCTGTGTCTTCCATATAGCCACAGCAGTATCCCAACTTATATACTCTCTGTGTCTTCCATACAGCCACATCAGTATCCCAACAGATATACTCTGTGTGTCTTCCATACAGCCACAACAGTATCCCCAATTATACTCTCTGTGTCTTCCATACAGCCACAGCAGTATCCCAACTTATATACTCTCTGTGGCTTCCATACAGTCACAGCAGTATCCCAACCTATATACTCTCTGTGTCCTCCATACAGCCACAACAGTATCCCAAATTATACTGTCTGTGTCTTCCATACAGCCACAGCAGTATCCCAACTTATATACTCTGTGTGTCTTCCATACAGCTACAACAGTATCCCAACTCATATACTCTCTGTGTCTTCCATACAGCCACAGCAGTATCCCAACTTATATACTATCTGTGTCTTCCATACAGTCACAGCAGTATCCCAACCTATATACTCTCTGTGTCTTCCATATAGCCACAGCAGTATCCCAACTTATATACTCCGTGTGTCTTCCCTACAGCCACATCAGTATCCCAACATATAAAGTCTGTGTGTATTCCATACAGGCACCACAGTATCCCAAATTATAACCTCTGTGTCTTCCATACAGCCACAGCAGTATTCCAACTTATATACTCTGTGTGTCTTTCATACAGCCAAAACAGTATCCCAACTTATATACTCTGTGTCTTTCATACAGCCACAACAGTATCCCAACTTATATACTCTGTGTGTCTTCCGTACAGCCACAACAGTATCCCAACTTATATACTCTGTGTGTCTTCCGTACAGCCACACAGTATCCCAACTTATATACTCTCTGTGTCTTTCATACAGCTACAACAGTATCCCAACTTATATACTCTGTGTGTCTTTCATACAGCCACAACAGTATCCCAACTTATATACTCTGTGTGTCTTCCGTACAGCCACACAGTATCCCAACTTATATACTCTGTGTGCCTTCCGTACAGTCACAGCAGTATTCAAACATATATACTCTCTGTGTCTTTCATACAGCCACAACAGTATCCCAACTTATACACTCTCTGTGTCTTTCATACAGCCACAACAGTATCCCAACTTATATACTCTGTGTGTCTTCCATACAGCCACAGCAGTATCCCAAACTATATACTCTCTGTCTTCCATACAGCTACACAGTTTCCCAACTTATATACTCTGTGTGTCTTTCATACAGCCACAGCAGTATCCCAACTTATATACTCTGTGTGTCTTCCATACAGAAACACAGTATCCCAACTTATATACTCTCTGTCTTCCATACAGCCAAAACAGTATCCGAACTTATATACTCTCTGTCTTCCATACAGCCAAAACAGTATCCGAACTTATATACTCTCTGTGTCTTCCATACAGCCACACAGTATTCCAACTTATATACTCTCTGTCTTCCATACAGCCAGAACACTATCCCAGCTTATATACTCTGTGTGTCTTCCATACAGTCACACAGTATCCCAACTTATATACTCTCTGTCTTCCATACAGCCAAAACAGTATTCGAACTTATATACTCTCTGTGTCTTCCACACAGCCACAACACTATCCCACTTATATACTCTGTGTCTTCCATACAGCCACAACAGTATCCGAACTTATATACTCTGTGTCTTCCATACAGCCACAAAAGTATCCCAACTTATATACTCTCTGTGTCTTCCATACAGCCACAACAGTAGCCCAACTTATATACTCTGTATTCCATTCAGCCACAGCAGTATCCGAACTTATATACTCTGTGTCTTCCATACAGCCACATCAGTATCCCAACTTGTATACTCTCTGTGTCTTCCATACTGCCACAACAGTATCCCAACTCATATACTCTGTGTCTTCCATACAGCCACAACACTATCCCAACTTGTATACTCTCCGTGTCTTCCATACAGCCACAGCAGTATCCCAACTTATATACTCTGTGTCTTCCATACAGCCACAGCAGTATCCCAACTTGTATACTCTCTGTGTCTTCCATACAGCCACAGCAGTATCCCAACTCATATACTCTGTGTCTTCACTACAGCCACAACAGTATCCCAACTTGTATACTCTCTGTGTCTTCCATACAGCCACAACAGTATCCCAACTCATATACTCCCTGTGTCTTCCATACTGCCACAGCCACAACAGTATCCCAACTTATATACTCTGTGTCTTCCATACAGCCACAACAGTATCCCAACTTATATACTCTGTGTCTTCCATACAGCCACAGCAGTATCCCAACTTGTATACTCTCTGTGTCTTCCATACAGCCACAGCAGTATCCCAACTGATATACTCTGTGTCTTCCATACAGCCACAACAGTATCCCAACTTGTATACTCTCTGTGTCTTCCATACAGCCACAGCAGTATCCCAACATATATACTCTGTGTCTTCCATACAGCCACAGCAGTATCCCAACTTATATACTCTGTGTCTTCCATACAGCCACAACAGTATCCGAACTTATATACTCTGTGTCTTCCATACAGCCACAACAGTATCCCAACTTATATACTCTCTGTGTCTTCCAAAAAGCCACAACAGTATCCCAACTTATATACTCTCTGTGTCTTCCATATAGCCACAACAGTATCCCAACTTATATACTCTGTGTCTTCCATACAGCCACAACAGTATCCCAACTTATATACTCTATGTCTTCCATAAAGCCACAACAGTATCCCAACTTATATACTCTCTGTGTCTTCCATACAGCCACAACAGTATCCGAACTTATATACTCTGTGTGTCTTCCATACAGCCACAGGCACAGCAGTATCCCAACTTATATACTATGTGTGTCTTAAATACAGACACAACAGTATCCCAACTTATATACTCTCTGTGTCTTAAATACAGACACAACAGTATCCCAACTTATATACTCTGTGTGTCTTCCATACAGCCACAGCCACAGCAGTATCCCAACTTATATTCTCTCTGTGTCTTCCATACAGCCACAACAGTATCCCAACTTATATACTATGTGGGTCTTAAATACAGACACAAGAGTATCCCAACTTATATACTCTCTGTGTCTTCCATACAGCCACAACAGTATCGCAACTTATATATTCTGTGTGTCTTCCATAAAGCCACAGGAGTATCCCAACTTATATATGATGCGTGTCTTCCATACAGCCACAGCAGTATCCCAACTTATATACTCTCTGTGTCTTCCATACAGCCACAACAGTATCCCAACTTATATACTATGTGGGTCTTAAATACAGACACAAGAGTATCCCAACTTATATACTCTCTGTGTCTTCCATATAGCCACAACAGTATCCCAACTTATATATGATGTGTGTCTTCCATACAGCCACAGCAGTATCCCAACTTATATACTATGTGTCTCCTAGATACAGACACAACAGTATCCCAACTTATATACTCTCTGTGTCTTACATACAGACACAACAGTATCCCAACTTATATACTCTCTGTGTCTTAAATACAGACACAACAGTATGCCAACTTATATACTCTCTGTGTCTTCCATGCAGCCATAACATTATCCCAATTTATATACTCTGTGTCTTCCATACAGCCACATCAGTATCCCAACTTATATACTCCCTGTGTCTTCCATACAGCCACAGTCACAGCAGTATCCCAACTTATATAATATGCGTGTCTTAAATACAGACACAACAGTATCCCAACTTATATATTCTCTGTGTCTTAAATACAAACACCAAAGTATCCCAGCTTATATACTCTCTGTGTCTTCCATACAACCACAGCCACAGCAGTATCCCAACTGATATACAATGTGTCTTAAATACAAACACAACAGTATCCCAACTTATATACTCTCTGTGTCTTCCATACAGCCAAAGCCACAGCAGTATCACAACTTATATACTCTGTGTCTTCCATACAGCCACAGCCACAGCCACAGCAGTATCTCAAATTATATACTCTGTGTGTCTTCCATACAGCCACAACAGTATCCCAACTGATATAGTCTCTGTGTCTTCCATACAGCGACAACAGTATCCCAACTTATATACTCCCTTTGTCTGCCATACAGCCACAGCAGTATCCCAACTCATATACTCTGTGTCTTCCATACAGCCGCAGCAGTATCCCAACTTATATACTCCCTTTGTCTTCCATACAGCCACAACAGTATCCCAACTCATATACTCTGTGTCTTCCATACAGCCATAGTAGTTTCCTAAGTTATACATGTCTGTCCTCAGAAAACAACTGGAATTTTCCAAAGGAAAATTACAGGAGACTTAGTTGCTCCTTTGGAGAATTTGGAATGTAAATTGCTAATTTTTGACGTATGCTGGAGACAAAGGCTGAGGAAACAGCATTTCTGTTATGGCCTGCCTGATAAACTGACGATCAGTCTGCTAATCCTCCCATGGAGGCCTTAGATGAAGATTGGACTAAAAGCAAGGTTTTATTGCCAGGGATTAGATATGTGGGGAGGGGAATAGCATCCCTGCTAAATTGGCCGCCTCGATAGCGTGATGGTTAGCGTGTCTGCTTCACGTTCAAGAGGTCGCGAGTTCGAATCTCGCTTAGGGTAAGTTATCCGGGTAAGGTTTTTTCCGAGGTTTTCCCTTATCCTGAGAAGACGAATGTCAGGTAACTTAAAGCTCTATGGACCTCGGACTCATTTGAGCACCATTTCACCCATTTCATTCATCGTCCGAAATGATGCAATGTTGGAGGACGTTAATTTAAAAAAAAAAAAAAGTCCCTGCTAAAAGAGGATTAGGGTAATAAATATGATGTGTCAAGCATTGCTGAACCTATTGGTGGGCTCTCTCAAGGCACTGAAGATCTGGTAAAACTGACTCTGGTTTTAGCATGAGGGATCATATAGTAATAGTGGGTGGGCCAGGGAATAGCATGGGTAGAGATGGTCACTATCCAACTGTAATGGATCTGTATGACATTACGGAATCCAGGAGCCATACCGATGTTGAGTTTGTGGCGCTTTTCCAGAGGCATGACATGCCGCAGCTTCATAGGAGAGCAAGGGAGATGAATCTGCCACTTGAGCATGCTCTATTGAGCCCTGCTGTCTCACACATTGATATGATCATTCATATGATATATGCTAATGGTATAGAAAGAGATGGATATACACCTCAATTCTAGAGGCAGAAGGCAGCTTTCACAGCTAATTACTAACAGAATTATGGGAGTAATTCCTTCTGTGACAACAAATAGGACTTTTTTAGGTTAAATGAAACACCCACATACAACGAGAAAAGAACCCTAAAGTATATCGAGATTAATGCTAGTGCATCAATAAAGAGTAGTAAGAATAAAATAATTGTTATAATCAGCTCAAATATCTTGGAATCCATTAAAAACTCTAAAAATAATGCTCCTTACACCATAGACAGTAGTTTTGATGATGATGATGATGATGATAATAATAATAATAATAATAATAATAATAATAATAATAATAATAATGATGATGATGATGATGATGATGATGATGATGATGATGATGATGATGATGATGATGATGATGATGATGATAATAATGACGACAATAACAATAGTCATAAAAACTGTTTGTCAGTATTTCATCAAAACATTAGCGGCCTCAGAAACAAAGTGGACAAAGTTATTATTAGTCTTAATTCTCAAAAACAACAACTACACATTTTATGCGTTTCTGAACATCATTTGACACAACAGGAATTTCACCCAATTTCATTGCATTTTACTCTTTAGGAGCGTACTCAGGGGTCTCCGTCTAGGGGATATGTGAATAGCGACCACAAGGTACCCAAGCTGAGCAGAACATTACTTCCACTTACTGGTGTCTAGGAGATATATGAATGGCGACCACAAGGTACCCAAGCTGAGCAGAACATTACTTCCACTTACTGGTGGCTAGGGGATATGTGAATAGCGACCACAAGGTACCCAAGCTGAGCAGAACATTACTTCCACTTACTGGTATCTAGGGGATATGTGAATAGCGACCACAAGGTACCCAAGCTGAGCAGAACATTACTTCCACTTACTGGTATCTAGGGAATAGTGAATAGTGACCACAAGGTACCCAAGCTGAGCGTCTAGGGGATAGGTGAATAGCCACCACAAGGTACCCAAGCTGAGCAGAACATTACTTCCACTTACTGGTGTTTTGCCCCTCACTATAACTTTTCTATCTGACCTTAGCTTGGTCAACTCTTGTTCTCTTCCGACCCCGATGCTATTAGGGTTCCTGAGGGCTAGGGAGTCTTTATTTTTCCAACCTCTCCATTTCTCTATAAAATCTTAACCCCTAACATGCTGACCTGTCATGGGATGTAATACGTCCTGTGATTGGTGATCAGAGGATGTGATCGGTGAATTTATTTTGATAATTCTCCCAGTCAGGTCGGTGAGACCCGTAAACCAACGACATGTGTGGTCCTCCAGACATTCTGGGGGTTGTGAGAGAGCGATGTGACCGCCAAAACATAAAAATAGGGTGTTCTCTAAAAAGCGGTTACATTTATTGCTAGCAAGGAACGTAAACAATTTAAGAAAGATTTGAAACAAGAAAGAGAATGTGATCCTAACACTCAGTGCAATATCTTTTTTCAAAATTTTAATATGCAAGAACTAAACATTGTAATAAATAATCTAAAAAACAAAAAGTCTCCTGGACCTGATCACATACATCCAGAGTTCATAAAAAACCTTGGAAAAACAGCAAAACAACAACTACTAAAACTCTACAATCTATCCTGGAAAACCACTGTACCTGCTGAATGGCGAAAGGCAATAATTGTCCCACTCTTGAAGAAAGACAAAACAGCATCAGAAATAAAAAATTATAGACCAATAGCTCTTACTAGCATAATAGCAAAAGTGATGGAAAGAATGGTGTCAAACAGGTTAAATTGGTTTCTAGAATCACAAAATTTAATATCCCCATGTCAAGATGGATTCAGAGAGTTACACTCTACAAATGAACAAGTCTTACTTCTCAGTCAAGAAATCAAAGACTTCTTCAATAGAAAAGAAGATAATTTATCAGTTTTTATTGATTTCCAAAGTGCATATGATTCTATATGCAGAACAGAACTACTAAAGAAAGTAAAAAAATAGGGATACAAGGTCCAATGTTTTCATGACTATGTCATTTCCTAACACAACGCTTTATTGCAACCAGATATGGAAGAAACATATCTAAATACAAACAAGTACACCGTGGCTTACCACAAGGCGCAGTACTCAGCACAACACTTTTTAATATATTTCTTAACGATCTGCCACAACAAATACAAGAATCAGGTGTGAAATGTGCACTATTTGCTGATGACTTATTAATGTGGACTTCAAAACCAAAAAGCAAAAGTACAGAACTAGAAAAAACCATGCAACAATCCTTAACCAAATTACAAAGGTGGACCAAAGAAAATTTAATGACTGTTATTACAACAAAATCAAACTACCAAATCCTGTCACTAAGAAAAAAGCCACTAAAAATAAAACTAAATATTGAGGGTCAACAATTACCAGAAACAAAGGATGCTAAGTATTTAGGAGTTACATATGATACTAAACTTACATGGACCAAACAAATAGAAAATGTAATACAAAGAGCAGAGAGGCGCCTTTCACTGTTAAAACGTCTAACAGGAATGAAGTGGGGATGTTCCAGAGCAACTCTTAACACAACATACAATGTGTATATAAAGCCATTATTTACTTACTGCAGCGAAGTTCTTGTAACAGCAAACACAAAAAAGATTCAAATCTTTCAAAACCAAAGTCTGAGATTAATTACAGGTGCTATCAAAACCACACCAATAACAGCTATGGAAATACTAACCAACCAATACCCCATTGAATATGAAATAGAAAAAGCAGCTCTTATTCAACACGAAAAGTTGATCAGACTCGCATTCAATACATGGCACAAGAGAAATTCTACACATACACTAAAGACTCAGGAGAGCTTTCTTTCCAAAATTCAAGACATCAAGAAGAATGTATACCTTCCTAATTCAAAGGAAAACTTCATATCTAAACTCAATCCGACACAAACATTAGACATCACATATTATTTACACCTGACAGAAGAAGTTAAGAAAAGTGATACTCCAACTAGTGTTCTAAAATTATTGGCATTAGAGATAACCCATACTAGATTTCCAGAACACGAATGGCTCCATATTTATACTGATGGATCATTAATATCAAACCAAGATGGAGCAGGTGCTGGAGTCACATGTCACCTCTTTTCCTATTACAAATCTTTAAGTTATGGAACTACAAACATTGATGGAGAAATTGAAGCAATTCGAATGGCCCTACAAAATCTTTTGTACAGAATTTCACATTTTCAGCAAGCAGTTATTCTCTCAGATTGCAGGGCAGCAATTATAGCAATTACTTCCAAGTTGTCACCAAAAAACCAAACAATTATAGAATGTTGGAAAATCCTTACCCATCTAACAGCACTTCAAAAACACGTAGTCTTCCAATGGATACCAGTTCACTGTGGACTGAGTGGTAATGAGAAAGCTGATTTCCTTGCAAAAAGGGTACCGGCAATGTGCAGAAATCAATAGTTAATCTACCATTTTATGCAGCTAAAAGATTAGTCAACTATGAATTCAAAAAATTTATTGAAAAATATTACTATGAAAAATCAAAAAATAAAAGATGGGAACTACCAAACATTCAAACAGTAATTCCTGAGTATCCTCAAAAAACAGCAGTTGCAACCTTCAGGTTGATTACAGGACATGATTGTCTGGCAAAACATTTAAACAGAATTGGGATATATTCTTCACCACTCTGTCCTCTATGTGATCTGCAAGAGGAAATGGATCGAGACCACCTTCAAATATGCCTGGCCACTTCTAGTGCCCTTCCCATACATCAGTGAAAAATATTGGAGAGCAAGAGGATTAATGACTTCATTGTCAGAAATCCAGCATTAGCTAACAACTCTTCAGGAGCACAATGTTCAAGAATAAAACTTACACAAAGATGGAGTGTTTAAATGTGAGGAATGGTTTGACATAAAAAATTTTAGATGTATCGCAATTTAGTAATGAACTCTGTGCAGTTCAGTTAAATCAAATTAATATAATCGTAGTAGCCCTCTGTTGATATCCCTTAGGCAATTTTGAAAGTTTCAGAAAGCAGCTCAAACATGTCCAAAACTTTTTGTTTAAACCGCAAGGGGAATTAGTCCTATGTGGTGATATAAATGTTGATTACTTAAAGGGAACAACTCAGCTCTTTATTTGCAACATACCATATGACACATACAGGAAACTTTCCAACAAGAATCCAAAACAATTCTTCCACTGCTATAGATAATATATTTGTAAATTCAAATAGAATTAAATTTTGCACTGCCTCATCAATAACTAATGGTTTATCAGATCATCATGCTCCAGTTTTGTGCATCAAAAAGATAAATTGAAATCACAGACCTAAATGTAAGTATCAAACATACAGGGAAATCAATTAAAATACCCTAAACAAATTTAACAAAAACTTCAACTTGAATCGTGGAATCTAACTTATCAAACAAATGGTAGCAACAGTAAGTATAATAGCTTTCTCCAATGTTTCAAAACCCACTTTGAATCTTGCTTCCCAGTCAAGTTTAACAAAATATCTAACTTCAAAACAGATAATGCCTGGATCACTTTAGATAAAAGGACCTCATGCAGGCGCAAAAGAGAATTTTTTCAGCAAGTAAGAATTAATAACAACTTAGAATTAACCTCTTGAGCGATGGCCATTTAAAACGTCCGCGAGCCGAGAACTGCTACCCAATATCCAGCGGAGGGCATTTAAATTGTTAAATGTGCTAAAAGTGCTTCGTATATACACAGCTGTATTTTGTGTAAATATGATTTCAATGGTTTTAAAATTGCTGCTAAAGAATACCTATGTTCAAAATCATTTTATTCTGTGTAAGATTATCTGAATGACAAATTATCCTATTACTGCTTATGTAACTTTGTAAATAGTCTCTAGCTCATTTTGTTCTGTATCAGATTATCTGAATGACAAATTATCCTATTAATGCTTAGGTAGCTTCGTAAATATTCACTAACTCATTTTATTCTGTATATGATTATCTGAATGACAAATTATCCTGTTAATGCTTATATAGCCTTGTAAGTAATCTCTAGCTTCTCTAGTGACAAATCATTGTTAATTACATTTGATGCCTGTGCAAAAGCTACCTAAATGTATACGTATAGAACAATCTAACAAAAGGTGACATTCATAGTCAGTTATATTATAACTAAACAATAAGACGTGGCAGGAAAAGTCCAGCCAAAGTTTAAAACAAGGTTCAATTCATATCTGTAAATGTACCTAATGTAAGTCTTATAATTAAAGGGAAGTTTCTACTTTACCCTGCTATTTTTTCTTCTTTTTTGTTTTGGCTTTGTACCAGTAAATGTGTTTTTATATGCTATTCTGTGTATTTATTGACATGTCCAATGTTCACCTACCTGCATGGGTACTTGTGAACTCACTGAATGCAATCTAATCTAATCTATAAGTTTACCACCATCAAAATACCTAGTGTAATAAACAAAGGTTTAGAATATTCTCGTTTCTCAGCATTTAAAGTTATATGGATAATATTTGTTTACCAATAAAAGTACTTGAGTCTCATGGCTGCTACTTCCGCTGATAGAAAACTTTAATATATTACATTATGAAAGAAAGTAAAAAATCACCTGGTACTCGCTTCTTTAAGCTTTTTGTTGCATAAAAATTTTGTTGAGATACTCGTAATATGTGAGACCCAAGTTAGTGCATTGTCAACAGTTATGCCCAGGAATTTTACATTTACGTCATAGGGTTTGGGTGATACATCCTTTAATCTCAATATAATTTGTTGTGTTTTACTATTATTATGGCCATCTGCTCAAGTATGGTATACTAACAGTTCAAGAGTCATGCAATGTAAGATTACAATCACTCATATTCCAAAGAACAAGAGTTTGTGATAAGAAAAAGGCAAAACTATACATACCTGGTTCTTACTTGTTTGTGTGCAATTAAATTTGCAATAGTCACACATTTTTCTGCTACTTTAATCATTCCCTCCATAGTTTCCTGCAACGTTGATTCTGGGAATTTCTTTTCTCTGCCTTCTTGCAACAAGTTTTTAATTTCTTGTAAACCTGTTCAAAATTACAGCCATTAGACCTTAAAGTGCATTTCTGTAAATGAATTGGTGAGTTTACCAAAACTGAATGTAGCTTTTAGCACCTTGGTAGATTGTTTAAAGGTAATAAACTCTCTCTTATATCAACAAAACAAAACTTATAAAATTCATCACATAGCATTCCATAAACCCTTAACTCAATATAAATATGAGAGGTAGAATCAGGACTGAAACATTCAATGTAGTAAGGGGTAGTAAGGGGTAGTGATGCGCCTCCTATAGCCTCTCCTACCCAATTCCCATCCTCATCCTGCCCGTGGTGCACCCTGCTTTTAACAGATGAGGCTCTGGGTACCGAATCACAGCGGTATAACTGTTTCATTTAAAATGGAGGAAATGTCATTTACATATGTGCTGACCTATCACAGCACAACAGCGTCCCTCAGTGGCACATGAGGGGAAGGTCGGTGGATCTAAATACCACCTATTTAGTCCTCCCGGCTAGGTCCGATGGACCCATTGACCAACAATAGGTGTGGTCCCCCTTGCAAAATGGGGGTTTAAGTCGGGTGATGTAACTGCCACATTGTAAAACTGGTGCCCGTTAAGAAAACAGTTACACGAAAGCCACATACATTAGTATGAGTCCTAAAGATAAACATTCCGGAGGTGAAACTGTCCCCCAATCGGATCTCCGGGTGGGGACATCTTTAGGCAAATTTCATCACAACAATTCCAATACTTTAAGAATTCTACAATGGAATGCAGGAGGCATGTCCCAGCCTAAAAAACAAGAGCTAATGAAAATATTAAAAGACCAAGATATAGATGTCTTCACAGTACAAGAAGCCAATATATCAGAAGAACAGGAAATATACCTTGAAATGGATCAGTACACTACACATATACTTCCAAAGGCTCGTCAAATAGCAAGTGGTATTCTTACAGGAATTAAAAGAAATATGAAAGCTACTATCCAAATCCAAAAAACAATGGAAGAACAAGATAAATCAGAAATAGTTAAAATTGAAGTATGGAAAAGTAACTACCACTATAGAATTTACAGTATCTACAATCCTCCAGACAATACACTAGATCTAAATTCTATTCCCATAGAACCTAAAAGTATTTTAATAGGTGATTTTAATGCACACTCCCCTAGGTGGGGCTACAGAGATATAAATTCAGCAGGAAGAGTCATAGAAGACCTATTAAACTCTCTCAACAATGGAATTAATTCTAAAAGAGTCTTCTGGGCTGATTTGCCGTGGTCTGCTGGAGTAACTTGGTCCAGACGTTTCGTCCACTACTGCGATGGACATCATCGGTGGCGTGGTCGAAGTCTTCTTGGTGAAGGCACTGTTGCGTCTGAGGCGTTGACTGTCTGGGATGCGGAATTTATACACGGAGGGGTCTTCTCTGATTGGCTCAGGGCTTGCTGAGGCAGTGCGGTTGGTGGGAGGGGGCTAGCTGCATTTCTGCCCCGTCCCACCAACCGCACTGCCTCAGCGAGCCCCGAGCCAATCAGAGAAGACCCCTCCGTGTATAAATTCCGCATCCCAGACAGTCAACGCCTCAGACGCAACAGTGCCTTCACCAAGAAGACTTCGACCACGCCACCGATGATGTCCACCGCAGTAGTGGACGAAACGTCTGGACCAAGTTACTCCAGCAGACCACGGCAAATCAGCCCGGAAGACTCTTTTAGAATTTCGAACACCGGCCGTGAAAGCCTACGCCTACTCAATGGAATTAATATTTAATTCAAATGATCCACCCACTTACCTTCATTATAATGGTTCAGGTACAAATCCTGATCTTCTGATGGTGTCATCTGACATAATTGACAATACAAAAAGAGAAATAATAGAAGGCCCAGGTTCAGGCCACAGAATCACCATAAACTCCCTAAGAGGTCTAATAAATAAAAGTAACAAACCAAAAATTAAAACTTCTTGGAATTTTAAAAAAGCAGATTGGTTCAGTTTCCAAAATGAGATAGAAGGGAAGTGTAATAGACTGTTAGAATCAGAGTTCAAGTCAACAGATGAAATGAATAAAAAAATTTGTGAAATATTATTGATAGCAGCCAAAACACATATCCCCAAAGGAAAGTTAAAGAAATATAGCTACTTTTGGTCTCCATCTTTATCTAAGTTAAAACACGAAAGAAATATAGCAAGAGTAAAAGCTGAAAGAACCAAGTGTCCAGAAGATGTACAAAACTGGAGAAGAAAAGCAGCCATTTTTAAGAAAGAATTAATTACAGCAAAGAGGGCCAGTTTCACAAATTTTGTAGAACATATGGACTATAGGAAAGATGGAAATAAAATATACAAATTCATTAATAAAACAAAATTATCAAAAAATACAACTGAACCATTAAAACATAATAACAAAAGCTTAACTACAGATAGGGAAATAGCAGAATCCCTTAACAAGTTTTATGCTCAGTCACAAAGAATACCCCAAGCGTATAAAAAACAAGATAAGGCTATCCAAAAAACTATCAGAGAAACTAATAAGCCAAAAGGTATACAAAATTATATTTTTATTCAGGATTTTAACGAAACAGAACTGGATTTAGCAATAGAACAATTACAGAACAAAAAATCTCCAGGACCTGACAAGATCCACCCAGAGTTTATTAAACACCTTGGCAGGAAAGGAAAAGAAATCCTACTTAAACTGTATAACACGTGTTGGAGAATGACTGTATCTTCCGACTGGAAAAAAGCCATTATCATCCCAATTTTAAAGAAAAACAAACCTTCAAACAATATTAATAGTTTCAGACCAATATCTTTGACCAGTGTTATTGCAAAAGTGATGGAAAGAATGGTGGCATCTAGACTTAACTGGTTCCTAGAATATTACAACTTAATTAATAGTTCACAGACCGGCTTCAGACAGAATCATAGTACAAGTGAAAATATACTCCTACTAAGCCAAGACATCAAGGAAGCTTTCAATAGAAAGGAGGATACCTTGGCAGTATTCATTGATTTTAAATCAGCATATGGCTCAGTCTGGAGAAACAAATTAATTGAGAAGTTGCAATCAATAGGTGTGAAAAGTAATATGCTTAAATGGATAACTCAGTTTATTTCACAAAGATTTTGTGTCACAAAATATAATACATACATTTCCAAATATAAACAAACACACCGAGGACTTCCACAAGGTGCTGTTCTGAGCACAACACTCTTTAACATATATATAAATGACCTTCCATCAATAATAAAAACTTTAGAAACCAAAATTGCTTTATTTGCTGACGATGTAGTCATTTGGACTTCAGGCTCTCCAAAAAAACCTGAATTAATGAAAGACAGAATAGAAACAGCCCTAAACAAAGTACATGAATGGAGCTCCAAAAACCTCATGACTATCAATGTGGAAAAAACAAATTATGAATTATTTACACTAAAATACAAACCAGTTAATATTAACATAAATTATAATGGTAAACCACTCAAAGCAGTTGATAATGCCAAATACTTAGGCATCACTTTCGACAGAAAGCTAAGTTGGAAAAAACATATAACAAACATCTCAGAAAAGGTTGAAAAGGAACTGCAAATCCTGAAAAGGTTAGCTGGTGCTAAATGGGGCTGCTCAAGGAGAGTCCTTAACACAACATACAAAATGTATGTTAAACCAAACCTCTTGTACTTTAATAACATCAGCAAACGCTAACATCAATAAACTTGAACAAATACAAAATCAGGCTCTTCGCCTAATCACTGGAGCAGTTAAATCCACACCTATTGATGCCATGCTTGCCTTAACACGGACCCCATCAATAACAACAAAAATAGAAGAACAAGCATTGCTCCAACACGAGAAAATGTTACGACTGCCAAGCTCTAAATGGACAGAAGAGAACCTCCCCCCTTCAATCCTTAAAACTCATAGTAGTTTCCTAGAAAAGGTAACACAGATTAAATCCAAATTGAACATTCCTAACACCAGAGAAAATCTACTTATAAGAGAAAATCCATTGGAATTATTGCAACTTACCTTCAATTTGGAATTAATAGAGGAAATAAGTAAATCAGACACACCAAAAGAAATACAAAAACTTCTAGCTCTGGAAACAATCAACACTAGGTATCCCACAGAAGAATGGCTGCAATACTGATGGATCCTCCAAGGAAAACCTTACTGGAGCTGGAGTTACGTGTTCACATTTTTCCTTTTATCATTCTGTTGGCAGTGACACAACACATTATGATGGAGAAATTGAGGCTATACACATTGCTCTCCGACAATTATTAAATCTTCCCTTAAATAAATTTAACAAGGCACTAATTCTTTCAGATTCTAAAGCTGCAATTCAGGGAATATGTTCAAATACTACAAAGAAGTCAACAAAAATTAGAGAATGCTACAAAATGTTAACACAACTCCAAAAAGTTAATAAGACTGTTCATCTCCAATGGATTCCAGCACACTGTGGAGTCATGGGGAACGAAGCTGCAGACTCACTTGCAAAGAAAGGCACAACAATAAAACAAAAGTCTAAATTCAATTTCTCATATTCCTCAATAAAACGCTTGATCATTAAAAACTTTTCTCATTCATACCTACAAGAAATAGAAACAAATGCCAAAGATAAAAAATGGATTACACTACTTTCCAACCCAGATATAACCCCCCAGAGACCAAGGAAAACAGCGGTTGCAGCCTTCTGACTACTGACAAATCATGACTGCTTGGCAAGTCATCTCTACAGAATAGGTATCTCAGCCTCACCAATATGTGTCCTGTGTAACGATCCAGCAGAAATGAACGAATACCACTTGAAGACCTGGGAAGCATTAAGATCAGAAGAAACTACAGTTCAAAAGTATTGGAAAGCACCAATGCTAATGGCTTCATTGCCAGATGCAAGGCACTAGAAAACAACAACAACATTCAATGCCATATCTGGGATTTCAACCACAGATCTTCCACTTAATGGGCGGCTGCTCTAACCACTGAGCTACCACAGTAACTTGCCAGTATGACATTAAATTCCCCAACCGATTTGTATTTTCCCAGTAGACCACAATGGAATCTCACATCTGAGATAAATATCCCAAGGGTGACCTACAATTGTAGAATGAAGTATCTTCCGGGCTGTTATGCCGTGGTCTGCTGGAGATCTGTCTTCCAGACGTTTCGTTTACAACTGCGGTAAACATCCTCAGTGGCGTTGTCAAAGTCTCCTCGTGGAAGGTATCACTGCGACTGATGCGTCGACTGTCTGTGGGGCTCCATATGTATCTTCTTTGGATCCAAAGAAGATCCAAGAATACCTTAGGCCAGTAAAAGAACCACTTCGACTCAAGGTCCCAGGAGTGTACAGGATTCCTTGCAAATGTGGTAAAGTGTATGTAGGCCAAACAGGACGCACAATAGAAGGTGTAAAGAACATCAACACAATATCAGGCTGCTACAACCAGATAAGTCAGCAGTGGCCGAGCATTGTATAGAGTATGTCCACAAAATAAACTCTGAAGACATCAAAGTTCTGGATCATACGGACAAATACTGGGACAGAGTCATTAAGGAAGCCATTCAAATCAAACTACATCCAAACAATTACAACAGGGACCGTGGACTTCAGCTAAGCCCTGCCTGGACAATAGCCATGAAACACATTCACAACAGCAACTATAGTGATTCTGGATCAAGTACTGACCCTCAAGAAAACACTGTGGCCGGTGACAAACATAGTCCGAAACAGCAGGCCCAGTCACAAATCGTCACCCGCTCATTGGCCAGGGCAATGTAACCCCCTCCCACCTAACATTGCACATATATGGGGAGCGAAAAGCTAACAGTCATTTTCATTCTGACGAAGGCCATGGAGTTTACAATGGCCGAAAGCTCACTGTTTTTAAACCTAATACGGCTGATCACCTGTGAAACTGTAATAAATAACGTGCGCCGTGAAAGCTTTAAATCTTACAGATGTTATATTTATTGAAGACTTTTCAAATACCACATAAAAATAGTCCTATTTTAATAACTGTGGTATGGGGAACACATTACCATGTAAAGCTGTCTCATACCACTAAAAACCTACACAGATTTGATGGTAGCCAAAGATTAATGAAAACTTTGGATTTCGCTCAGGTTTTAGAACAGCAGACCACCTCCAAACAGTTAACCAAGTAACAGAAAAGTTAACACTATATCTAGCATTCGTTGATTACAACAAAGCTTTCGACTGAGTGGAACATTCAAGCACTACACACACAAGGGATTGAAACTACATTTATCCCCATACTGAACAAGATCTACAGCCAAAGCTATCCAAGGACCAACATTCCAACTCAAAAGAGGAGTACGTCAAGGCGACCCTATAAACTTTTTACGTGTGTACCAGAAGACAGATTTCAGAAACTGAACTGGAGCAAAAAATATGGAATATATATAAATGCAAACAGAGTAACCAACCTAAGAATTGCTGATGACATTGTACTGTTCGCCAGATCTTTGAGGGAACTACAATCAATGCTGCAGGAACTTTGGAGATAAGTAAATCTGCAGGCTTCTCAATGAAGAAATGCAAGACACAGCAATTCAAATAAGAGTGGATGGAATAGACACAATATGTAAACGAGTATACCTACTTAGATCAACTATTCTCCTTCCATCAGAAAATGGACAAGGAAATAAGCAGAAGACTAGGTGTTGCTTGGAAGGCGTTCTGGTCTCTGAAATTCATATTGCTAGACAGATCACTCAACTGGAGACAAATTCAAAGCACTGGAAACCTGTGTTTTTCCTACTCCATTATATGGCTGCCAAACTTGGAATATCACTGCCAAGCTAAGAAATACCCTCCAAATATGCCAAAGGAAAATGGATAGGAAAATCCTGGGCTTAACTTCGAGAGACAAAATTTCAAATATAGATCTAAAAGATGTCATCAACAATGGACTTGACATGCCTAGCAGTGGGGAGGACACATTACAAGACTCCCAGATGACAAATGGACGATAAGAGCAAACATGTTGGACCCATACACAAGCAAACGACATCGTGGAAGACTAGGACGCACAAAGAACAAGCAGGTGCACAGTGGTCCAGACTTGCCAGATGTAACAAGAGCTGGATAGCAACAGAGAAGTACAGAAGTGCAGAATAGACATTGTAACAGACAAATGTCTGTTTAGTGCTCCAAGAATTACTTCTCATCAAGTAGCTCACTGTGAGAGATATGAAAAGAGCTTTACCCCTCTGTAGGGACACAACAGGCTTCACTCAATTCATTCAATTCAATGTAATTAATATGTGCTTGCAGGAAGACTGAAGGTAAGGAGAGATGCTGTCAATTTAAAAGGACGGAACAGACTGGGAAGAAAGGCCGACAAAAACACACAACAGAAGGTAAGGTAAATGATTGTACTGACTCTAGTAATCTAGTATGCAAACGTCTTCGACTGAAGATCCTTGAGCAAAACATAAGGGTATTGCAAACTCCTGTAGTAAACGATGATGGAGCTTATGCCTACTGTAAATATAACAAGATAAACTGTCAAACACACGTGCTGTGAGTTAGCCACACTAAAAATAACCTTTAACAATATAAACCTAATAGCACTAGAAGACTATAGCCCAACAAAAGCAAATAAACAACAATTTCTAAGGCAACTAGAAGTGTTTAAACAAAATTTAAAAAAAAAAAAAAAAAATTTTGAAACATTTGAAGACTCTGATATCGATGTATTAGTAGGAAGCTATTATTAACTTCACTCGGAGAAGCCTTCCATTCTGGTATCTGTATAGACCATAGGTAAACCGTCTCTCTAAGGGCTCCAAAAAGTACAGCTGTTCAGTCAACTTATGCAAGATTGGATTGGATTTGGTTTAAGGGCGCTCAACTTCTAGGTCATCAGCGCCCTAACTTATGCAAGAGGGTGTGCCACAGAGACCGGTGGAGGTCCAGTGTTCAAATCTGGCAATCAAGTTTGGCTCTTTCTTTTCCTTTTTTCTTTTCTTTCAACTTACCAGTAGTAAGCTACCTTTGTGCCATTTAGCAGTATACATCATATTTTAAAGTATATATTTAAAGTATATATTTGTTTGAATATTAAAAATATAAGCACTAGTGACACTGAAGTATTCTTCAATTTGAGGTTATCTTGAGTCACTTATTTACACTTACCCTCACTACTAAACTGCTTTTTTAAAGTGGAAACGTTTTCAGGACCATTCGATCCCATCATCAGCCCTTGGGTAACTTTAGTAGTGAAGGTAAGTGTAAATAAGTGACTCAAAATAACCTCAAATATATTTGTTTGTTTAACTATAAATAATCTGACATCAATGACTGCCACCGCCACACAACCACCACCACCGCCGCCACCACCACCACCACCACCACCACATGATATTATTCACCAATAATCATGATATTATTCCATTTTCATCGATCCATGATATGCGTGCAAATTTTCAGGTCAATCAGACGCCTCAAGTTGGTGAAAATTAGGTTACATTGTTAAATTTAGCCAAGTCACTTTTTTATTCCGATGATCCTTGTCAGGACACTAGGACAAGGTCATGATAGTATTGTATTGTCATAGGCCCTTGACATGTTTGCAAATTTTCAGGTCAATCAGACGACTCAAGTTTTTTGAAAAATAGGTTACATTGCTAAATTTAGCCAAATCACTTTTTTAACCTGATAATGCTGGTGAGGATATTAGAACAAAATCATGATATCATTATATTGTCATTGGTCCTCGACTAGCTTTGTAAATGTTCAAGATAATCAGACGACTCAAGTAGGTGAAAATTATGTTACATTGATAAATTTAACTAAGTCCCTTTTTATTCTGATAATCCTGGTCAGGATCTTAGGAAGAAACTATATTATTGTATTGTCCTTGATATGTACGCAAATTTTCATGTCAATCAGACATCTGTAAGTTGGTGCAAATTACGTCGAAAGATTCCGTTACATTGATAAATTTAACTAATTAACTTCTTTTTATCCTGATGATCCTGGTCAGGATCTTAGGACAAAGTTATGATATTATAGTACTGTCACCGGTCCTTGACATATTTGCAAATTTTCAAGTCAGACGACTCTCAGCGGGTGAAAATTATGTCGAGAGATTCTGTTGCGCACACACACACGCGCGCGCGCACACGTACAGACACAGACACACACAAAAAGCGTGTAAAAATGGGTTGAGAATATAGTAATTTAAAAATAAGAAGAAAGAATTCACAAATTGTGGATGCAACAACTTGTAGCAGTTTTTCTGTATAGCGCTTATGATATACAAAATATAGCAAAGTTACAAAATCCATTAATAGCAAAGGGTTAAGAATATGTACCACAGGTGAAGGGATGCCAAAAAGGCACTACCAAGGGTCATTAGCGAACGTCCCAAACATTAACGTAAACGAGATACAATTAGTTTGGCAAGGTCTTCAACATAAAGAAAAAGAGCCTGCTATTGTATTTTTACAAAGTATCGGAAACCCGAGGGGTTTCGCCAGAGGGCAAAGTCTTGACTTAATGAAGTGAGGGCCATTATGGATGTTTGGGAAGCTAAAAAAGATAATGACTGAGGGACAGTAGGAGACAGGCATCGTTACGAGGGAGAGATACATGTAAGCAACACGGTGAAAGTTCGTTCCAGCGGTTACGTTAAACTGCATATTTTATGCTATTTAAAATTGTTCAGCAAAGCTTGAACGTGTAAAAATAAAACAAATAAAGTGTTCTAAAAAAACTACAATGTCGCTCTCTGTAACCACCACGGATACCCGAGATTAAGACTCATGTGTGAGCAGCCGTAGGCACCCATAATACGAAGCAGTCAATCGAGTGATACAAATGCTTCAAATTGGCGCTCCAACGTGTGGCGTGAACTTCAGAGAACTTCAGGAATGCTGAGCGTGAAATTCACAGAACTTCAGGAATGCTGAGCGTGAACTTCAGAGAATTTCAGGAATGCTGAGCGAGAACTTCAGAGTACTTCAGGGAAGCAGAATAAGGTATGCGGAGAACTTCAGGGAGCTGAACAACAAAGGTCGTGAACTCCAGGGAAGGTGACCCAGGACACAGCAGGAACGAGAGGATCCACATCGAATAGCAGTGCAGCAAGCTGATTAAGGTACTGAGTGAGAATTTTATCTACGTGTTGTAGTATATAGTCAATGTATTTAAGGAACGGGAAAATGATCGAGCAATTAGATATAAATATGGAAGTGCAGGAGGGTGATGAGAGAGTGGGAGAAGGTGTATATAGTAATGTAGATCATGCAAGGGACAGAGTAGCTGATACGAATATATAAAATCAGGGAGAAGAAACAGGGGGAAGAATGGAGACTAATGAAATATTAAAATCACTTATGTCGATGATGACGGGGTTAACAGAAAGTCAGAAAGAGATTAAGGAAAAGGTAGATCAGAGTCAGAAAGATTTAACGGAGTTAACAGAAAAGGTACATCAGAGTCAGAAAGATTTAACGGGTTTAACAGAAAAGGTAGAAAAAAGTCAGAAAGATTTAACGGGTTTAACAGAAAGTCAGAAAGAGATTAAGGAAAAGGTAGAAAATACGAGGGAGAACTTAACAGCTGACTTAGTCAAAATAGGAAATAAGATTGAGAAACAACAGAAGGTTTTAGAAAATTTCAAGGAGGAAGTTAGAAATGAAATAGAAAATGTAAGAAGTGAGGTTAGAAATAATCAGGAAGAGGTTAAAATTGAAATTGAAAATGTACGAATTGAAATGAGGGAAAGTCAGGAACAGGTTAGGGAAGAGATTAAAACAGTTAATAAAAATGTAGAGAAAGAAAATAGAAAATTAAGGGAGGAAATAACTACTGAATTAGCTAAGGAAAGGGAAATTAATAGCAAGGAATTAGAAATCTGTATGAAAAGATTAGAGCAATCAGAGAGGGAAACTAGGAGATTAGCTGTGAGTGTAGATGAGGTAAATGACAAACTGAAAGAAAGATTAAATAACATATGTATGTCTGACAATGTTAGTGATTCTGTGAGTAGTAATACTATTACGGTAGCAGCACGGGACGAAGCGATGCATAGTGCGTCAGCGGACATTCCGATGTTAAATTTAAATGCTGGTACATCAGGTAATAGTAATACCAATGTCAATGTTAATGCACGCAATAGTCCACATTTGCAATGGCCCAACCATGTTTTGAATGAAATTTCACCACCAACCTTTGAAAACGAAGAATTTGATGACCCCAAGGCTTTTATAAATAGCATGCAAGAGTATTTCCTTGTAAAAGGTATTCCCGAGGAATATAAGATGACAGTTGTTAGAAAATGTTTTAAAGGCAACGCTTCAAACTGGTTAGAGTTATCAGTAGGATTAAGTAATGATTATCGGACATTTAAGGAAATTTTCTTAAATAGATATTGGGGAGCTAGCAGGCAGGCAAATATAAGACTGGAACTGAGTAATGGGAAATATAACCCGCATAAAGATCAATGCATGGTTAATTATTTTATGGCTATAGCTAGAAAATGTAAGATGCTTGACCCTCCGATGGGAGAAATAGAATTAATTAATTTAATAACCACACATTTTCCGGAAACAATTCAACACTATCTGATTATTGCGAAGCCGATAACAATAGCGGCAATGATTGACTTGTTAATCGCACTAGAAAGAAATAAGAGCCAAAACGAGGCAAGTAATGAGAGACCTTTTGGAAATAACCGATCTCCAACAAAAATTTTCGGGCAGGGGGCAGGTTCAGGTGATGTCAGGAATTTTGATGCTCGGCAACGGTATCATGGCCCCGTCCCTAAAAACAATAATTACCACCGGAAAAATAATTTTGAGCCTCAGGATAGGAGACATAATTTCGAGCCTCAGGATAGGAGACATAATTTTGAGCCTCAGGATAGAAGAAATAATTTTGAGCCTCAGGATAATAGAAGAAGGGTTGAGAATTATCCACGGGAAAGAAACCCTCAAATTAATTACGTACAGGCAAATAGATATTACGGAGATAGAAGGGGGTACACTAGGAATCGATTTCCTTCGGGAAATAATTATCACCATGATAATAATTGGTACAGACCGAATTCCCCTAGGCAAGAAGAAAGAAATGGGAATAGCAGAATTTCTCCAAATCCGGAAGAAAGGGTAGACGCTATAAACGCGGTAAAAAGATTGGAAGAAACAAATTTTCACCAGGATTCAAACCCGGGACCTTCATATAATGGGAATGGGACAGAAGCCATTAGTAAGCTTTCGGAAAACTCCAAACCCAGTCAACTTCGCCTTCAGTGAAGATTGGGAATGATGAATGTTCTTATTATGGGAAGTACTTCGAAAATAAGGGACAGAGAAGGCAATGTTTGATCGAAAAACATAAAGAAAATACAGAGAATGAAATTTTAATTGATCCGCCAAGAATAAATATTGGTATTAACGGGAAATTATTTCAGGCTATTATTGATACAGGTGCTAATACTACTGTGTGTTCCCAAAATTTTTTTGAAAATTTAGTGAGTAGTGGTGTAACATTATTATCTTTACCAGTTTATGGGATATATTGCTCTGTAGCGGTAGGTAAAAGGAAAGAAAGGGTAAAATTTCAAGTGATGGTAAACGTCGAGATCGCACAGAAATGCATTGAAATATTATTTTTGGTTGTACCCAGGCTTGTTTTTGACGTAATAATCGGTTGCGATAGTCTTTATGCTTGGAATTCCATCATAGATTTTGAAAATAGAAGTTTTAAGTTTGAAACAGGACCTGACACCATAATTGTACCATTTTTAGACCATACTTCGAGGATAATTGTACGGGATCAGGTAGAGGAAGAAATGGAGGGGGAAACATTCTTTGTCGAGGTAATAAATATTGGAGCGATGGAATTAGCAGAATTAAAAGTTGGGAACTACGATGAAATAGAGGAACAAAATATTGTGAGTAGAGGTAATTATTTCTGTGATTTTGACGAAGAAAAGAAACCCCGAGAAAACCCAAAATTTAACTTGAAGAATAGTAGTATAAATGAGTACGACGAAAGAAAGGACTGTGTCAAGATAGAAAATTTAATAGGATCTAAGGTGAACCAAGCTGAGAGACTAAATGGGGAACAGAAAAGAAAATTACGGGAACTTTTAATAGAAAACAGGGAGGTATTCTCGGAAAAGCCTGGAAGATGTAACTGTTATACACATTCGTTTGAAGTAGCGAATAAAATTTTCAAAGAAACTCTAAGTAGCCACCAGATAAAACTATATCATTGTTCTTATTATTTTCCTTCAGGGAATCCGACACAGCGGATATTAAGAAAAATAGGGACTTATTTTCGAGTGCTTCCTCATAATAATCATCGAAACTGGGTAAGGTATTGTACCATCATAGAGAAAATTAATAATAATACTGTAAATACTACAACTGGTTTTGCACCGATACAGATAATGCAGGGAATTGACCCTGAACCCATTTTTAAAAATACTCCAAGAACGATTGAGAGAAGTCAGCCATTATCAGAGGAACAAAGGGCTAAGATCGCTTTTGACAGATTGCAAGAAAAAGCGGAAAAGAGGAAATCAAAAATCAAGAAACGTAAAAATAAATGGAATCCTCAGGTAGGAGATCTAGTCCTCGCCAGGGATTATAAATTATCCAACGCGTTAAGGGGGAGAAGTCATAGATTAGAGCTATTATATAAAGGTCCGGTAATGATTACTGAGAAATTCGGAGAGCATACTTATGAATTAGTGGACTTAAAAACAAACAAATCGATTGGGAGATGGCATAAGCAGCTAATAAGACCGTATAGAAATTCCTCAAATAGTATCGAAAAGTAAGAAAAGAAATGGTGAGAAGTTAGTTGAAAGAATGGTTGGATCATGAAAATGAGGGCCTAATTGTTTCTATAGAAACTTGTAAATAACTGTAAGAATAACGTAATTAATACTAAGCAAAGTGAATATATCGAAGAAAAAAAAAAAAAAAACAGTGAAGTGGATAATGTGCGTGTGAAAAAAAAAAAAAATAATAAAAGCAAATTAAAAGTGAAACAAGCAGAACAATCAATAACCATAAAAGACTTTTGATAAAAATAATTATATAGAATCAGAAGAGCAATGAAAGAAGAAACATGTAAAATAATATTAAATCACTATGTAGTATTAAAAATATAACCCTATGTGTGTTGAGTGCTGATTTGTGTAATGTAAATATGTGAAGGGTATTCTATGTACAAGCTATGTCTTTAAGAATTTGAGTGTAAACCCTCTTAAGCATTTGTATGTAATTGACGAAAGATTTGCTGAACAATCGCGAAATTTTAACAAGAAAATGATTTTCGGGCAAGACATATACCTTATCATATTCTTACATAATATGATAATGTATATGGGGGGCATTTGTAGCAGTTTTTCTGTATAGCGCTTATGATATACAAAATATAGCAAAGTTACAAAATCCATTAATAGCAAAGGGTTAAGAATATGTACCACAGGTGAAGGGATGCCAAAAAGGCACTACCAAGGGTCATTAGCGAACGTCCCAAACATTAACGTAAACGAGATACAATTAGTTTGGCAAGGTCTTCAACATAAAGAAAAAGAGCCTGCTATTGTATTTTTACAAAGTATCGGAAACCCGAGGGGTTTCGCCAGAGGGCAAAGTCTTGACTTAATGAAGTGAGGGCCATTATGGATGTTTGGGAAGCTAAAAAAGATAATGACTGAGGGACAGTAGGAGACAGGCATCGTTACGAGGGAGAGATACATGTAAGCAACACGGTGAAAGTTCGTTCCAGCGGTTACGTTAAACTGCATATTTTATGCTATTTAAAATTGTTCAGCAAAGCTTGAACGTGTAAAAATAAAACAAATAAAGTGTTCTAAAAAAACTACAATGTCGCTCTCTGTAACCACCACGGATACCCGAGATTAAGACTCATGTGTGAGCAGCCGTAGGCACCCATAATACGAAGCAGTCAATCGAGTGATACAAATGCTTCAAACTATTAGTGATGCTTTTAATGAATATTATGTATAAGATGGGAATCACAACTGGAGGGCAAACTGCAGAAGAAATATTGACATGTAATTCAATTTTCCTACAAGAAATAGCAGTAGAGTACTCAAATGGCACTTGAGTGAACTGATATACAACAAGCCAGTTCTTCACAGAGGGAAGTTAAAACAGGTAGTGATCAGGCCAATTTCAGTACAAAAATGTTTAATTACCAGCCAATGCACTTTGCAGCAAATCTAGAAGGCCTGTTTTTAAAGCAGCTTCAGAATCACTGTAACAAGTTCAATGTTTTATCACAATACCAATTTGTTAAGTAGATTTTCCGGGCTTGTGGGCCGTGGTCGAGTTGATAATGCCGGCCGTGAAAGCCTCAGCACTTATAATACCAATTTGGGTTCCACATAAAGAAATCAACTTTAAAAGGAAGTGACATTATAACAAATACAATCAATAAAAGGGAATATGTAATAGCTATCTTCCTTGATCTGTTAAAAAGCCTTTGACTGCATAAATATTGGTATACTAATAGAAAAATTACAAAACTACGGGATATGGGGAATTCTGTTATATTGGTTAACATCCCACTTGTGTAAGAGAGAACAATGTGCAGAAATAATACAAAACAGAGGGGATTCTGAAAAAAAATTAAATTACCTTTCAGAGCTGTAAAACATGATGTTCAGCAAGGGTCAAAATTAAGGCCCTATTTACTTGTGCTTTACATAAACTACTTATATAAATCAATAAAACATGAAGGAGGCCTACTATAGGATGTGCAGATGACACATCAATTACAGTATGTGGCAATAAAGCAACAGAGGCACAAAATAAACTATTAAAAACAATAAGTGAACACCTTACACAATTAAATATGTCTCTAAACATAAATGAAACTAAATGGATGCAAATTAGCCTAAGTGATAAAAAACAGACACATAAATATAAACCTAAAAGGGAACATATCAGATGACAAAAACAAATTACTCAGGATGTTATAGATAGTAACTTAAAATGGAATACCTATGTAGAGAAAATAGCTAAAGAGATAAATAGTGGCTTATACATCCTAAAGGAAGGAAACAAAATAAGAGTATTGTACACATGAGCTGCAGTACTAATTGAACATAGTATTATGTTAGTACATGGTTTTCTCACACCATGGGAGGTCCATGTGACATTGCACAACTATAAGGGAGGGCAGAAAGAGACGCCAACAAAGGGAGTTGTAATCTTGTATGGTGAACAACCCAGTGGGTATAATTGTGTAATGTAGATCATGTAGCGTCTGAGTGTGAATGCACAATATGCATATAGCTTCCTTTCCCACCACCGCCTGATTAGAGATGCTTGTTCAACTGCAACTCACAACTTACACCTTGAGGTATTCTCATAATATACAAGGCCAACAGACTAACACACTGTATATCAGTCTGCCGTACATTTTAAACATATTTCAGCTACAAAAACAAGAAATTACAATAATTCAAAATTTAGAAAAGAATGAAACCTGTAAAAGCTCATTTAAAACTCTGAACATACCTGGCCATACCTTTATAGGTATCAAATATGCAATAAAGTATCAAAGATATTGTTGTGCTGATCCCCGCCCGACAGCAGGCACTTACCTGCCCTAAAGGCCCGTCTGCCAACCACACATTAGAGCATACGACGACAATAGCTACTGTGTAGTGGTTTGGTCTATAGTGTTGACTATCCTACTTCCACAACTTTTCCATTGTGTAAGGGACCTGCTCGTGCCTGTGAATCGTGCTGTGTAGCAGTTCAGTACGAGTGTAATCTGACAGTTCTTTATGGTGATTTGATTTCACAGTTGTTCTGTTGCTCTGAGTTTGTACAAAAGTGATCTAAGTGTAATGTTAGCACTACGCTAACTGACTAGAAGGCAATAAAGTGTGATTAGCATTGATATTGATATTTATTTTGTTCTAATCTTATATATTTGAGCTATCCTTGAATTGGGCCCTAGCCCTTTTATCTTGGACAGCTCTATGATTAGCAGCAACTGGTGTTTTCTCATTTGTAACAATATTAATGTTCATAATCATAATAGCAGAACAAGCCAAAATTACTTCAGAAACAGAGTAGAGGGCTCATTAACCAATGCATGTGTGAAAATAAGTATAAAGAATTATACAACCATTTATCTTCACAAATAAAACATAAAAGACGAAGGAAACAAGTGATAATGAAATGGAAAGATGTAGTTCTAGTCTGTACAATTCATGATGACAAAGACAAGCCTAATATAGAACTGGGCTACAACTAAAGCATGGGTGGCATTGACAAAAACGGTCAACAAGAGCATCTACAGAAGTATTATTAGAAGATGTTCTGGTATCTCCTGGACATGGCATTAATGAATGCATTTCTTATTTATAGGAAGAAAGGTGGCAGATCAACTAGACTGGAGAGGAGAGGCATTATCGACATCAGGTGGTGTCAGCCCTCCCGAGTCATAGGATGCGGCATCAAAGAAGAAAATGTGCAATATAATGGAGCAAAGGTAAAAGGAAGGAAACCTCATTCATGTATCATATTGCAACAAATGAAAAAACACCAATTGCAGCTAATCACACTTTATTTACCTTCTAGTAAATTTGCATAGTGCTAGCATTACACTTAGATCACTTTTGTACAAACTGAGATCAAATAAAAATAAAGAACTGCCTGATTACAATTTGCACTCAACTGCACTTGGTATGATTCACAGGTTAAGTCCACTGAACGCTTTGTAAATGTTTAACTCACTCCCACAGTCCACTACAACACTTCACTACAAGAACTACTAGTACAATTTTCTGGGCACAAATGAGTCCCTTATATAGTGCCTGAAACAATGAGAGAATTCTGGAAGTGAATAAGAAGGAAGAGTCATTAAGGCAGGTAAGTGCATCCAACCCGTCCCTGCCATCGGCAGAACCCACGCCGCTAACGGCTAACCCTCACAATCATCCCCTGGGCACAATACTGACAAAACTCTCCAATTTTAAACTTCATTTTACATCAACAGGATGGACACAGGATACGTAAGGACTCTGTTTTAATTTAAAATTTAATTTAAAATTAACTTAATTTAATTAATTAATTAATTAATTTAATTTAAAATTAGCCTCTTATTCTTATTCACACCACGGCCACTACACCCATGTGGCAGGACAACAGGGTAATTGGCTGGTGTGGTGATGCAGCCTCACACCACGGCCACTACACCCCTGTGGCAGGACCGCAGGGTAATTGGCTGGTGTGCTGATGTAGCTTCACACCACGGCCACTACACCCCTGTGGCAGGACAGCAGGGTAATTGGCTGGTGTGGTGATGTAGCCTCACACCACGGCCACTACACCCATGTGTCAGGACAGCAGGGTAATTGGCTGGTGTGGTGATGTAGCCTCACACCACGGCCACTACACCCCTGTGGCAGGACAGCAGGGTAATTGGCTGGTGTGGTGATGTAGCCTCACACCACGGCCACTACACCCCTGTGGCAGGACAGCAGGGTAATTGGCTGGTGTGGTGATGTAGCCTCACACCACGGCCACTACACCCATGTGTCAGGACAGCAGGGTAATTGGCTGGTGTGGTGATGTAGCCTCACACCACGGCCACTACACCCCTGTGGCAGGACAGCAGGGTAATTGGCTGGTGTGGTGATGTAGCCTCACACCACGGCCACTACACCCATGTGGCAGGACAAGGGGTAATTGGCTGGTGTGGTGATGTAGCCTCACACCACGGCCACTACACCCATGTGGCAGGACAGCAGGGTAATTGGCTGGTGTGGTGATGTAGCCTCACACCACGGCCACTACACCCATGTGGCAGGACAGCAGGGTAATTGGCTGGTGTGGTGATGTAGCTTCACACCACGGCCACTACACCCATGTAGCAGGACAACAGGGTAATTGGCTGGTGTGGTGATGTAGCCTCACACCACGGCCACTACACCCATGTGGCAGGACAGCAGGGTAATTGGCTGGTGTGGTGATGTAGCCTCACACCACGGCCACTACACCCATGTGGCAGGACAAGGGGTAATTGGCTGGTGTGGTGATGTAGCCTCACACCACGGCCACTACACCCATGTGGCAGGACAGCAGGGTAATTGGCTGGTGTGGTGATGTAGCCTCACACCACAGCCACTACACCCATGTGGCAGTGCAACTGGGTAATTGGCTGGTGTGGTGATGTAGCCTCACACCACGGCCACTACACCCATGTGGCAGGACAACAGGGTAATTGGCTGGTGTGGTGATGTAGCCTCACACCACGGCCACTACACCCATGTGGCGGGACAACTGGGTAATTGGCTGGTGTGGTGATGTAGCCTCACACCACGGCCACTACACCCCTGTGTCAGGACAACTGGGTAATTGGCTGGTGTGGTGATGTATCCTCACACCACGGCCACTACACCCCTGTAGCAGGACAACTGGGTAATTGGCTGGTGTGGTGATGTATCCTCACACCACGGCCACTACACCCCTGTAGCAGGACAACTGGGTAATTGGCTGGAGTGGTGATGTATCCTCACACCACGGCCACTACACACCTGTGTCAGGACAACTGGGTAATTGGCTGGTGTGGTGATGTATCCTCACACCACGGCCACTACACCCCTGTGGCAGGACAGCAGGGTAATTGGCTGGTGTGGTGATGTAGCCTCACACCACGGCCACTACACTCCTGTGGCAGGACAGCAGGGTAATTGGGTGGTGTGGTGATGTAGCCTCAAGGCACGGCCACTACACCCATGTGGCAGGACAACAGGGTAATTGGCTGGTGTGGTGATGTAGCCTCAAGGCACGGCCACTACACCCATGTGGCAGGACAACAGGGTAATTGGCTGGTGTGGTGATGTAGCCTCACACCACGGCCACTACACCCATGTGGCAGGACAGCAGGGTATTGGCTGGTGTGGTGATGTAGCCTCACACCAAGCCCACTACACCCATGTGGCAGGACAACTGGGTAATTGACTGGTGTGGGATGTAGCCTCACACCACGGCCACTACACCCATGTGGCAGGACAACACGATAATTGGCTGGTGTGGTGATGTAGCCTCACACCACGGCACTACACCCATGTGGCATGACAGCAGGGTAATTGGCTGGTGTGGTGATGCAGCCTCACACCACGGCCACCACACCCATGTAGCAGGACAACAGGGTAATTGGCTGGTGTGGTGATGTAGCCTCACACCACGGCCACTACACCCATGTGGCAGTACAGCAGGGTAATTGACTGATGTGGTGATGTAGCCTCACACCACGGCCACTACACCCATGTAGCAGGACAACAGGGTAATTGGCTGGTGTGGTGATGTAGCCTCACACCACGGCCGCTAAACCCATGTAGCAGGACAACAGGGTAATTGGCTGGTGTGGTGATGTAGCCTCACACCACGGCCACTATACTCCTGCAGCAGGACAACAGGTAATTGGCTGGTGTGGGATGTAGCCTCACACCACGGCCACTACACCCATGTAGCAGGACAACAGGGTAATTGGCTGGTGTAGGATGTAGCCTCACACCACGGCCACTACACCCCTATAGCAGGACAACAGGGTAATTGGCAGGTGTGGGATGTAGCCTCACACCACGGCCACTACACCCTGTAGCAGGACAGCAGGGTAATTGGCTGGTGTGGTGATGTAGCCTCACACCACGGCCACTACACCCCTGTGGCAGTGCAACTGGGTAATTGGCTGGTGTGGTGATGTATCCTCACACCACGGCCACTACACCCATGTGGCAGGACAACAGGGTAATTTGGCTGGTGTGGTGATGTAGCCTCACACCACGGGCACTACACCCATGTGGCAGGACAACTGGGTAATTGGCTGGTGTGGTGATGTAGCCTCACACCACGGCCACTACACCCATGTGGCAGGACAACAGGGTAATTGGCTGGTGTGGTGATTTAGCCTCACACCACGGCCACTACACCCATGTGGCAGGACAACAGGGTAATTGGCTGGTGTGGTGATGTAGCCTCACACCACGGCCACTACACCCCTGTGGCAGGACAACTGGGTAATTGGCTGGTGTGGTGATGTAGCCTCACACCACGGCCACTACACCCCTGTGGCGGGACAACTGGGTAATTGGCTGGTGTGGTGATGTAGCCTCACACCACGGCCACTACACCCCTGTGGCGGGACAGCAGGGTAATTGGCTGGTGTGGTGATGTAGCCTCACACCACGGCCACTACACCCATGTGGCAGGACAACACGATAATTGGCTGGTGTGGTGATGTAGCCTCACACCACGGCCACTACACCCATGTAGCAGGACAACAGGGTAATTGGCTGGTGTGGTGATGTAGTCTCACACCACGGCCACTACACCCATGTGGCAGGACAAGGGGTAATTGGCTGGTGTGGTGATGTAGCTACACACCACGGCCACTACACCCATGTGGCAGGACAAGGGGGAATTGGCTGGTGTGGTGATGTAGCCTCACACCACGGCCACTACACCCATGTGGCAGGACAGCAGGGTAATTGGCTGGTGTGGTGATGTAGCCTCACACCACGGCCACTACACCCATGTGGCAGGACAGCAGGGTAATTGGCTGGTGTGGTGATGTAGCCTCACACCACGGCCACTACACCCATGTGGCAGGACAGCAGGGCAATTGGCTGGTGTGGTGATGTAGCCTCACACCACGGCCACTACACCCATGTGGCAGGACAAGGGGTAATTGGCTGGTGTGGTGATGTAGCCTCACACCACGGCCACTACACCCATGTGGCAGGACAGCAGGGTAATTGGCTGGTGTGGTGATGTAGCCTCACACCACAGCCACTACACCCATGTGGCAGTGCAACTGGGTAATTGGCTGGTGTGGTGATGTAGCCTCACACCACGGCCACTACACCCATGTGGCAGGACAACAGGGTAATTGGCTGGTGTGGTGATGTAGCCTCACACCACGGCCACTACACCCATGTGGCGGGACAACTGGGTAATTGGCTGGTGTGGTGATGTAGCCTCACACCACGGCCACTACACCCCTGTGTCAGGACAACTGGGTAATTGGCTGGTGTGGTGATGTATCCTCACACCACGGCCACTACACCCCTGTAGCAGGACAACTGGGTAATTGGCTGGTGTGGTGATGTATCCTCACACCACGGCCACTAAACCCCTGTAGCAGGACAACTGGGTAATTGGCTGGAGCGGTGATGTATCCTCACACCACGGCCACTACACACCTGTGTCAGGACAACTGGGTAATTGGCTGGTGTGGTGATGTATCCTCACACCACGGCCACTACACCCCTGTGGCAGGACAGCAGGGTAATTGGCTGGTGTGGTGATGTAGCCTCACACCACGGCCACTACACTCCTGTGGCAGGACAGCAGGGTAATTGGGTGGTGTGGTGATGTAGCCTCAAGGCACGGCCACTACACCCATGTGGCAGGACAACAGGGTAATTGGCTGGTGTGGTGATGTAGCCTCAAGGCACGGCCACTACACCCATGTGGCAGGACAACAGGGTAATTGGCTGGTGTGGTGATGTAGCCTCACACCACGGCCACTACACCCATGTGGCATGACAGCAGGGTATTGGCTGGTGTGGTGATGTAGCCTCACACCAAGCCCACTACACCCATGTGGCAGGACAACTGGGTAATTGACTGGTGTGGGATGTAGCCTCACACCACGGCCACTACACCCATGTGGCAGGACAACACGATAATTGGCTGGTGTGGTGATGTAGCCTCACACCACGGCACTACACCCATGTGGCATGACAGCAGGGTAATTGGCTGGTGTGGTGATGCAGCCTCACACCACGGCCACCACACCCATGTAGCAGGACAACAGGGTAATTGGCTGGTGTGGTGATGTAGCCTCACACCACGGCCACTACACCCATGTGGCAGTACAGCAGGGTAATTGACTGATGTGGTGATGTAGCCTCACACCACGGCCACTACACCCATGTAGCAGGACAACAGGGTAATTGGCTGGTGTGGTGATGTAGCCTCACACCACGGCCGCTAAACCCATGTAGCAGGACAACAGGGTAATTGGCTGGTGTGGTGATGTAGCCTCACACCACGGCCACTATACTCCTGCAGCAGGACAACAGGTAATTGGCTGGTGTGGGATGTAGCCTCACACCACGGCCACTACACCCATGTAGCAGGACAACAGGGTAATTGGCTGGTGTAGGATGTAGCCTCACACCACGGCCACTACACCCCTATAGCAGGACAACAGGGTAATTGGCAGGTGTGGGATGTAGCCTCACACCACGGCCACTACACCCTGTAGCAGGACAGCAGGGTAATTGGCTGGTGTGGTGATGTAGCCTCACACCACGGCCACTACACCCCTGTGGCAGTGCAACTGGGTAATTGGCTGGTGTGGTGATGTATCCTCACACCACGGCCACTACACCCATGTGGCAGGACAACAGGGTAATTTGGCTGGTGTGGTGATGTAGCCTCACACCACGGGCACTACACCCATGTGGCAGGACAACTGGGTAATTGGCTGGTGTGGTGATGTAGCCTCACACCACGGCCACTACACCCATGTGGCAGGACAACAGGGTAATTGGCTGGTGTGGTGATTTAGCCTCACACCACGGCCACTACACCCATGTGGCAGGACAACAGGGTAATTGGCTGGTGTGGTGATGTAGCCTCACACCACGGCCACTACACCCCTGTGGCAGGACAACTGGGTAATTGGCTGGTGTGGTGATGTAGCCTCACACCACGGCCACTACACCCCTGTGGCGGGACAACTGGGTAATTGGCTGGTGTGGTGATGTAGCCTCACACCACGGCCACTACACCCCTGTGGCGGGACAATCAGGGTAATTGGCTGGTGTGGTGATGTAGCCTCACACCACGGCCACTACACCCCTGTGGCGGGACAACTGGGTAATTGGCTGGTGTGGTGATGTAGCCTCACCACGGCCACTACACCCCTGTAGCAGGACAGCAGGGTAATTGGCTGGTGTGGTGATGTAGCCTCACACCACGGCCACTACATCCATGTGGCAGGACAGCAGGGTAATTGGCTGGTGTGGGATGTAGCCTCACACCACGGCCACCTCACCCATGTGACAGGACAACTGGGTAATTGGCTGGTGTGGGATGTAGCCTCACACCACGGCCACTACACCCATGTGGCAGGACAACACGGTAATTGGCTGGTGTGGTGATGTAGCCTCACACCACGGCACTACACCCATGTGGCATGACAGCAGGGTAATTGGCTGGTGTAGTGATATAGCCTCACACCACGGCCACCTCACCCATGTAGCAGGACAGCAGGGTAATTGGCTGGTGTGGTGATGTAGCCTCACACCACGGCCACTACACCCATGTAGCAGGACAACAGGGTAATTGGCTGGTGTGGTGATGTAGCCTCACACCACGGCCACCACACCCATGTAGCAGGACAACAGGGTAATTGGCTGGTGTGGTGATGTAGCCTCACACCACGGCCACCACACCCATGTAGCAGGACAACAGGGTAATTGGCTGATGTGCTGATGCAGCCTCACACCACGGCCACCACACCCATGTAGCAGGACAACAGGGTAATTGGCTGGTGTGGTGATGTAGCCTCACACCACGGCCACTACACCCATGTGGCAGTACAGCAGGGTAATTGGCTGATGTGGTGATGTAGCCTCACACCACGGCCACTACACCCATGTGGCAGGACAGCAGGGTAATTGGCTGGTGTGGTGATGTAGCCTCACACCACGGCCACTACACCCATGTGGCAGGACAGCAGGGTAATTTGCTGGTGTAGTGATGTAGCCTCACACCACGGCCACTACACCCATGTAGCAGGACAACAGGGTAATTGGCTGGTGTGGTGATGTAGCCTCACACCACGGCCACTACACCCATGTGGCAGGACAGCAGGGTAATTGGCTGGTGTAGTGATGTAGCCTCACACCACGGCCACTACACCCATGTAGCAGGACAACAGGGTAATTGGCTGGTGTGGTGATGTAGCCTCACACCACGGCCACTACACCCATGTAGCAGGACAACAGGGTAATTGGCTTGTGTGGTGACGTAGCCTCACACCACGGCCACTACACCCATGTGGCAGGACAGCAGTGTAATTGGCTGGTGTGGTGATGTAGGCTCACACCACGGCCGCTAAACCCATGTAGCAGGACAACAGGGTAATTGGCTGGTGTGGTAATGTAGCCTCACACCACGGCCACTACACCCATGTGGCAGGACAACAGGGTAATTGGCTGGTGTGGTGATGTAGCCTCACACCACGGCCACCACAGTACACACTTTTCATGACACCGCTGGGATGATCCCAAGTACCCCTGTAGCAGGACAGCAGGGTAATTGGCTGGTGCGGTAATGTAGCCTCACACCACGGCCACTACACGAATGTGGCAGGACAACAGGGTAATTGGCTGGTGTGGTGATGTAGCCTCACACCACGGCCACCTCACCCATGTGGCAGGACAGCAGGGTAATTGGCTGGTGTAGTGATGTAGCCTCAAAACACGGCCACCTCACCCATGTGGCAGGACAGCAGGGTAATTGGCTGGTGTAGTGATGTAGCCTCACACCACGGCCACCTCACCCATGTGGCAGGACAGCAGGGTAATTGGCTGGTGTAGTGATGTAGCCTCAAAACACGGCCACCTCACCCATGTGGCAGGACAGCAGGGTAATTGGCTGGTGTAGTGATGTAGCCTCACACCACGGCCACTACACCCATGTAGCAGGACAGCAGGGTAATTGGCTGGTGTAGTGATGTAGCCTCACACCACGGCCACCTCACCCATGTGGCAGGACAGCAGGGTAACTGGCTGGTGTAGTGATGTAGCCTCACACCACGGCCACCTCACCCATGTGGCAGGACAACAGGGTAATTGGCTGGTGTGGTGATGTAGCCTCACACCACGGCCACTACACCCATGTGGCAGGACAGCAGGGTAATTGGCTGGTGTAGTGATGTAGCCTCACACCAAGGCCAACTCACCCATGTGGCAGGACAGCGGGGTAATTGGCTGGTGTAGTGATGTAGCCTCACACCACGGCCACCTCACCCATGTGGCAGGATAACAGGGTAATTGGCTGGTGTGGTGATGTAGCCTCACACCACGGCCACTACACTCCTGTAGCAGGACAGCAGGGTAATTGGGTGGTGTGGTGGTGTAGCCTCACACCACGGCCACTACACCCATGTGGCGGGACAGCAGGGTAATTGGCTGGTGTGGTGATGTAGCCTCACACCACGGCCACTACACTCCTGTATCAGGACAACAGGGTAATTGGCTGGTGTGGTGATGTAACCTCACACCACGGCCCCTACAATCATGTGGCAGGACAGCAGGGTAATTGGCTGGTGTGGTGATGTAACCTCACACCACGGCCACTACACCCATGTGGCAGGACAGCAGGGTAATTGGCTGGTGTGGTGATGTAACCTCACACCACTGCCACTACACCCCTGTTGCAGGACAACAGGGTAATTGGCTGGTGTGATGATGTAGCCTCACACCACGGCCACTACACCCATGTGGCAGGACAACAGGGTAATTGGCTGGTGTGGTGATGTAGCCTCACACCACGGCCACTACACCCATGTGGCAGGACAACAGGGTAATTGGCTGGTGTGGTGATGTAGCCTCACACCACGGCCACTACAGTACACACTTTTCATGACACCACTGGCATGATGACATGTACCCCTGTGGCAGGACAACACGGTAATTGGCTGGAGTGGGATGTAGCCTCACACCACGGCCACTACACCCATGTGGCAGGACAACAGGGTAATTGGCTGGTGTAGTGATGTAGCCTCACACCACGGCCACTAGAGTACACACTTTTCAGGACACAACTGGCATGATGTCAAGTACCCCTGTAGCAGGACAGCACGGTAATTGGCTGGTGTGGTAATGTAGCCTCACACCACGGCCACTACACCCATGTGGCAGGACAACAGGGTAATTGGCTGGTGTAGTGATGTAGCCTCACACCACGGCCAATACACCCATGTGGCAGGACAACAGGGAATTGCCTGGGGTAGTGATATAGCCTCACACCACGGCCACCTCACCCATGTGGCAGGACAACAGGGTAATTGACTGGTGTGGGATGTAGCCTCACACCACGGCCACTACACCCCTGTAGCAGGACAACAGGGTAATTGGCTGGTGTGGTAATGTAGCCTCACACCACGGCCACTACACCCTTGTGGCAGGACAACAGGGTAATTGACTGGTGTGGGATGTAGCCTCACACCACGGCCACCTCACCCTTGTGGCAGGACAGCAGGGTATTTGGCTGTTGTGGGATGTAACCTCACACCACGGCCACTACACCCATGTAGCAGGACAGCAGGGTAATTGGCTGGTGTGGGATGTAACCTCACACGACGGCCACTACACCCATGTGGCAGGACAGCAGGGTAATTCGCTGGTGTGGGATGTAGCCTCACACCACGGCCACTACAGTACACACTTTTCATGACACCACTGGCATGATGCCAAGTACCCCTGTGGCAGGACAACAGGGTAATTGGCTGGTGTGGTAATGTAGCCTCACACCACGGCAACTACACCCATGTGGCAGGACAACAGTAAATTGGCTGGTGTGGTGATGTAGCCTCACACCACGGCCACTACAGTATACACTTTTCATGACACAACTGGCATGATGCCAAGTGTCCCTGTAGCAGGACAGCAGGGTAATTTGCTGGTGTGGTAATATAACCTCACACCACGGCCACTACACCCATGTGGAAGGACAACCGGGTAATTGGCTGGTGTGGTGATGTAGCCTCACACCACGGCCACTACAGTACACACTTTTCATGACACCACTGGCATGATGCCAAGTACCCCTGTGGCAGGACAACTGGGTAATTGGCTGGTGTGGTAATGTAGCCTCACACCGGGGCCACTACACCCATGTGGCAGGACAACAGGGTAATTGGCTGGTGTAGTGATGTAGCCTCACACCACGGCCACTACACCCATGTGGCAGGACAGCAGGGTAATTGGCTGGTGTAGTGATGTAGCCTCACACCACGGCCACCTCACCCATGTGGCAGGACAGCAGGGTAATTGGCTGATGTAGTGATGTAGCCTCACACCACGGCCACTACACCCATGTGGCAGGACAGCAGGGTAATTGGCTGATGTAGTGATGTAGCCTCACACCACGGCCACCTCACCCATGTAGCAGGACAGCAGGGTAATTGGCTGGTGTAGTGATGTAGCCTCACACCACGGCCACCTCACCCATGTGGCAGGACAGCAGGGTAATTGGCTGATGTAGTGATGTAGCCTCACACCACGGCCACCTCACCCATGTGGCAGGACAACAGGGTAATTGGCTGGTGTAGTGATGTAGCCTCACACCACGGCCACTACACTCCTGTAGCAGGACAGCAGGGTAATTGGCTGGTGTGGTGATGTAGTCTCACACCACGGCCACTACACTCCTGTAGCAGGACAGCAGGGTAATTGGCTGGTGTGGTGATGTAGCCTCACACCACGGCCACTACGCCCATGTGGCAGGACAGCAGGGTAATTGGCTGGTGTAGTGATGTAACCTCACACCACGGCCACTACACCCCTGTGGCAGGACAGCAGGGTAATTGGCTGGTGTGGTGATGTAGCCTCACACCACGGCCACTACACACCTGTGGCAGGACAGCAGGCTAAATGGCCGGTGTGTTGATGTAGCCTCACACCACGGCCACTACACCCATGTGGCAGGACAACAGGGTAATTGGCTGGTGTGGTGATGTAGCCTCACACCACGGCCACTACACCCCTGTGGCAGGACAACAGGGTAATTGGCTGGTGTTGTGATGTAGCCTCACACCACGGCCACTACACCCATGTAGCAGGACAACAGGGTAATTGGCTGGTGTGGTGATGTAGCCTCACACCACGGCCACTACACCCATGTGGCAGGACAACAGGGTAATTGGCTGGTGTGGTGATGTAGCCTCACACCACGGCCACTACACCCATGTAGCAGGACAACAGGGTAATTGGCTGGTGTGGTGATGTAGCCTCACACCACGGCCACTACACCCCTGTGGCAGGACAACAGGGTAATTGGCTGGTGTTGTGATGTAGCCTCACACCACGGCCACTACACCCATGTAGCAGGACAACAGGGTAATTGGCTGGTGTGGTGATGTAGCCTCACACCACGGCCACTACACCCATGTGGCAGGACAACAGGGTAATTGGCTGGTGTGGTGATGTAGCCTCACACCACGGCCACTACACCCATGTGGCAGGACAACAGGGTAATTGGCTGGTGTGGTGATGTAGGCTCACACCACGGCCACTACACCCATGTGGCAGGACAGCAGGGTAATTGGCTGGTGTAGTGATGTAGCCTCACACCACGGCCACTACACCCATGTAGCAGGACAACAGGGTTATTGACTGGTGTGGTGATGTAGCCTCACACCACGGCCACTACACCCATGTAGCAGGACAACAGGGTAATTGGTTGGTGTAGTGATGTAGCCTCATACCACGGCCACTACACCCATGTAGCAGGACAGCAGGGTAATTGGCTGGTGTAGTGATGTAGCCTCACACCACGGCCACTACACCCATGTAGCAGGACAGCAGGGTAATTGGCTGGTGTAGTGATGTAGCCTCACACCACGGCCACTACACCCATGTAGCAGGACAACAGGGTAATTGGCTTGTGTGGTGATGTAGCCTCACACCACGGCCACTACACCCATGTGGCAGGACAGCAGGGTAATTGGCTGGTGTGGTGATGTAGCCTCACACCACGGCCACTACACCCATGTGGCAGGACAACTGGGTAATTGGCTGGTGTGGTGATGTATCCTCACACCACGGCCACTACACCCCTGTGGCAGGACAACAGGGTAATTGGCTGGTGTGGTGATGTAGCCTCACACCACGGCCACTACACCCATGTGGCAGGACAACAGGGTAATTGGCTGGTGTGGTGATGTAGCCTCACACCACGGCCACTACACCCCTGTGGCAGGACAACAGGGTAATTGGCTGGTGTGGTGATGTAGCCTCACACCACGGCCACTACACCCATGTGGCAGGACAGCAGGGTAATTGGCTGGTGTGGTGATGTAGCCTCACACCACGGCCACTACACCCATGTGGCAGGACAGCAGGGTAATTGGCTGGTGTGGTGATGTAGCCTCACACCACGGCCACTACACCCATGTGGCAGGACAGCAGGGTAATTGGCTGGTGTGGTGATGTAGCCTCACACCATGGCCACTACACCCATGTAGCAGGACAACAGGGTAATTGGCTGGTGTGGTGATGTAGCCTCACACCACGGCCACTACACCCCTGTGGCAGGACAACAGGGTAATTGGCTGGTGTGGTGATGTAGCCTCACACCACGGCCACTACAGTACACACTTTTCATTCAACTGTATTAATAAAGTGAGGACTAACTGGACTTGTCTGCTCTCAAAATATAACCTCAATCTTTAAGAACTTTATCATCTCTGGATATCTTTTCCGAATGGAACAAATTGCTTCAGTACTGCATTCCTGTCTCAGTAATAAGGGACTGCTTGTGCTGAACAATACTCCACAGGTTATGCTCACTGAGATACAGGAGGTAAGGATGCAACAGTTATATTATCTTTCCACTTTCTATACTCTGTACATCAAGAGATTAGAGGAGATCTAAACAAAGCACCGGTTTGCATCACTCCGCGGCCACGTGCATTTGCAATGACGCAACACAGTTACCGCTACGTGTAGGTATAATATGCATGTTACACTACTAAAAGGATATATTCACTTGATGCAAATAACATGTAGCACATTGAAATTAACTGCTACTTACGTCATCTCTGTTCCCAATAAAACTTTTTTCATTTCCTGCTCACAGAGTCGAAACCAATCTCCAGAACCGGCTTCTGGTGGGAAGTTCATTTTAAGTCTGGAAGTTTGGGATCAGAGTTCACTGCCAACAGCACTTTGTTTAAGGTGGGGGTTCATTGTTAACAAAGAAGCGGTGAACTTTTCGACGGATTGCAGATCTTACAAATTCATCGCCAAGTACATCCAACATTTGCCTGGCACGTGGTCGGTTTTTGCCGGGAGTTCTGACTTCACCAACTGAGGATTTTTCTTTGCGAGTATTGTAAATACTTGCAACTGACACACCGGTAAACTCGGATGTTAATTTCATCACGTCTTCGGTAAGAAGTTTGGGATATTTCTTGCAGAACTTGCTAAACACATTCAATATTTGAGAGGTAGAACTGGAACTTAAAAATTCAATGCCACAACTGGGATTTGAACCACACATCTTCCGCTTACCAAACTTTGCTCACACACGGCTTGTGTGTTTAAAAACACCAACAGTAAGTTTGTTGGCATAAATAATAACATTCAATATTATTGACAATATTCAATTATATTGTCTTTTCACCATTTGGCAATGGTTTGCCGTGCTTATGTTACACAACATTCACTTGTTCCACCATGTTACTTTCATACTGAATAATGCGCGTGCAGAATGAATTAGGCTGGTTACAGATTCACTTAACTGCGTATTCTTAAACATTAACTATACTTAGTACACTTAGTTCGTGCTTTAGCAAACATTAAGTGACATTTCAGACCTTAGTAACAGTATTTCTTCAAGGGACTATTTACACGGCGAAAGCGTCAAGAGGGCGCACTGTGGTCAAAACGCACGTGGCTTTCTTTACATCTCCTCTAATCTCTTGATGTACAGAGTATAGAGTTGTGAATACAGCATTCAAAAATCTATTTCCTATTTCTTTATTTTTAGTTCTAGCAGTACATATGTCTTCTCCATTATTTGATTTCTTATAACTGAGACACAGAAGTCACAACTAAACATATACCGGCACCAATTTTTAACTGCCTAACACAAGTAATTTAAGTACACACTTTTTCGTGTTTAAAACTTGAACTAGCACAACTTGTATAAGTAAATCTCAAGCCTCTACTGATAAACCACAAGTTCTTAATTTTGAATATGTTGATGTAGGTATCAAATTAAAGACTTTATTCTCCAAAACCTTCAGACAACTCATTTCCTATATACACAATTTCCTCCCAAGGTAATTAGGAAAACACTTACTTTTTCTACTGTCTGGTGTTGGACTGAGTGCATCCTTTACATTTGACAGCCACAGCTCAAAGCGCTCTGTTCTCTTTCTTAAGCTCTTCAACATAGCAGGAAGTTCATCCATTGTATATCTATACCTGGAACAAAATAACTTCATACAATGGCTGGAAAACATACCTCCGAGCTCAGATAACTACAACATTCTACACTAAAATGGCTTTAAAGTACAAACTCCTGCCATTAAGATAAGCACATTTGAAAAGAAGAAACAAATAAAGGAAATCGCCACATTAAGCAGTATAAAAGAAACCAAACGGTTGAAGAAAATTCAACGTTACCTTCAAAAATATTTCTAGAATGTTCAAGGAATATGGTATATGGGGAGCAGGGGGCACTGGGAGCAATTGGTTAATATAGCAAACTTTCACAATTTTTAACATTCTGAGATCCAAGGAGCCAAATATGCTCATTTAGGAGACAGTTGTGATGATGCTAGTTTCACACCTTCTAGAGAAAGTTAATTCTGGGGACCAATCTGTGAATTTCCCAAAACTCAAAGAATTTTACTGAGCATTTTGAACTTTTTATCAAATCTTATGTCTGTACATAGAAGTATGGTTCCCAAGTTTGATGCACATATGCTAAGGTTACTAGATTATGAATTTTAAAACACAAATTTATTTTATTTTACACAAAAATGCTACTTACAATGTAATGTTAATAATTTTTAAACAAAACTTCTGATTTATGTTACTTAATTTAACAAAAATAAGTCTGCTAAGAAATAGACTTTTAAATTAATTGGCTTTAAAAGTATTTCTTTCTTTCAGCTGCAAGTTCCTGCTTTTGCAAATAATATACATTCATCAAATTTGAGTGCCCTTGATAGATTGGCATTACACAATAACAATCGAGTAAACATACTCAGATTACTGTAACGAATACTTTTTTTTGTAATTTTTACTCATAATCGTTACATTTTAAAAAATGTAATTTTTACTCGTAATTTACTCTTTGAAATGACATTGTAATCATTACATTTTAGTAATTCCTCATAAAAGTGTGTAAATTGAGAACAGTGAAGCGTTGCATGCCTCATCTCGCAACTGCTACTGAGGATGGAAGTGTTCTATTCTGTATTTGGTGTTGTATTACACTTTCCAGATCATCACGCATGTCGATTCTCAAGAATCAACTTCAAGCATGGAAGACAATAGGGTGTTTCCATTTCCGTACTTAAACAAATATTTTGAATTAGTTGGCCTTCAAAATAAGGACAACATGAGTGTGAAGTGCAAACTTTGTTTTGGAAACAAGATACTGAAATCTGCATGGAGCACCATTTCAAATTTGAGGAAGTATATAATGGTAAGTACATTAACAGATTAATTACTGTTAAATTTCTTGTGCATCTTTCAGTGGATATACTTCACAATTTGGGATCCCCACAATTTAGTTTCAGAATGATCTCCAGCATGTAGAGCGGTGTTTTAAAGCAACACCTGCTTTTATTATTTCTCGATGTCTAATTTGAAAACTTGCCTATTTGCATTGGTAAATTATAGGTATTTAGGAATCACAGCATTTTAATTTAAATGGAACAGGAATGTTCATTTCCTAAGCATATTTGCCCACTGAATCCATTACTACGTTTCCATGGGGAAATGAATTCTATTTGAGTTCACTGAATGTGGTCCACGTTTCTGTGATAAATTCAATCTGGATACGGATGCGCCAGTACTTTGTTGTTTGCATACACGGCCAGGTACAAACGCCATTCAATTAGTATAGATTACTCAAATTAACCTCAATCTTCCAGTACATTGTAGAATGAAGTATCTTCCGGGCTGTTATGCCGTGGTCTGCTGGAGATCTGTCTTCCAGACGTTTCGTTTACAACTGCGGTAAACATCCTCAGTGGCGTTGTTGAAGTCTCCTTGTGGAAGGTATCACTGCGACTAATGCGTTGACTGTCTGTGGCGCTCCATTTATACCATGCGCAACGTGCACTGATTGGCCCAGGGCGTGCAGAGGCGTGGTGGCTGGTGGAGGGGGTTCTATCTCTCTTATGCTGCTGGTCTCTTCTGATCAGCCACCACACCTCTGCACGCCCCGGGCCAATCAGTGCACATTGCACATGGTATAAATGGAGCGCCACAGACAGTCGACGCATCAGTCGCAGCGATACCTTCCACGAGGAGACTTCGACAACGCCACTAAGGATGTTTACCGCAGTTGTAAACGAAACGTCTGGAAGACAGATCTCCAGCAGACCACGGCATAACAGCCCGGAAGATACTTCATTCTACAATTTAGACGCCGGCCGTGAAAGCCTACGTAGCTTTATGACTTCCAATACATGTTTGACTGGAACTACTCCAGCCCATTTTTGTCACTCAGATGAAAGCAAACTGTACGTTCCCACCATTTGCTTCCTTCTTAAAGCCACTCCTGTCCATTTTTGTATTTAGTTTAACCAGCGAGTAGATTTAATGAGAAATAAAGTGGTCTTTGGCACACTCAAATAGATTTCAGCACGGTAAATGTTTCCATGCAACAAAAGTCGATCCGACCCCTCTTTTAAGAGGAGGATCAAAGATTTCTAATTGATTTGAGTTCGCGCTTCCATGCAGTATTCTATTAAAAATGTGTACTCAAATGGATTTCAATTGCACATGGAAATGTGGACCTGTTACACAAATTGTGCATTTGGCTAAGAGCAAAACTTCAGATAAACAATTAGTATTCTAAAATCTTTAAATATGCAGGTGTAACAAATCCAATATTAGGTTAGGATGTACAGAAGAAAGTTGTATGTACTCTTCTTCTGCAAGGTCAGTTGGACAGGTATAGTAAAATTGTTTTAAAGCTATAATTTAATCAACACGTAGGTGTAACTATTGAAAATGTTTTATAATTTCAGAGGGTTCATCCAGCAAAGGTATCTGAAATGGAGCGCTTGTTGCAGCAGTCCAAGAAAAGAAAAGCAAGTGAATGTTAAAATGGAGAAGAAAGAGAAAAGCAACCGGCACTATATCCACCACAAATACAGTGGTTGCCAGTCAAAACACGGTTGACAAACTTATTGTGGAATTCGCCTGTAGTGCTATGCAACCCTTTTTTATTAGTGGAAGGAGATTCTTTCACAAAGTTAATAAAGGGGCTAGCTCCGAATCGGACGGACAGTAATTTGTTGGAAGACACTCTCAGTCAAAATCAAACAACAATACGATACACTGAGAAAACAACTGACCACAGAGCTCCTAAAAGCAAGTGCTGTTTGCACTACTGCACATGGGTGGACTCATTTTAACAGGGCCTTTTTGGGAGTCACTGCACATTGGGTTGACACTCAAACACTAGAAAGAAAATCTGCCATGCCCAGTGGGGTGCCACACAACATATGATGTGTTGTCCACAGCTCTTGAGGGAGTACACCAGGATTTTAATATCCAGAACAAGGTGATCTCATGCATCACAGATAATGGCAGCAACTTTGTTTAAGCCTTCACGTAAGTACTTCACTTACATTGTGATTGGTTCAATATTTGAATGCTAATGTATAATGGGTAGTTCTCAATTCCTTGGTTCCTTTTCCAGAATATTTGGCATAAAGCTGAATGACAATATTGCTGAAGAGACAGAATCTGTGGAATTTGTGGAAATTTCAACAATCCTCGATGAAGATCTCCAAGCATTCCACTATTGGTTACACCCACGCCACACGTGTGCTGCACACACTTTCAATTTCATAGCACTCAAGCTAATCCTGAGTTTATGTATTTATTTAATAAGAAATTAAAAAGGGCGAAGTTTGTATTCATTTTCATTATTAGCTTACATATTTTTAACTTAGAACATGATTCATGTATCAATTGTGATCAAGCATCATCAGGAACTATAAACTGTCGAATGAATGCAGATGGCCGGTTGGGGAAACTAGTGCAGAAATATGACACATAAGCCATATTGCATCACCATTCCCCCTGTATAACATGGCAGGTAGGGGAAACTAGTGCAGAAACATGACAGACAAGCCATACTGCATCACAATTCCCCCTGTATAACATGGCAGCTGGGGGAAACTAGTGCAGAAACATGACAGACAAGCCATATTGCATCCCAATTCCCCCTGTAAAACATGGCAGGTAGGGGAAATTAGAGCAGAAACATGACAGATAAGCCATATTGCATAACAATTCCCCGTGTATAACATGGCAGGTGAAAAACTAGTGCAGGAACATGACAGATAAGTCATATTGCATCACCATTCCCCCTGTATAGCATAGCAGCTGGGGGAAACTAGTGCAGAAACATGACACATAAGCCATATTGCATCACAATTCCCCCTGTATAACATGGCAGGTAGGGGAAACTAGTGCAGAAACATGACAGACAAGCCATACTGCATCACAATTCCCCCTGTATAACATGGCAGGTAGGGGAAACTAGTGCAGAAACATGACAGACAAGCCATACTGCATCACAATTCCCCCTGTATAACATGGCAGCTGGGGGAAACTAGTGCAGAAACATGACAGACAAGCCATATTGCATCCCAATTCCCCCTGTAAAACATGGCAGGTAGGGGAAATTAGAGCAGAAACATGACAGATAAGCCATATTGCATAACAATTCCCCGTGTATAACATGGCAGGTGAAAAACTAGTGCAGGAACATGACAGATAAGTCATATTGCATCACCATTCCCCCTGTATAGCATAGCAGCTGGGGGAAACTAGTGCAGAAACATGACACATAAGCCATATTGCATCACAATTCCCCCTGTATAACATGGCAGGTAGGGGAAACTAGTGCAGAAACATGACAGACAAGCCATACTGCATCACAATTCCCCCTGTATAACATGGCAGCTGGGGGAAACTAGTGCAGAAACATGACAGACAAGCCATATTGCATCCCAATTCCCCCTGTAAAACATGGCAGGTAGGGGAAATTAGAGCAGAAACATGACAGATAAGCCATATTGCATAACAATTCCCCGTGTATAACATGGCAGGTGAAAAACTAGTGCAGGAACATGACAGATAAGTCATATTGCATCACCATTCCCCCTGTATAGCATAGCAGCTGGGGGAAACTAGTGCAGAAACATGACACATAAGCCATATTGCATCACAATTCCCCCTGTATAACATGGCAGGTAGGGGAAACTAGTGCAGAAACATGACAGACAAGCCATACTGCATCACAATTCCCCCTGTATAACATGGCAGGTAGGGGAAACTAGTGCAGAAACATGACAGACAAGCCATACTGCATCACAATTCCCCCTGTATAACATGGCAGCTGGGGGAAACTAGTGCAGAAACATGACAGACAAGCCATATTGCATCCCAATTCCCCCTGTAAAACATGGCAGGTAGGGGAAATTAGAGCAGAAACATGACAGATAAGCCATATTGCATAACAATTCCCCGTGTATAACATGGCAGGTGAAAAACTAGTGCAGGAACATGACAGATAAGTCATATTGCATCACCATTCCCCCTGTATAGCATAGCAGCTGGGGGAAACTAGTGCAGAAACATGACACATAAGCCATATTGCATCACAATTCCCCCTGTATAACATGGCAGGTAGGGGAAACTAGTGCAGAAACATGACAGACAAGCCATACTGCATCACAATTCCCCCTGTATAACATGGCAGCTGGGGGAAACTAGTGCAGAAACATGACAGATAAGTTATATTGCAACACCATTACCCGTGTATAACATGGCAGGTGGGGAAACTAGTGCAGAAACATGACAGACAAGCCATATTGCATCACAATTCCCCCTGTAAAACATGGCAGGTAGGGGAAATTAGAGCAGAAACATGACAGATAAGCCATATTGCATAACAATTCCCCGTGTATAACATGGCAGGTGGAAAACTAGTGCAGGAACATGCCAGATAAGTCATATTGCAACACCATTCCCCGTGTATAACATGGCAGGTGGGGAAACTAGTGAAGGAACATGACAGATAAGCCATATTGCATCACAATTCCCCGTGTATAACATGGCAGGTGGAGGAAACTAGTGCAGAAACATGACAGATAAGTTATATTGCAACACCATTCCCCGTGTATAACATGGCAGGTGGGGAAACTAGTGAAGGAACATGACAGATAAGCCATATTGCATCACAATTCCCCATGTATAACATGGCAGGTGGGGGAAACTAGTGCAGAAACATGACAGATAAGCCATATTGCATCACAATTCCCTGTGTATAACATAGCAGGTGGAGGAAACTAGTGCAGAAACATGACACATAAGCCATATTGAATCACAATTCCCTGTGTATAACATGGCAGGTGGGGAAACTAGTGCAGAAACATGACATATAAGCCATATTGCATAACAATTCCCTGTGTATAGCATGGCAGGTGGGGGAAACTAGTGCAGAAACATGACAGACAAGCTATATTACATCACAATTCCCTGTGTATAGCATGGCAGGTGGTAGAAACTAGTGCAGAAACATGACATATAAGCCATAATGCATCACAATTCCCTGTGTATAGCACGGCAGGTGGGGGAAACTAGTGCAGAAACATGACACATAAGCCATATTGCATCACAATTCCCTGTGTATAACATGGCAGGTGGGGGAAACTAGAGCAGAAACATGACACATAAGCTATATTGCAACACAATTCCCGGTGTATAACATGGCAGGTGGGGGAAACTAGTGCAGAAACATGACACATAAGCTATATTGCAACACAATTCCCTGTGTATAACATCGCAGGTGGGGGAAACTAGTGCAGAAACATGACACATAAGCCATATTGAATCACAGCTCCCTGTGTATAACATGGCAGGTGGGGGAAACTAGTGCAGAAACATGACATATAAGCCATATTGCATCACAATTCCCTGTGTATAACATGGCAGGTGGGGGAAACTAGAGCAGAAACATGACACATAAGCTATATTGCAACACAATTCCCGGTGTATAACATGGCAGGTGGGGGAAACTAGTGCAGAAACATGACACATACACTATATTACATCACAATTCCCTGTGTATAGCATGGCAGGTGGGGGAAACTAGTGCAGAAACATGACACATAAGCCATATTGCATCACAATTCCCTGTGTATAACATGGCAGGTGGGGGAAACTAGAGCAGAAACATGACACATAAGCTATATTGCAACACAATTCCCGGTGTATAACATGGCAGGTGGGGGAAACTAGTGCAGAAACATGACACATAAGCTATATTGCAACACAATTCCCTGTGTATAACATCGCAGGTGGGGGAAACTAGTGCAGAAACATGACACATAAGCCATATTGAATCACAGCTCCCTGTGTATAACATGGCAGGTGGGGGAAACTAGTGCAGAAACATGACATATAAGCCATATTGCATCACAATTCCCTGTGTATAGCATGGCAGGTGGGGGAAACTAGTGCAGAAACATAACAGACAAAGCTATATTACATCACAATTCCCTGTGTATAGCATGGCAGGTGGGGGAAACTAGTGCAGAAACATGACAGACAAGCCATACTGCATCACAATTCCCCCTGTATAACATGGCAGGTAGGGGAAACTAGTGCAGAAACATGACAGACAAGCCATACTGCATCACAATTCCCCCTGTATAACATGGCAGCTGGGGGAAACTAGTGCAGAAACATGACAGACAAGCCATATTGCATCCCAATTCCCCCTGTAAAACATGGCAGGTAGGGGAAATTAGAGCAGAAACATGACAGATAAGCCATATTGCATAACAATTCCCCGTGTATAACATGGCAGGTGAAAAACTAGTGCAGGAACATGACAGATAAGTCATATTGCATCACCATTCCCCCTGTATAGCATAGCAGCTGGGGGAAACTAGTGCAGAAACATGACACATAAGCCATATTGCATCACAATTCCCCCTGTATAACATGGCAGGTAGGGGAAACTAGTGCAGAAACATGACAGACAAGCCATACTGCATCACAATTCCCCCTGTATAACATGGCAGCTGGGGGAAACTAGTGCAGAAACATGACAGACAAGCCATATTGCATCCCAATTCCCCCTGTAAAACATGGCAGGTAGGGGAAATTAGAGCAGAAACATGACAGATAAGCCATATTGCATAACAATTCCCCGTGTATAACATGGCAGGTGAAAAACTAGTGCAGGAACATGACAGATAAGTCATATTGCATCACCATTCCCCCTGTATAGCATAGCAGCTGGGGGAAACTAGTGCAGAAACATGACACATAAGCCATATTGCATCACAATTCCCCCTGTATAACATGGCAGGTAGGGGAAACTAGTGCAGAAACATGACAGACAAGCCATACTGCATCACAATTCCCCCTGTATAACATGGCAGGTAGGGGAAACTAGTGCAGAAACATGACAGACAAGCCATACTGCATCACAATTCCCCCTGTATAACATGGCAGCTGGGGGAAACTAGTGCAGAAACATGACAGACAAGCCATATTGCATCCCAATTCCCCCTGTAAAACATGGCAGGTAGGGGAAATTAGAGCAGAAACATGACAGATAAGCCATATTGCATAACAATTCCCCGTGTATAACATGGCAGGTGAAAAACTAGTGCAGGAACATGACAGATAAGTCATATTGCATCACCATTCCCCCTGTATAGCATAGCAGCTGGGGGAAACTAGTGCAGAAACATGACACATAAGCCATATTGCATCACAATTCCCCCTGTATAACATGGCAGGTAGGGGAAACTAGTGCAGAAACATGACAGACAAGCCATACTGCATCACAATTCCCCCTGTATAACATGGCAGCTGGGGGAAACTAGTGCAGAAACATGACAGATAAGTTATATTGCAACACCATTCCCCGTGTATAACATGGCAGGTGGGGAAACTAGTGCAGAAACATGACAGACAAGCCATATTGCATCACAATTCCCCCTGTAAAACATGGCAGGTAGGGGAAATTAGAGCAGAAACATGACAGATAAGCCATATTGCATAACAATTCCCCGTGTATAACATGGCAGGTGGAAAACTAGTGCAGGAACATGCCAGATAAGTCATATTGCAACACCATTCCCCGTGTATAACATGGCAGGTGGGGAAACTAGTGAAGGAACATGACAGATAAGCCATATTGCATCACAATTCCCCGTGTATAACATGGCAGGTGGAGGAAACTAGTGCAGAAACATGACAGATAAGTTATATTGCAACACCATTCCCCGTGTATAACATGGCAGGTGGGGAAACTAGTGAAGGAACATGACAGATAAGCCATATTGCATCACAATTCCCCATGTATAACATGGCAGGTGGGGGAAACTAGTGCAGAAACATGACAGATAAGCCATATTGCATCACAATTCCCTGTGTATAACATAGCAGGTGGAGGAAACTAGTGCAGAAACATGACACATAAGCCATATTGAATCACAATTCCCTGTGTATAACATGGCAGGTGGGGAAACTAGTGCAGAAACATGACATATAAGCCATATTGCATAACAATTCCCTGTGTATAGCATGGCAGGTGGGGGAAACTAGTGCAGAAACATGACAGACAAGCTATATTACATCACAATTCCCTGTGTATAGCATGGCAGGTGGTAGAAACTAGTGCAGAAACATGACATATAAGCCATAATGCATCACAATTCCCTGTGTATAGCACGGCAGGTGGGGGAAACTAGTGCAGAAACATGACACATAAGCCATATTGCATCACAATTCCCTGTGTATAACATGGCAGGTGGGGGAAACTAGAGCAGAAACATGACACATAAGCTATATTGCAACACAATTCCCGGTGTATAACATGGCAGGTGGGGGAAACTAGTGCAGAAACATGACACATAAGCTATATTGCAACACAATTCCCTGTGTATAACATCGCAGGTGGGGGAAACTAGTGCAGAAACATGACACATAAGCCATATTGAATCACAGCTCCCTGTGTATAACATGGCAGGTGGGGGAAACTAGTGCAGAAACATGACATATAAGCCATATTGCATCACAATTCCCTGTGTATAACATGGCAGGTGGGGGAAACTAGTGCAGAAACATGACATATAAGCCATATTGCATCACAATTCCCTGTGTATAGCATGGCAGGTGGGGGAAACTAGTGCAGAAACATGACAGACAAGCTATATTACATCACAATTCCCTGTGTATAGCATGGCAGGTGCGGGAAACTAGTGCAGGAACATGACACATACGCTATATTACATCACAATTCCCTGTGTATAGCATGGCAGGTGGGGGAAACTAGTGCAGAAACATGACAGACAAGCTATATTGCATCACAATTCCCTGTGTATAACATGGCAGGTGGGGGAAACTAGTGCAGAAACATGACAGACAAGCTATATTGCATCACAATTCCCTGTGTATAACATGGCAGGTGGGGGAAACTAGTGCAGAAACATGACAGACAAGCTATATTGCATAACAATTCCCTGTGTATAGCATGGCAGGTGGGGGAAACTAGTGCAGAAACATGACATATAAGCCATATTGCATAACAATTCCCTGTGTATAGCATGGCAGGTGGGGGAAACTAGTGCAGAAACATGACAGACAAGCTATATTACATCACAATTCCCTGTGTATAGCATGGCAGGTGGGAGAAACTAGTGCAGAAACATGACATATAAGCCATAATGCATCACAATTCCCTGTGTATAGCATGGCAGGTGGGGGAAACTAGTGCAGAAACATGACAGATAAGCCATATTGCATCACAATTCCCTGTGTATAGCATGGCAGGTGGGAGAAACTAGTGCAGAAACATGACATATAAGCCATATTGCATCACAATTCCCTGTGTATAACATGGCAGGTGGGGGAAACTAGTGCAGAAACATGACATATAAGCCATATTGCATCACAATTCCCTGTGTATAGCATGGCAGGTGGGAGAAACTAGTGCAGAAACATGACATAAGCCATATTGCATCACAATTCCCTGTGTATAACATGGCAGGTGGGGGAAACTAGTGCAGAAACATGACATATAAGCCATATTGCATCACAATTCCCTGTGTATAGCATGGCAGGTGGGGGAAACTAGTGCAGAAACATGACATATAAGCCATATTGCATCACAATTCCCTGTGTATAGCATGGCAGGTGGGGGAAACTAGTGCAGAAACATGACATATAAGCCATATTGCATCACAATTCCCAGTGTATAGCTCAGCAGGTGGGGGAAACTAGTGCAGAAACATGACATATAAGCCATATTGCATCACAATTCCCTGTGTATAGCATTGCAGGTGGGGGAAACTAGTGCAGAAACATGACATATAAGCCATATTGAATCACAGCTCCCTGTGTATAACATGGCAGGTGGGGGAAACTAGTGCAGAAACATGACATATAAGCCATATTGCATCTCAATTCCCTGTGTATAGCATGGCAGGTGGGGGAAACTAGTGCAGAAACATGACAGACAAGCTATATTACATCACAATTCCCTGTGTATAGCATGGCAGGTAGGGGAAACTAGTGCAGAAACATGACAGACAAGCTATATTACATCACAATTCCCTGTGTATAGCATGGCAGGTGGGGGAAACTAGTGCAGAAACATGACAGACAAGCTATATTACATCACAATTCCCTGTGTATAGCATGGAAGGTAGGGGAAACTAGTGCAGAAACATGACAGACAAGCTATATTACATCACAATTCCCTGTGTATAGCATGGCAGGTGGGGGAAACTAGTGCAGAAACATGACATATAAGCCATATTGCATCACAATTCCCTGTGTATAACATGGCAGGTGGGGGAAACTAGTGCAGAAGCATGACAGACAAGCTATATTGCATAACAATTCCCTGTGTATAGCATGGCAGGTGGGGGAAACTAGTGCAGAAACATGACAGACAAGCTATATTGCATCACAATTCCCTGTGTATAACATGGCAGGTGGGGGAAACTAGTGCAGAAACATGACAGACAAGCTATATTGCATAACAATTCCCTGTGTATAGCATGGCAGGTGGGGGAAACTAGTGCAGAAACATGACATATAAGCCATATTGCATAACAATTCCCTGTGTATAGCATGGCAGGTGGGGGAAACTAGTGCAGAAACATGACATATAAGCCATATTGAATCACAGTTCCCTGTGTATAACATGGCAGGTGGGGGAAACTAGTGCAGAAACATGACATATAAGCCATATTGCAACACAATTCCCTGTGTATAGCATGGCAGGTGAGGGAAACTAGTGCAGAAACATGACATATAAGCTATATTACATCACAATTCCCTGTGTCTTGCATGGCAGGTGAGGGAAACTAGTGCAGAAACATGACATGTAAGCTATATTCAATCACAATTCCCTGTGTATAGCATTGCAGGTGGGGGAAACTAGTGCAGAAACATGACACATAAGCTATATTGCATCACAATTCCCTGTGTATAACATGGCAGGTGGGGGAAACTAGTGCAGAAACATGACACATAAGCTATATTGCATCACAATTCCCTGTTTATAACATGGCAGGTGGGGGAAACTAGTGCAGAAACATGACATATAAGCTATATTACATCACAATTCCCTGTGTATAGCATGGCAGGTGAGGGAAACTAGTGCAGAAACATGACACATAAGCTATATTACATCACAATTCCCTGTGTATAGCATGGCAGGTGGGGGAAACTAGTGCAGAAACATGACACATACGCTATATTACATCACAATTCCCTGTGTATAGCATGGCAGGTGGGGGAAACTAGTGCAGAAACATGACAGATACGCTATATTACATCACAATTCCCTGTGTATAGCATGGCAGGTGGGGGAAACTAGTGCAGAAACATGACACATACGCTATATTACATCACAATTCCCTGTGTATAACATGGCAGGTTGGGGAAACTAGTGCAGAAACATGACACATACGCTATATTACATCACAATTCCCTGTGTATAGCATGGCAGGTGGGGGAAACTAGCGCAGAAACATGACATATAAGCCATATTGCAACACAATTCCCTGTGTATAGCATGGCAGGTGGGGAAACTAGTGCAGAAACATGACATATAAGCCATATTGAATCACAATTCCCTGTGTATGGCATGGCAGGTGGGGGAAACTAGTGCAGAAACATGACATATAAGCCATATTGCAACACAATTCCCTGTGTATAGCATGGCAGGTGAGGGAAACTAGTGCAGAAACATGACATATAAGCCATATTGAATCACAATTCCCTGTGTATGGCATGGCAGGTGGGGGAAACTAGTGCAGAAACATGACATATAAGCCATATTGAATCACAATTCCCTGTGTATGGCATGGCAGGTGGGGAAACTAGTGCAGAAACATGACATATAAGCCATATTGAATCACAATTCCCTGTGTATAACATGGCAGGTGGGGGAAACTAGTGCAGAAACATGACATATAAGCCATATTGCAACACAATTCCCTGTGTATAGCATGGCAGGTGAGGGAAACTAGTGCAGAAACATGACATATAAGCTATATTACATCACAATTCCCTGTGTATGGCATGGCAGGTGGGGGAAACTAGTGCAGAAACATGACATATAAGCCATATTGCAACACAATTCCCTGTGTATAGCATGGCAGGTGAGGGAAACTAGTGCAGAAACATGACATATAAGCGATATTGCATCACAATTCGCTGTCTATAACATGGCAGGTGGGGGAAACTAGTGCAGAAACATGACATATAAGCCATATTGCATCACAATTCCCTGTGTATAACATAGCAGGTGGGGGAAACTAGTGCAGAAACATGACACATAAGCCATATTGAATCACAATTCCCTGTGTATAACATGGCAGGTGGGGGAAACTAGTGCAGAAACATGACATATAAGTCATATTGCATCACAATTCCCTGTGTATAACATAGCAGGTGGGGGAAACTAGTGCAGAAACATGACACATAAGCCATATTGAATCACAATTCCCTGTGTATAACATGGCAGGTGGGGGAAACTAGTGCAGAAACATGACACATACGCTATATTACATCACAATTCCCTGTGTATAGCATGGCAGGTGGGGAAACTAGTGCAGAAACATGACATATAAGCCATATTGAATCACAATTCCCTGTGTATAACATGGCAGGTGGGGGAAACTAGTGCAGAAACATGACATATAAGCCATATTGCAACACAATTCCCTGTGTATAGCATGGCAGGTGAGGGAAACTAGTGCAGAAACATGACATATAAGCTATATTACATCACAATTCCCTGTGTATGGCATGGCAGGTGGGGGAAACTAGTGCAGAAACATGACATATAAGCCATATTGCAACACAATTCCCTGTGTATAGCATGGCAGGTGAGGGAAACTAGTGCAGAAACATGACATATAAGCTATATTGCATCACAATTCGCTGTCTATAACATGGCAGGTGGGGGAAACTAGTGCAGAAACATGACATATAAGCCATATTGCATCACAATTCCCTGTGTATAACATAGCAGGTGGGGGAAACTAGTGCAGAAACATGACACATAAGCCATATTGAATCACAATTCCCTGTGTATAACATGGCAGGTGGGGGAAACTAGTGCAGAAACATGACACATAAGCCATATTGAATCACAATTCCCTGTGTATAACATGGCAGGTGGGGGAAACTAGTGCAGAAACATGACATATAAGTCATATTGCATCACAATTCCCTGTGTATAACATGGCAGGTGGGGGAAACTAGTGCAGAAACATGACATATAAGCCATATTGAATCACAATTCCCTGTGTATAACATGGCAGGTGGGGGAAACTAGGCGACGCCGTGGCCGAGCGTTTAGCGCGCTCGACTACCACCTAGGCGGCCCGGGTTCGATCCCAGGGTCCCGCATGTGGTATTCGTGGTGAACGAAGCGGCGTCAGGGCGGGTTTTCTCCGGGTATTCCGGTTTCCCCCACCATCTCATTCCACCGGTGCTCCATCTTCATGTATCATCAGTGTCACCGCCTGCGGTGCCGTAGTAGTAAAAGCGGGCGTTAAACACTACAACAACAACAACTGGGGGAAACTAGCGCAGAAACATGACATATAAGCCATATTGCATCACAATTCCCTGTGTATAGCATGGCAGGTGGGGGAAACTAGTGCAGAAACATGACATATAAGCCATATTGCATCACAATTCCCTGTGTATAACATGGCAGGTGGGGGAAACTAGTGCAGAAACATGACAGACAAGCTATATTACATCACAATTCACTGTGTATAGCATGGCAGGTGGGGGAAACCAGTGCAGAAACATGACACATACGCTATATTACATCACAATTCCCTGTGTATAGCATGGCAGGTAGGGGAAACTAGTGCAGAAACATGACAGACAAGCTATATTACATCACAATTCCCTGTGTATAGCATGGCAGGTGGGGGAAACTAGTGCAGAAACATGACACATATGCTATATTACATCACAATTCCTTGTGTATAGCATGGCAGGTGGGGGAAACCAGTGCAGAAACATGACACATACGCTATATTACATCACAATTCCCTGTGTATAGCATGGCAGGTGGGGGAAACTAGTGCAGAAACATGACACATACGCTATATTACATCACAATTCCCTGTGTATAGCATGGCAGGTAGGGGAAACTAGTGCAGAAACATGACACATACGCTATATTACATCACAATTCCCTGTGTATAGCATGGCAGGTGGGGGAAACTAGTGCAGAAACATGACAGACAAGCTATATTACATCACAATTCCCTGTGTATAGCATGGCAGGTGGGGGAAACTAGTGCAGAAACATGACACATACGCTATATTACATCACAATTCCCTGTGTATAACATGGCAGGTGGGGGAAACTAGTGCAGAAACATGACATATAAGCCATATTGCATCACAATTCCCTGTGTATAGCATGGCAGGTGGGGGAAACTAGTGCAGAAACATGACACATACGCTATATTACATCACAATTCCCTGTGTATTGCATGGCAGGTGAGGGAAACTAGTGCAGAAACATGACAGACAAGCTATATTACATCACAATTCCCTGTGTATAACATGGCAGGTGGGGGAAACTAGTGCAGAAACATGACAGACAAGCTATATTACATCACAATTCCCTGTGTATAGCATGGCAGGTGGGGGAAACTAGTGCAGAAACATGACACATACGCTATATTACATCACAATTCCCTGTGTATAACATGGCAGGTGGGGGAAACTAGTGCAGAAACATGACACATACGCTATATTGCATCACAATTCCCTGTGTATAGCATGGCAGGTGGGGGAAACTAGTGCAGAAACATGACATATAAGCCATATTGCATCACAATTCCCTGTGTATAGCATGGCAGGTGGGGGAAACTAGTGCAGAAACATTACACATACGCTATATTACATCACAATTCCCTGTGTATTGCATGGCAGGTGAGGGAAACTAGTGCAGAAACATGACAGACAAGCTATATTACATCACAATTCCCTGTGTATAACATGGCAGGTGGGGGAAACTAGTGCAGAAACATGACAGACAAGCTATATTACATCACAATTCCCTGTGTATAACATGGCAGGTGGGGGAAACTAGTGCAGAAACATGACAGACAAGCTATATTACATCACAATTCCCTGTGTATTGCATGGCAGGTGGGGGAAACTAGTGCAGAAACATGACACATACGCTATATTACATCACAATTCCCTGTGTATAGCATGGCAGGTGAGGGAAACTAGTGCAGAAACATGACAGACAAGCTATATTACATCACAATTCCCTGTGTATAACATGGCAGGTGGGGGAAACTAGTGCAGAAACATGACACATACGCTATATTACATCACAATTCCCTGTGTATAACATGGCAGGTGGGGGAAACTAGTGCAGAAACATGACACATACGCTATATTACATCACAATTCCCTGTGTATAGCATGGCAGGTGGGGGAAACTAGTGCAGAAACATGACACATAAGCTATATTACATCACAATTCCCTGTGTATAGCATGGCAGGTGGGGGAAACTAGTGCAGAAACATGACACATAAGCTATATTACATCACAATTCCCTGTGTATTGCATGGCAGGTGGGGGAAACTAGTGCAGAAACATGACATATAAGCTATATTACATCACAATTCCCTGTGTATTGCATGGCAGGTGGGGGAAACCAGTGCAGAAACATGACATATAAGCTATATTACATCACAATTCCCTGTGTATAGCATGGCAGGTGGGGGAAACTAGTGCAGAAACATGACATATAAGCTATATTACATCACAATTCCCTGTGTATTGCATGGCAGGTGAGGGAAACTAGTGCAGAAACATGACACATACGCTATATTACATCACAATTCCCTGTGTATTGCATGGCAGGTGGGGGAAACTAGTGCAGAAACATGACATATAAGCTATATTACATCACAATTCCCTGTGTATAGCATGGCAGGTGGGGGAAACTAGTGCAGAAACATGACATATAAGCTATATTACATCACAATTCCCTGTGTATTGCATGGCAGGTGAGGGAAACTAGTGCAGAAACATGACACATACGCTATATTACATCACAATTCCCTGTGTATTGCATGGCAGGTGGGGGAAACTAGTGCAGAAACATGACATATAAGCTATATTACATCACAATTCCCTGTGTATTGCATTGCAGGTGGGGGAAACTAGTGCAGAAACATGATACATACGCTATATTACATCACAATTCCCTGTGTATAGCATGGCAGGTGGGGGAAACAAGTGCAGAAACATGACACATACGCTATATTACATCACAATTCCCTGTGTATTGCATGGCAGGTGGGGGAAACTAGTGCAGAAACATGACACATACGCTATATTACATCACAATTCCCTGTGTATTGCATGGCAGGTGGGGGAAACTAGCGCAGAAACATGACACATACGCTATATTACATCACAATTCCCTGTGTATTGCATGGCAGGTGGGGGAAACTAGTGCAGAAACATGATACATACGCTATATTACATCACAATTCCCTGTGTATAGCATGGCAGGTGGGGGAAACAAGTGCAGAAACATGACACATACGCTATATTACATCACAATTCCCTGTGTATTGCATGGCAGGTGGGGGAAACTAGTGCAGAAACATGACACATACGCTATATTACATCACAATTCCCTGTGTATAACATGGCAGGTGGGGGAAACAAGTGCAGAAACATGACACATACGCTATATTACATCACAATTCCCTGTGTATTGCATGGCAGGTGGGGGAAACTAGTGCAGAAACATGACACATACGCTATATTACATCACAATTCCCTGTGTATTGCATGGCAGGTGGGGGAAACAAGTGCAGAAACATGACACATACGCTATATTACATCACAATTCCCTGTGTATAGCATGGCAGGTGGGGGAAACAAGTGCAGAAACATGACACATACGCTATATTACATCACAATTCCCTGTGTATTGCATGGCAGGTGGGGGAAACTAGTGCAGAAACATGACACATACGCTATATTACATCACAATTCCCTGTGTATAACATGGCAGGTGGGGGAAACAAGTGCAGAAACATGACACATACGCTATATTACATCACAATTCCCTGTGTATTGCATGGCAGGTGGGGGAAACTAGTGCAGAAACATGACACATACGCTATATTACATCACAATTCCCTGTGTATTGCATGGCAGGTGGGGGAAACAAGTGCAGAAACATGACACATACGCTATATTACATCACAATTCCCTGTGTATAGCATGGCAGGTGGGGGAAACAAGTGCAGAAACATGACACATACGCTATATTACATCACAATTCCCTGTGTATTGCATGGCAGGTGGGGGAAACTAGTGCAGAAACATGACACATACGCTATATTACATCACAATTCCCTGTGTATAACATGGCAGGTGGGGGAAACTAGTGCAGAAACATGACACATACGCTATATTACATCACAATTCCCTGTGTATTGCATGGCAGGTGGGGGAAACTAGTGCAGAAACATGACATATAAGCCATATTGAATCACAATTCCCTGTGTATAACATGGCAGGTGGGGGAAACTAGTGCAGAAACATGACATATAAGCTATATTACATCACAATTCCCTGTGTATTGCATGGCAGGTGGGGGAAACTAGTGCAGAAACATGACATATAAGCTATATTACATCACAATTCCCTGTGTATTGCATGGCAGGTGGGGGAAACCAGTGCAGAAACATGACATATAAGCTATATTACATCACAATTCCCTGTGTATAGCATGGCAGGTGGGGGAAACTAGCGCAGAAACATGACATATAAGCCATATTACATCACAATTCCCTGTGTATTGCATGGCAGGTGGGGGAAACCAGTGCAGAAACATGACATATAAGCTATATTACATCACAATTCCCTGTGTATAGCATGGCAGGTGGGGGAAACTAGCGCAGAAACATGACATATAAGCCATATTACATCACAATTCCCTGTGTATAGCATGGCAGGTGGGGGAAACTAGTGCAGAAACATGACACATACGCTATATTACATCACAATTCCCTGTGTATAGCATGGCAGGTGGGGGAAACTAGCGCAGAAACATGACATATAAGCTATATTACATCACAATTCCCTGTGTATAGCATGGCAGGTGGGGGAAACTAGCGCAGAAACATGACATATAAGCTATATTACATCACAATTCCCTGTGTATAGCATGGCAGGTGGGGGAAACTAGTGCAGAAACATGACACATAAGCTATATTACATCACAATTCCCTGTGTATAGCATGGCAGGTGGAGGAAACAAGTGCAGAATCATGACATATAAGCTATATTACATCACAATTCCCTGTGTATAGCATGGCAGGTGGGGGAAACAAGTGCAGAAACATGACATATAAGCTATATTACATCACAATTCCCTGTGTATAGCATGGCAGGTGGGGGAAACTAGCGCAGAAACATGACATATAAGCCATATTGAATCACAATTCCCTGTGTATAGCATGGCAGGTGGGGGAAACTAGTGCAGAAACATGACACATACGCTATATTACATCACAATTCCCTGTGTATAGCATGGCAGGTGGGGGAAACCAGTGCAGAAACATGACACATACGCTATATTACATCACAATTCCCTGTGTATAACATGGCAGGTGGGGGAAACTAGTGCAGAAACATGACATATAAGCTATATTACATCACAATTCCCTGTGTATAGCATGGCAGGTGGGGGAAGATAGTGCAGAAACATGACAGACAAGCTATATTACATCACAATTCCCTGTGTATAGCATGGCAGGTGGGGGAAACCAGTGCAGAAACATGACACATAAGCTATATTACATCACAATTCCCTGTGTATAGCATGGCAGGTGGGGGAAACTAGTGCAGAAACATGACACATAAGCTATATTACATCACAATTCCCTGTGTATAGCATGGCAGGTGGGGGAAACTAGCGCAGAAACATGACACATAAGCTATATTACATCACAATTCCCTGTGTATAGCATGGCAGGTGGGGGAAACTAGTGCAGAAACATGACACATAAGCTATATTACATCACAATTCCCTGTGTATAGCATGGCAGGTGGGGGAAACTAGTGCAGAAACATGACACATATGCTATATTACATCACAATTCCCTGTGTATAGCATGGCAGGTGGGGGAAACAAGTGCAGACACATGACACATAAGCTATATTACATCACAATTCCCTGTGTATAGCATGGCAGGTGAGGGAAACTAGTGCAGAAACATGACACATAAGCTATATTACATCACAATTCCCTGTGTATAGCATGGCAGGTGGGGGAAACCAGTGCAGAAACATGACACATAAGCTATATTACATCACAATTCCCTGTGTATAGCATGGCAGGTGGGGGAAACTAGTGCAGAAACATGACAGACAAGCTATATTACATCACAATTCCCTGTGTATAACATGGCAGGTGGGGGAAACTAGTGCAGAAACATGACACATACGCTATATTACATCACAATTCCCTGTGTATAGCATGGCAGGTGGGGGAAACTAGTGCAGAAACATGACAGACAAGCTATATTACATCACAATTCCGTGTGTATAGCATGCCAGGTGGGGGAAACCAGTGCAGAAACATGACACATAAGCTATATTACATCACAATTCCCTGTGTATAGCATGGCAGGTGGGGGAAACCAGTGCAGAAACATGACACATACGCTATATTACATCACAATTCCCTGTGTATAGCATGGCAGGTGGGGGAAACTAGTGCAGAAACATGACACATACGCTATATTACATCACAATTCCCTGTGTATAGCATGGCAGGTGGGGGAAACTAGTGCAGAAACATGACATATAAGCCATATTGCAACAGAATTCCCTGTGTATAGCATGGCAGGTGAGGGAAACTAGTGCAGAAACATGACATATAAGCCATATTGAATCACAATTCCCTGTGTATAACATGGCAGGTGGGGGAAACAAGTGCAGAAACATGACATATAAGCCATATTGAATCACAATTCCCTGTGTATAACATGGCAGGTGGGGGAAACTAGTGCAGAAACATGACACATAAGCCATATTGAATCACAATTCCCTGTGTATAGCATGGCAGGTGGGGGAAACTAGTGCAGAAACATGACACATAAGCCATATTACATCACAATTCCCTGTGTATAGCATGGCAGGTGGGGGAAACAAGTGCAGAAACATGACATATAAGCCATATTACATCACAATTCCCTGTGTATAACATGGCAGGTGGGGGAAACAAGTGCAGAAACATGAGATATAAGCCATATTGAATCACAATTCCCTGTGTATAGCATGGCAGGTGGGGGAAACTAGTGCAGAAACATGACATATACGCCATATTGCATCACAATTCCCTGTGTATGGCATGGCAGGTGGGGGAAACTAGTGCAGAAACATGACATATAAGCCATATTGCAACACAATTCCCTGTGTATAGCATGGCAGGTGAGGGAAACTAGTGCAGAAACATGACATATAAGCTATATTGCATCACAATTCGCTGTCTATAACATGGCAGGTGGGGGAAACTAGTGCAGAAACATGACATATAAGCCATATTGCATCACAATTCCCTGTGTATAACATAGCAGGTGGGGGAAACTAGTGCAGAAGCATGACACATAAGCCATATTGAATCACAATTCCCTGTGTATAACATGGCAGGTGGGGGAAACTAGTGCAGAAACATGACATATAAGTCATATTGCATCACAATTCCCTGTGTATAACATAGCAGGTGGGGAAAGCTAGTGCAGAAACATGACACATAAGCCATATTGAATCACAATTCCCTGTGTATAACATGGCAGGTGGGGGAAACTAGTGCAGAAACATGACACATACGCTATATTACATCACAATTCCCTGTGTATAGCATGGCAGGTGGGGAAACTAGTGCAGAAACATGACATATAAGCCATATTGAATCACAATTCGCTGTCTATAACATGGCAGGTGGGGGAAACTAGTGCAGAAACATGACATATAAGCCATATTGCATCACAATTCCCTGTGTATAACATAGCAGGTGGGGGAAACTAGTGCAGAAACATGACACATAAGCCATATTGAATCACAATTCCCTGTGTATAACATGGCAGGTGGGGGAAACTAGTGCAGAAACATGACATATAAGCCATATTGCATCACAATTCCCTGTGTATAACATAGCAGGTGGGGGAAACTAGTGCAGAAACATGACACATAAGCCATATTGAATCACAATTCCATGTGTATAACATGGCAGGTGGGGGAAACTAGTGCAGAAACATGACATATAAGCCATATTGCATCACAATTCCCTGTGTATAACATAGCAGGTGGGGGAAACTAGTGCAGAAACATGACACATAAGCCATATTGAATCACAATTCCCTGTGTATAACATGGCAGGTGGGGGAAACTAGTGCAGAAACATGACATATAAGTCATATTGCATCACAATTCCCTGTGTATAACATGGCAGGTGGGGGAAACTAGTGCAGAAACATGACATATAAGCCATATTGAATCACAATTCCCTGTGTATAACATGGCAGGTGGGGGAAACTAGTGCAGAAACAGGACACATAAGCTATATTACATCACAATTCCCTGTGTATAACATGGCAGGTGGGGGAAACTAGTGCAGAAACATGACATATAAGCTATATTACATCACAATTCCCTGTGTATAACATGGCAGGTGGGGGAAACTAGTGCAGAAACATGACATATAAGCCATATTGAATCACAATTCCCTGTGTATAGCATGGCAGGTGGGGGAAACTAGTGCAGAAACATGACATATAAGCCATATTGAATCACAATTCCCTGTGTATAACATGGCAGGTGGGGGAAACTAGTGCAGAAACAGGACACATAAGCTATATTACATCACAATTCCCTGTGTATAACATGGCAGGTGGGGGAAACTAGTGCAGAAACATGACATATAAGCTATATTACATCACAATTCCCTGTGTATAACATGGCAGGTGGGGGAAACTAGTGCAGAAACATGACATATAAGCCATATTGAATCACAATTCCCTGTGTATAGCATGGCAGGTGGGGGAAACTAGTGCAGAAACATGACATATAAGCCATATTGAATCACAATTCCCTGTGTATAACATGGCAGGTGGGGGAAACTAGTGCAGAAACATGACATATAAGCCATATTGAATCACAATTCCCTGTGTATAACATGGCAGGTGGGGGAAACTAGTGCAGAAACATGACACATACGCTATATTACATCACATTTCCCTGTGTATAGCATGGCAGGTGGGGGAAACAAGTGCAGAAACATGACACATAAGCCATATTGAATCACAATTCCCTGTGTATAGCATGGCAGGTGGGGGAAACTAGTGCAGAAACATGACACATACGCTATATTACATCACAATTCCCTGTGTATAACATGGCAGGTGGGGGAAACAAGTGCAGAAACATGACATATAAGCCATATTGCATCACAATTCCCTGTGTATAGCATGGCAGGTGGGGGAAACTAGTGCAGAAACATGACACATACGCTATATTACATCACAATTCCCTGTGTATAACATGGCAGGTGGGGGAAACAAGTGCAGAAACATGACATATAAGCCATATTGCATCACAATTCCCTGTGTATAGCATGGCAGGTGGGGGAAACTAGTGCAGAAACATGACATATACGCTATATTACATCACAATTCCCTGTGTATAGCATGGCAGGTGGGGGAAACAAGTGCAGAAACATGACACATACGCTATATTACATCACAATTCCCTGTGTATAGCATGGCAGGTGGGGGAAACTAGTGCAGAAACATGACACATAAGCCATATTGAATCACAATTCCCTGTGTATAGCATGGCAGGTGGGGGAAACTAGTGCAGAAACATGACACATACGCTATATTACATCACAATTCCCTGTGTATAACATGGCAGGTGGGGGAAACAAGTGCAGAAACATGACATATAAGCCATATTGCATCACAATTCCCTGTGTATAGCATGGCAGGTGGGGGAAACCAGTGCAGAAACATGACACATAAGCCATATTACATCTCAATTCCCTGTGTATTGCATGGCAGGTGGGGGAAACTAGCGCAGAAACATGACATATAAGCTATATTACATCACAATTCCCTGTGTATAACATAGCAGGTGGGGGAAACTAGTGCAGAAACATGACATATAAGCCATATTGCATCACAATTCCCTGTGTATAGCATGGCAGGTGGGGGAAACTAGTGCAGAAACATGACATATAAGCCATATTGAATCACAATTCCCTGTGTATTGCATGGCAGGTGGGGGAAACTAGTGCAGAAACATGACATATAAGCCATATTGCATCACAATTCCCTGTGTATAGCATGGCAGGTGGGGGAAACTAGTGCAGAAACATGACATATAAGCCATATTGAATCACAATTCCCTGTGTATTGCATGGCAGGTGGGGGAAACTAGTGCAGAAACATGACATATAAGCCATATTGAATCACAATTCCCTGTGTATAGCATGGCAGGTGGGGGAAACTAGTGCAGAAACATGACACATAAGCCATATTGAATCACAATTCCCTGTGTATAACATGGCAGGTGGGGGAAACTAGTGCAGAAACATGACATATAAGCCATATTGAATCACAATTCCCTGTGTATAACATGGCAGGTGGGGGAAACTAGTGCAGAAACATGACATATAAGCCATATTGAATCACAATTCCCTGTGTATAACATGGCAGGTGGGGGAAACTAGCGCAGAAACATGACATATAAGCCATATTGCATCACAATTCCCTGTGTATAACATGGCAGGTGGGGGAAACTAGTGCAGAAACATGACACATACGCTATATTACATCACAATTCCCTGTGTATAGCATGGCAGGTGGGGGAAACTAGCGCAGAAACATGACATATAAGCCATATTGCATCACAATTCCCTGTGTATAGCATGGCAGGTGGGGGAAACTAGTGCAGAAACATGACATATAAGCCATATTGAATCACAATTCCCTGTGTATAGCATGGCAGGTGGGGGAAACTAGTGCAGAAACATGACACATACACTATATTACATCACAATTCCCTGTGTATAGCATGGCAGGTGGGGGAAACTAGCGCAGAAACATGACATATAAGCCATATTGCATCACAATTCCCTGTGTATAGCATGGCAGGTGGGGGAAACTAGCGCAGAAACATGACATATAAGCCATATTGCATCACAATTCCCTGTGTATAGCATGGCAGGTGGGGGAAACTAGTGCAGAAACATGACATATAAGCCATATTGCATCACAATTCCCTGTGTATAGCATGGCAGGTGGGGGAAACTAGCGCAGAAACATGACATATAAGCTATATTACATCACAATTCCCTGTGTATTGCATGGCAGGTGGGGGAAACTAGCGCAGAAACATGACATATAAGCTATATTACATCACAATTCCCTGTGTATAGCATGGCAAGTGGGGGAAACTAGCGCAGAAACATGACATATAAGCTATATTGAATCACAATTCCCTGTGTATAGCATGGCAGGTGGGGGAAACTAGTGCAGAAACATGACATATAAGCCATATTGCATCACAATTCCCTGTGTATAGCATGGCAGGTGGGGGAAACTAGTGCAGAAACATGACATATAAGCTATATTGAATCACAATTCCCTGTGTATAGCATGGCAGGTGGGGGAAACTAGTGCAGAAACATGACATATAAGCCATATTGCATCACAATTCCCTGTGTATAGCATGGCAGGTGGGGGAAACTAGTGCAGAAACATGACATATAAGCCATATTGAATCACAATTCCGTGTGTATTGCATGGCAGGTGGGCGAAACTAGTGCAGAAACATGACATATAAGCCATATTGAATCACAATTCCCTGTGTATAGCATGGCAGGTGGGGGAAACTAGTGCAGAAACATGACAGATAAGCCATATTGCATCACAATTCCCTGTGTATAACATGGCAGGTGGGGGAAACTAGGCGGCGCCGTGGCCGAGCGTTTAGCGCGCTCGACTACCACCTAGGCGGCCCGGGTTCGATCCCAGGGTCCCGCATGTGGTATTCGTGGTGGACGAAGCGGCGTCAGGGCGGGTTTTCTCCGGGTATTCCGGTTTCCCCCGCCATCTCATTCCACCGGTGCTCCATCTTCATGTATGATCAGTGTCACCGCCTGCGGTGCCGTAGTAGTAAAAGCGGGCGTTAAACACTACAACAACAACAACTGGGGGAAACTAGCGCAGAAACATGACATATAAGCCATATTGCATCACAATTCCCTGTGTATAGCATGGCAGGTGGGGGAAACTAGTGCAGAAACATGACATATAAGCCATATTGCATCACAATTCCCTGTGTATAACATGGCAGGTGGGGGAAACTAGTGCAGAAACATGACAGACAAGCTATATTACATCACAATTCCCTGTGTATAGCATGGCAGGTGGGGGAAACTAGTGCAGAAACATGACATATAAGCCATATTGCATCACAATTCCCTGTGTATAACATGGCAGGTGGGGGAAACTAGTGCAGAAACATGACAGACAAGCTATATTACATCACAATTCCCTGTGTATAGCATGGCAGGTGGGGGAAACCAGTGCAGAAACATGACACATACGCTATATTACATCACAATTCCTTGTGTATAGCATGGCAGGTAGGGGAAACTAGTGCAGAAACATGACAGACAAGCTATATTACATCACAATTCCCTGTGTATAGCATGGCAGGTGGGGGAAACCAGTGCAGAAACATGACACATACGCTATATTACATCACAATTCCTTGTGTATAGCATGGCAGGTGGGGGAAACCAGTGCAGAAACATGACACATACGCTATATTACATCACAATTCCCTGTGTATAACATGGCAGGTAGGGGAAACTAGTGCAGAAACATGACAGACAAGCTATATTACATCACAATTCCCTGTGTATAGCATGGCAGGTGGGAGAAACTAGTGCAGAAACATGACAGACAAGCTATATTACATCACAATTCCCTGTGTATAGCATGGCAGGTGGGGGAAACTAGTGCAGAAACATGACACATAAGCTATATTGAATCACAATTCCCTGTGTATAGCATGGCAGGTGGGGGAAACAAGTGCAGAAACATGACAATTAAGCTATATTACATCTCAATTCCCTGTGTATAGCATGGCAGGTGGGGGAAACTAGTGCAGAAACATGACATATAAGCTATATTACATCTCAATTCCCTGTGTATAGCATGGCAGGTGGGGGAAACTAGTGCAGAAACATGACATATAAGCTATATTACATCTCAATTCCCTGTGTATTGCATGGCAGGTGGGGGAAACTAGCGCAGAAACATGACATATAAGCCATATTGCATCACAATTCCCTGTGTATAGCATGGCAGGTGGGGGAAACTAGCGCAGAAACATGACATATAAGCTATATTGAATCACAATTCCCTGTGTATAACATGGCAGGTGGGGGAAACTAGTGCAGAAACATGACATATAAGCTATATTACATCACAATTCCCTGTGTATAGCATGGCAAGTGGGGGAAACTAGCGCAGAAACATGACATATAAGCTATATTGAATCACAATTCCCTGTGTATAGCATGGCAGGTGGGGGAAACTAGTGCAGAAACATGACACATAAGCCATATTACATCTCAATTCCCTGTGTATTGCATGGCAGGTGGGGGAAACTAGCGCAGAAACATGACATATAAGCTATATTACATCACAATTCCCTGTGTATAACATAGCAGGTGGGGGAAACTAGTGCAGAAACATGACATATAAGCCATATTGCATCACAATTCCCTGTGTATAGCATGGCAGGTGGGGGAAACTAGTGCAGAAACATGACATATAAGCCATATTGAATCACAATTCCCTGTGTATTGCATGGCAGGTGGGGGAAACTAGTGCAGAAACATGACATATAAGCCATATTGCATCACAATTCCCTGTGTATAGCATGGCAGGTGGGGGAAACTAGTGCAGAAACATGACATATAAGCCATATTGAATCACAATTCCCTGTGTATTGCATGGCAGGTGGGGGAAACTAGTGCAGAAACATGACATATAAGCCATATTGAATCACAATTCCCTGTGTATAGCATGGCAGGTGGGGGAAACTAGTGCAGAAACATGACACATAAGCCATATTGAATCACAATTCCCTGTGTATAACATGGCAGGTGGGGGAAACTAGTGCAGAAACATGACATATAAGCCATATTGAATCACAATTCCCTGTGTATAACATGGCAGGTGGGGGAAACTAGTGCAGAAACATGACATATAAGCCATATTGAATCACAATTCCCTGTGTATAACATGGCAGGTGGGGGAAACTAGCGCAGAAACATGACATATAAGCCATATTGCATCACAATTCCCTGTGTATAACATGGCAGGTGGGGGAAACTAGTGCAGAAACATGACACATACGCTATATTACATCACAATTCCCTGTGTATAGCATGGCAGGTGGGGGAAACTAGCGCAGAAACATGACATATAAGCCATATTGCATCACAATTCCCTGTGTATAGCATGGCAGGTGGGGGAAACTAGTGCAGAAACATGACATATAAGCCATATTGAATCACAATTCCCTGTGTATAGCATGGCAGGTGGGGGAAACTAGTGCAGAAACATGACACATACGCTATATTACATCACAATTCCCTGTGTATAGCATGGCAGGTGGGGGAAACTAGCGCAGAAACATGACATATAAGCCATATTGCATCACAATTCCCTGTGTATAGCATGGCAGGTGGGGGAAACTAGCGCAGAAACATGACATATAAGCCATATTGCATCACAATTCCCTGTGTATAGCATGGCAGGTGGGGGAAACTAGTGCAGAAACATGACATATAAGCCATATTGCATCACAATTCCCTGTGTATAGCATGGCAGGTGGGGGAAACTAGCGCAGAAACATGACATATAAGCTATATTACATCACAATTCCCTGTGTATTGCATGGCAGGTGGGGGAAACTAGCGCAGAAACATGACATATAAGCTATATTACATCACAATTCCCTGTGTATAGCATGGCAAGTGGGGGAAACTAGCGCAGAAACATGACATATAAGCTATATTGAATCACAATTCCCTGTGTATAGCATGGCAGGTGGGGGAAACTAGTGCAGAAACATGACATATAAGCCATATTGCATCACAATTCCCTGTGTATAGCATGGCAGGTGGGGGAAACTAGTGCAGAAACATGACATATAAGCTATATTGAATCACAATTCCCTGTGTATAGCATGGCAGGTGGGGGAAACTAGTGCAGAAACATGACATATAAGCCATATTGCATCACAATTCCCTGTGTATAGCATGGCAGGTGGGGGAAACTAGTGCAGAAACATGACATATAAGCCATATTGAATCACAATTCCGTGTGTATTGCATGGCAGGTGGGGGAAACTAGTGCAGAAACATGACATATAAGCCATATTGAATCACAATTCCCTGTGTATAGCATGGCAGGTGGGCGAAACTAGTGCAGAAACATGACAGATAAGCCATATTGCATCACAATTCCCTGTGTATAGCATGGCAGGTGGGGGAAACTAGTGCAGAAACATGACATATAAGCCATATTGAATCACAATTCCCTGTGTATTGCATGGCAGGTGGGGGAAACTAGTGCAGAAACATGACATATAAGCCATATTGCATCACAATTCCCTGTGTATAACATAGCAGGTGGGGGAAACTAGTGCAGAAACATGACACATAAGCCATATTGAATCACAATTCCCTGTGTATAACATGGCAGGTGGGGGAAACTAGTGCAGAAACATGACATATAAGTCATATTGCATCACAATTCCCTGTGTATAACATGGCAGGTGGGGGAAACTAGTGCAGAAACATGACATATAAGCCATATTGAATCACAATTCCCTGTGTATAACATGGCAGGTGGGGGAAACTAGTGCAGAAACAGGACACATAAGCTATATTACATCACAATTCCCTGTGTATAACATGGCAGGTGGGGGAAACTAGTGCAGAAACATGACATATAAGCTATATTACATCACAATTCCCTGTGTATAACATGGCAGGTGGGGGAAACTAGTGCAGAAACATGACATATAAGCCATATTGAATCACAATTCCCTGTGTATAGCATGGCAGGTGGGGGAAACTAGTGCAGAAACATGACATATAAGCCATATTGAATCACAATTCCCTGTGTATAACATGGCAGGTGGGGGAAACTAGTGCAGAAACAGGACACATAAGCTATATTACATCACAATTCCCTGTGTATAACATGGCAGGTGGGGGAAACTAGTGCAGAAACATGACATATAAGCTATATTACATCACAATTCCCTGTGTATAACATGGCAGGTGGGGGAAACTAGTGCAGAAACATGACATATAAGCCATATTGAATCACAATTCCCTGTGTATAGCATGGCAGGTGGGGGAAACTAGTGCAGAAACATGACATATAAGCCATATTGAATCACAATTCCCTGTGTATAACATGGCAGGTGGGGGAAACTAGTGCAGAAACATGACATATAAGCCATATTGAATCACAATTCCCTGTGTATAACATGGCAGGTGGGGGAAACTAGTGCAGAAACATGACACATACGCTATATTACATCACATTTCCCTGTGTATAGCATGGCAGGTGGGGGAAACAAGTGCAGAAACATGACACATAAGCCATATTGAATCACAATTCCCTGTGTATAGCATGGCAGGTGGGGGAAACTAGTGCAGAAACATGACACATACGCTATATTACATCACAATTCCCTGTGTATAACATGGCAGGTGGGGGAAACAAGTGCAGAAACATGACATATAAGCCATATTGCATCACAATTCCCTGTGTATAGCATGGCAGGTGGGGGAAACTAGTGCAGAAACATGACACATACGCTATATTACATCACAATTCCCTGTGTATAACATGGCAGGTGGGGGAAACAAGTGCAGAAACATGACATATAAGCCATATTGCATCACAATTCCCTGTGTATAGCATGGCAGGTGGGGGAAACTAGTGCAGAAACATGACATATACGCTATATTACATCACAATTCCCTGTGTATAGCATGGCAGGTGGGGGAAACAAGTGCAGAAACATGACACATACGCTATATTACATCACAATTCCCTGTGTATAGCATGGCAGGTGGGGGAAACTAGTGCAGAAACATGACACATAAGCCATATTGAATCACAATTCCCTGTGTATAGCATGGCAGGTGGGGGAAACTAGTGCAGAAACATGACACATACGCTATATTACATCACAATTCCCTTTGTATAACATGGCAGGTGGGGGAAACAAGTGCAGAAACATGACATATAAGCCATATTGCATCACAATTCCCTGTGTATAGCATGGCAGGTGGGGGAAACCAGTGCAGAAACATGACACATAAGCCATATTACATCTCAATTCCCTGTGTATTGCATGGCAGGTGGGGGAAACTAGCGCAGAAACATGACATATAAGCTATATTACATCACAATTCCCTGTGTATAACATAGCAGGTGGGGGAAACTAGTGCAGAAACATGACATATAAGCCATATTGCATCACAATTCCCTGTGTATAGCATGGCAGGTGGGGGAAACTAGTGCAGAAACATGACATATAAGCCATATTGAATCACAATTCCCTGTGTATTGCATGGCAGGTGGGGGAAACTAGTGCAGAAACATGACATATAAGCCATATTGCATCACAATTCCCTGTGTATAGCATGGCAGGTGGGGGAAACTAGTGCAGAAACATGACATATAAGCCATATTGAATCACAATTCCCTGTGTATTGCATGGCAGGTGGGGGAAACTAGTGCAGAAACATGACATATAAGCCATATTGAATCACAATTCCCTGTGTATAGCATGGCAGGTGGGGGAAACTAGTGCAGAAACATGACACATAAGCCATATTGAATCACAATTCCCTGTGTATAACATGGCAGGTGGGGGAAACTAGTGCAGAAACATGACATATAAGCCATATTGAATCACAATTCCCTGTGTATAACATGGCAGGTGGGGGAAACTAGTGCAGAAACATGACATATAAGCCATATTGAATCACAATTCCCTGTGTATAACATGGCAGGTGGGGGAAACTAGCGCAGAAACATGACATATAAGCCATATTGCATCACAATTCCCTGTGTATAACATGGCAGGTGGGGGAAACTAGTGCAGAAACATGACACATACGCTATATTACATCACAATTCCCTGTGTATAGCATGGCAGGTGGGGGAAACTAGCGCAGAAACATGACATATAAGCCATATTGCATCACAATTCCCTGTGTATAGCATGGCAGGTGGGGGAAACTAGTGCAGAAACATGACATATAAGCCATATTGAATCACAATTCCCTGTGTATAGCATGGCAGGTGGGGGAAACTAGTGCAGAAACATGACACATACGCTATATTACATCACAATTCCCTGTGTATAGCATGGCAGGTGGGGGAAACTAGCGCAGAAACATGACATATAAGCCATATTGCATCACAATTCCCTGTGTATAGCATGGCAGGTGGGGGAAACTAGCGCAGAAACATGACATATAAGCCATATTGCATCACAATTCCCTGTGTATAGCATGGCAGGTGGGGGAAACTAGTGCAGAAACATGACATATAAGCCATATTGCATCACAATTCCCTGTGTATAGCATGGCAGGTGGGGGAAACTAGCGCAGAAACATGACATATAAGCTATATTACATCACAATTCCCTGTGTATTGCATGGCAGGTGGGGGAAACTAGCGCAGAAAAATGACATATAAGCTATATTACATCACAATTCCCTGTGTATAGCATGGCAAGTGGGGGAAACTAGCGCAGAAACATGACATATAAGCTATATTGAATCACAATTCCCTGTGTATAGCATGGCAGGTGGGGGAAACTAGTGCAGAAACATGACATATAAGCCATATTGCATCACAATTCCCTGTGTATAGCATGGCAGGTGGGGGAAACTAGTGCAGAAACATGACATATAAGCTATATTGAATCACAATTCCCTGTGTATAGCATGGCAGGTGGGGGAAACTAGTGCAGAAACATGACATATAAGCCATATTGCATCACAATTCCCTGTGTATAGCATGGCAGGTGGGGGAAACTAGTGCAGAAACATGACATATAAGCCATATTGAATCACAATTCCGTGTGTATTGCATGGCAGGTGGGGGAAACTAGTGCAGAAACATGACATATAAGCCATATTGAATCACAATTCCCTGTGTATAGCATGGCAGGTGGGGGAAACTAGTGCAGAAACATGACAGATAAGCCATATTGCATCACAATTCCCTGTGTATAACATGGTAGGTGGGGGAAACTAGGCGGCGCCGTGGCCGAGCGTTTAGCGCGCTCGACTACCACCTAGGCGGCCCGGGTTCGATCCCAGGGTCCCGCATGTGGTATTCGTGGTGGACGAAGCGGCGTCAGGGCGGGTTTTCTCCGGGTATTCCGGTTTCCCCCGCCATCTCATTCCACCGGTGCTCCATCTTCATGTATGATCAGTGTCACCGCCTGCGGTGCCGTAGTAGTAAAAGCGGGCGTTAAACACTACAACAACAACAACTGGGGGAAACTAGCGCAGAAACATGACATATAAGCCATATTGCATCACAATTCCCTGTGTATAGCATGGCAGGTGGGGGAAACTAGTGCAGAAACATGACATATAAGCCATATTGCATCACAATTCCCTGTGTATAACATGGCAGGTGGGGGAAACTAGTGCAGAAACATGACAGACAAGCTATATTACATCACAATTCCCTGTGTATAGCATGGCAGGTGGGGGAAACTAGTGCAGAAACATGACATATAAGCCATATTGCATCACAATTCCCTGTGTATAACATGGCAGGTGGGGGAAACTAGTGCAGAAACATGACAGACAAGCTATATTACATCACAATTCCCTGTGTATAGCATGGCAGGTGGGGGAAACCAGTGCAGAAACATGACACATACGCTATATTACATCACAATTCCTTGTGTATAGCATGGCAGGTAGGGGAAACTAGTGCAGAAACATGACAGACAAGCTATATTACATCACAATTCCCTGTGTATAGCATGGCAGGTGGGGGAAACCAGTGCAGAAACATGACACATACGCTATATTACATCACAATTCCTTGTGTATAGCATGGCAGGTGGGGGAAACCAGTGCAGAAACATGACACATACGCTATATTACATCACAATTCCCTGTGTATAACATGGCAGGTAGGGGAAACTAGTGCAGAAACATGACAGACAAGCTATATTACATCACAATTCCCTGTGTATAGCATGGCAGGTGGGAGAAACTAGTGCAGAAACATGACAGACAAGCTATATTACATCACAATTCCCTGTGTATAGCATGGCAGGTGGGGGAAACTAGTGCAGAAACATGACACATAAGCTATATTGAATCACAATTCCCTGTGTATAGCATGGCAGGTGGGGGAAACAAGTGCAGAAACATGACAATTAAGCTATATTACATCTCAATTCCCTGTGTATAGCATGGCAGGTGGGGGAAACTAGTGCAGAAACATGACATATACGCTATATTACATCTCAATTCCCTGTGTATAGCATGGCAGGTGGGGGAAACTAGTGCAGAAACATGACATATAAGCTATATTACATCTCAATTCCCTGTGTATTGCATGGCAGGTGGGGGAAACTAGCGCAGAAACATGACATATAAGCCATATTGCATCACAATTCCCTGTGTATAGCATGGCAGGTGGGGGAAACTAGCGCAGAAACATGACATATAAGCTATATTGAATCACAATTCCCTGTGTATAACATGGCAGGTGGGGGAAACTAGTGCAGAAACATGACATATAAGCTATATTACATCACAATTCCCTGTGTATAGCATGGCAAGTGGGGGAAACTAGCGCAGAAACATGACATATAAGCTATATTGAATCACAATTCCCTGTGTATAGCATGGCAGGTGGGGGAAACTAGTGCAGAAACATGACACATAAGCCATATTACATCTCAATTCCCTGTGTATTGCATGGCAGGTGGGGGAAACTAGCGCAGAAACATGACATATAAGCTATATTACATCACAATTCCCTGTGTATAACATAGCAGGTGGGGGAAACTAGTGCAGAAACATGACATATAAGCCATATTGCATCACAATTCCCTGTGTATAGCATGGCAGGTGGGGGAAACTAGTGCAGAAACATGACATATAAGCCATATTGAATCACAATTCCCTGTGTATTGCATGGCAGGTGGGGGAAACTAGTGCAGAAACATGACATATAAGCCATATTGCATCACAATTCCCTGTGTATAGCATGGCAGGTGGGGGAAACTAGTGCAGAAACATGACATATAAGCCATATTGAATCACAATTCCCTGTGTATTGCATGGCAGGTGGGGGAAACTAGTGCAGAAACATGACATATAAGCCATATTGAATCACAATTCCCTGTGTATAGCATGGCAGGTGGGGGAAACTAGTGCAGAAACATGACACATAAGCCATATTGAATCACAATTCCCTGTGTATAACATGGCAGGTGGGGGAAACTAGTGCAGAAACATGACATATAAGCCATATTGAATCACAATTCCCTGTGTATAACATGGCAGGTGGGGGAAACTAGTGCAGAAACATGACATATAAGCCATATTGAATCACAATTCCCTGTGTATAACATGGCAGGTGGGGGAAACTAGCGCAGAAACATGACATATAAGCCATATTGCATCACAATTCCCTGTGTATAACATGGCAGGTGGGGGAAACTAGTGCAGAAACATGACACATACGCTATATTACATCACAATTCCCTGTGTATAGCATGGCAGGTGGGGGAAACTAGCGCAGAAACATGACATATAAGCCATATTGCATCACAATTCCCTGTGTATAGCATGGCAGGTGGGGGAAACTAGTGCAGAAACATGACATATAAGCCATATTGAATCACAATTCCCTGTGTATAGCATGGCAGGTGGGGGAAACTAGTGCAGAAACATGACACATACGCTATATTACATCACAATTCCCTGTGTATAGCATGGCAGGTGGGGGAAACTAGCGCAGAAACATGACATATAAGCCATATTGCATCACAATTCCCTGTGTATAGCATGGCAGGTGGGGGAAACTAGCGCAGAAACATGACATATAAGCCATATTGCATCACAATTCCCTGTGTATAGCATGGCAGGTGGGGGAAACTAGTGCAGAAACATGACATATAAGCCATATTGCATCACAATTCCCTGTGTATAGCATGGCAGGTGGGGGAAACTAGCGCAGAAACATGACATATAAGCTATATTACATCACAATTCCCTGTGTATTGCATGGCAGGTGGGGGAAACTAGCGCAGAAACATGACATATAAGCTATATTACATCACAATTCCCTGTGTATAGCATGGCAAGTGGGGGAAACTAGCGCAGAAACATGACATATAAGCTATATTGAATCACAATTCCCTGTGTATAGCATGGCAGGTGGGGGAAACTAGTGCAGAAACATGACATATAAGCCATATTGCATCACAATTCCCTGTGTATAGCATGGCAGGTGGGGGAAACTAGTGCAGAAACATGACTTATAAGCTATATTGAATCACAATTCCCTGTGTATAGCATGGCAGGTGGGGGAAACTAGTGCAGAAACATGACATATAAGCCATATTGCATCACAATTCCCTGTGTATAGCATGGCAGGTGGGGGAAACTAGTGCAGAAACATGACATATAAGCCATATTGAATCACAATTCCGTGTGTATTGCATGGCAGGTGGGGGAAACTAGTGCAGAAACATGACATATAAGCCATATTGAATCACAATTCCCTGTGTATAGCATGGCAGGTGGGGGAAACTAGTGCAGAAACATGACAGATAAGCCATATTGCATCACAATTCCCTGTGTATAGCATGGCAGGTGGGGGAAACTAGTGCAGAAACATGACATATAAGCCATATTGAATCACAATTCCCTGTGTATTGCATGGCAGGTGGGGGAAACTAGTGCAGAAACATGACATATAAGCCATATTACATCACAATTCCCTGTGTATAACATGGCAGGTGGGGGAAACTAGTGCAGAAACATGACATATAAGCCATATTGCATCACAATTCCCTGTGTATAGCATGGCAGGTGGGGGAAACTAGCGCAGAAACATGACATATAAGCCATATTGCATCACAATTCCCTGTGTATAGCATGGCAGGTGGGGGAAACTAGTGCAGAAACATGACAGACAAGCTATATTACATCACAATTCCCTGTGTATAGCATGGCAGGTGGGGGAAACTAGTGCAGAAACATGACAGACAAGCTATATTACATCACAATTCCCTGTGTATAGCATGGCAGGTGGGGGAAACTAGCGCAGAAACATGACATATAAGCCATATTACATCACAATTCCCTGTGTATAACATGGCAGGTGGGGGAAACTAGTGCAGAAACATGACATATAAGCTATATTACATCACAATTCCCTGTGTATAGCATGGCAAGTGGGGGAAACTAGCGCAGAAACATGACATATAAGCTATATTGAATCACAATTCCCTGTGTATAGCATGGCAGATGGGGGAAACAAGTGCAGAAACATGACACATAAGCTATATTGCATCACAATTCCCTGTGTATAGCATGGCAGGTGGGGGAAACTAGCGCAGAAACATGACATATAAGCCATATTGCATCACAATTCCCTGTGTATAGCATGGCAGGTGGGGGAAACTGGTGCAGAAACATGACAGACAAGCTATATTACATCACAATTCCCTGTGTATAGCATGGCAGGTGGGGGAAACTAGTGCAGAAACATGACAGACAAGCTATATTACATCACAATTCCCTGTGTATGGCATGGCAGGTGGGGGAAACTAGCGCAGAAACATGACATATAAGCCATATTACATCACAATTCCCTGTGTATAACATGGCAGGTGGGGGAAACTAGTGCAGAAACATGACATATAAGCTATATTACATCACAATTCCCTGTGTATAGCATGGCAAGTGGGGGAAACTAGCGCAGAAACATGACATATAAGCTATATTGAATCACAATTCCCTGTGTATAGCATGGCAGGTGGGGGAAACAAGTGCAGAAACATGACACATAAGCTATATTGCATCACAATTCCCTGTGTATAGCATGGCAGGTGGGGGAAACAAGTGCAGAAACATGACATATAAGCCATATTACATCTCAATTCCCTGTGTATAGCATGGCAGGTGGGGGAAACTAGCGCAGAAACATGACACATACGCTATATTGAATCACAATTCCCTGTGTATAACATGGCAGGTGGGGGAAACTAGCCTAGAAACATGACATATAAGCCATATTACATCTCAATTCCCTGTGTATAGCATGGCAGGTGGGGGAAACTAGCGCAGAAACATGACATATAAGCCATATTGCATCACAATTCTCTGTGTATAGCATGGCAGGTGGGGGAAACAAGTGCAGAAACATGACATATAAGCCATATTGAATCACAATTCCCTGTGTATAACATGGCAGGTGGGGGAAACTAGTGCAGAAACATGATACATACGCTATATTACATCACAATTCCCTGTGTATAGCATGGCAGGTGGGGGAAACTAGTGCAGAAACATGACATATAAGCCATATTGAATCACAATTCCCTGTGTATAACATGGCAGGTGGGGGAAACTAGTGCAGAAACATGATACATACGCTATATTACATCACAATTCCCTGTGTATAGCATGGCAGGTGGGGGAAACTAGTGCAGAAACATGACATATAAGCCATATTGAATCACAATTCCCTGTGTATAGCATGGCAGGTGGGGGAAACTAGTGCAGAAACATGACATATAAGCCATATTACATCACAATTCCCTGTGTATAGCATGGCAGGTGGGGGAAACAAGTGCAGAAACATGACATATAAGCCATATTGAATCACAATTCCCTGTGTATAACATGGCAGGTGGGGGAAACTAGTGCAGAAACATGACATATAAGCTATATTGCAACACAATTCCCTGTGTATAGCATGGCAGGTGAGGGAAACTAGTGCAGAAACATGACATATAAGCCATATTGAATCACAATTCCCTGTGTATAACATGGCAGGTGGGGGAAACTAGTGCAGAAACATGACACATAAGCCATATTGAATCACAATTCCCTGTGTATGGCATGGCAGGTGAGGGAAACTAGTGCAGAAACATGACATATAAGCTATATTGCAACACAATTCCCTGTGTATAACATGGCAGGTGGGGGAAACTAGTGCAGAAACATGACACATAAGCCATATTGAATCACAATTCCCTGTGTATAGCATGGCAGGTGAGGGAAACAAGTGCAGAAACATGACATATAAGCTATATTGCAACACAATTCCCTGTGTATAGCATGGCAGGTGGGGGAAACTAGCGCAGAAACATGACATATAAGCCATATTGCATCACAATTCCCTGTGTATAGCATGGCAGGTGGGGGAAACTAGTGCAGAAACATGACATATAAGCCATATTGAATCACAATTCCCTGTGTATAGCATGGCAGGTGGGGGAAACTAGTGCAGAAACATGACACATACGCTATATTACATCACAATTCCCTGTGTATAGCATGGCAGGTGGGGGAAACTAGCGCAGAAACATGACATATAAGCCATATTGCATCACAATTCCCTGTGTATAGCATGGCAGGTGGGGGAAACTAGCGCAGAAACATGACATATAAGCCATATTGCATCACAATTCCCTGTGTATAGCATGGCAGGTGGGGGAAACTAGTGCAGAAACATGACATATAAGCCATATTGCATCACAATTCCCTGTGTATAGCATGGCAGGTGGGGGAAACTAGCGCAGAAACATGACATATAAGCTATATTACATCACAATTCCCTGTGTATTGCATGGCAGGTGGGGGAAACTAGCGCAGAAACATGACATATAAGCTATATTACATCACAATTCCCTGTGTATAGCATGGCAAGTGGGGGAAACTAGCGCAGAAACATGACATATAAGCTATATTGAATCACAATTCCCTGTGTATAGCATGGCAGGTGGGGGAAACTAGTGCAGAAACATGACATATAAGCCATATTGCATCACAATTCCCTGTGTATAGCATGGCAGGTGGGGGAAACTAGTGCAGATACATGACATATAAGCTATATTGAATCACAATTCCCTGTGTATAGCATGGCAGGTGGGGGAAACTAGTGCAGAAACATGACATATAAGCCATATTGCATCACAATTCCCTGTGTATAGCATGGCAGGTGGGGGAAACTAGTGCAGAAACATGACATATAAGCCATATTGAATCACAATTCCGTGTGTATTGCATGGCAGGTGGGGGAAACTAGTGCAGAAACATGACATATAAGCCATATTGAATCACAATTCCCTGTGTATAGCATGGCAGGTGGGGGAAACTAGTGCAGAAACATGACAGATAAGCCATATTGCATCACAATTCCCTGTGTATAGCATGGCAGGTGGGGGAAACTAGTGCAGAAACATGACATATAAGCCATATTGAATCACAATTCCCTGTGTATTGCATGGCAGGTGGGGGAAACTAGTGCAGAAACATGACATATAAGCCATATTACATCACAATTCCCTGTGTATAACATGGCAGGTGGGGGAAACTAGTGCAGAAACATGACATATAAGCCATATTGCATCACAATTCCCTGTGTATAGCATGGCAGGTGGGGGAAACTAGCGCAGAAACATGACATATAAGCCATATTGCATCACAATTCCCTGTGTATAGCATGGCAGGTGGGGGAAACTAGTGCAGAAACATGACAGACAAGCTATATTACATCACAATTCCCTGTGTATAGCATGGCAGGTGGGGGAAACTAGTGCAGAAACATGACAGACAAGCTATATTACATCACAATTCCCTGTGTATAGCATGGCAGGTGGGGGAAACTAGCGCAGAAACATGACATATAAGCCATATTACATCACAATTCCCTGTGTATAACATGGCAGGTGGGGGAAACTAGTGCAGAAACATGACATATAAGCTATATTACATCACAATTCCCTGTGTATAGCATGGAAAGTGGGGGAAACTAGCGCAGAAACATGACATATAAGCTATATTGAATCACAATTCCCTGTGTATAGCATGGCAGATGGGGGAAACAAGTGCAGAAACATGACACATAAGCTATATTGCATCACAATTCCCTGTGTATAGCATGGCAGGTGGGGGAAACTAGCGCAGAAACATGACATATAAGCCATATTGCATCACAATTCCCTGTGTATAGCATGGCAGGTGGGGGAAACTGGTGCAGAAACATGACAGACAAGCTATATTACATCACAATTCCCTGTGTATAGCATGGCAGGTGGGGGAAACTAGTGCAGAAACATGACAGACAAGCTATATTACATCACAATTCCCTGTGTATAGCATGGCAGGTGGGGGAAACTAGCGCAGAAACATGACATATAAGCCATATTACATCACAATTCCCTGTGTATAACATGGCAGGTGGGGGAAACTAGTGCAGAAACATGACATATAAGCTATATTACATCACAATTCCCTGTGTATAGCATGGCAAGTGGGGGAAACTAGCGCAGAAACATGACATATAAGCTATATTGAATCACAATTCCCTGTGTATAGCATGGCAGGTGGGGGAAACAAGTGCAGAAACATGACACATAAGCTATATTGCATCACAATTCCCTGTGTATAGCATGGCAGGTGGGGGAAACAAGTGCAGAAACATGACATATAAGCCATATTACATCTCAATTCCCTGTGTATAGCATGGCAGGTGGGGGAAACTAGCGCAGAAACATGACACATACGCTATATTGAATCACAATTCCCTGTGTATAACATGGCAGGTGGGGGAAACTAGCCTAGAAACATGACATATAAGCCATATTACATCTCAATTCCCTGTGTATAGCATGGCAGGTGGGGGAAACTAGCGCAGAAACATGACATATAAGCCATATTGCATCACAATTCTCTGTGTATAGCATGGCAGGTGGGGGAAACAAGTGCAGAAACATGACATATAAGCCATATTGAATCACAATTCCCTGTGTATAACATGGCAGGTGGGGGAAACTAGTGCAGAAACATGATACATACGCTATATTACATCACAATTCCCTGTGTATAGCATGGCAGGTGGGGGAAACTAGTGCAGAAACATGACATATAAGCCATATTGAATCACAATTCCCTGTGTATAACATGGCAGGTGGGGGAAACTAGTGCAGAAACATGATACATACGCTATATTACATCACAATTCCCTGTGTATAGCATGGCAGGTGGGGGAAACTAGTGCAGAAACATGACATATAAGCCATATTGAATCACAATTCCCTGTGTATAGCATGGCAGGTGGGGGAAACTAGTGCAGAAACATGACATATAAGCCATATTACATCACAATTCCCTGTGTATAGCATGGCAGGTGGGGGAAACAAGTGCAGAAACATGACATATAAGCCATATTGAATCACAATTCCCTGTGTATAACATGGCAGGTGGGGGAAACTAGTGCAGAAACATGACATATAAGCTATATTGCAACACAATTCCCTGTGTATAGCATGGCAGGTGAGGGAAACTAGTGCAGAAACATGACATATAAGCCATATTGAATCACAATTCCCTGTGTATAACATGGCAGGTGGGGGAAACTAGTGCAGAAACATGACACATAAGCCATATTGAATCACAATTCCCTGTGTATGGCATGGCAGGTGAGGGAAACTAGTGCAGAAACATGACATATAAGCTATATTGCAACACAATTCCCTGTGTATAACATGGCAGGTGGGGGAAACTAGTGCAGAAACATGACACATAAGCCATATTGAATCACAATTCCCTGTGTATAGCATGGCAGGTGAGGGAAACAAGTGCAGAAACATGACATATAAGCTATATTGCAACACAATTCCCTGTGTATAGCATGGCAGGTGGGGGAAACTAGCGCAGAAACATGACATATAAGCCATATTGAATCACAATTCCCTGTGTATAACATGGCAGGTGGGGGAAACTAGTGCAGAAACATGACATATAAGCCATATTGAATCACAATTCCCTGTGTATAACATGGCAGGTGGGGGAAACTAGTGCAGAAACATGACATATAAGCCATATTGCATCACAATTCCCTGTGTATAGCATGGCAGGTGGGGGAAACTAGTGCAGAAACATGACATATAAGCCATATTGAATCACAATTCCCTGTGTATAGCATGGCAGGTGGGGGAAACTAGTGCAGAAACATGACATATAAGCTATATTGCATCACAATTCCCTGTGTATAACATGGCAGGTGGGGGAAACTAGTGCAGAAACATGACATATAAGCCATATTACATCACAATTCCCTGTGTATAGCATGGCAGGTGGGGGAAACTAGTGCAGAAACATGACACATAAGCTATATTGCATCACAATTCCCTGTGTATAGCATGGCAGGTGGGGGAAACTAGCGCAGAAACATGACATATAAGCCATATTGCATCACAATTCCCTGTGTATAGCATGGCAGGTGGGGGAAACTGGTGCAGAAACATGACAGACAAGCTATATTACATCACAATTCCCTGTGTATAGCATGGCAGGTGGGGGAAACTAGTGCAGAAACATGACAGACAAGCTATATTACATCACAATTCCCTGTGTATGGCATGGCAGGTGGGGGAAACTAGCGCAGAAACATGACATATAAGCCATATTACATCACAATTCCCTGTGTATAACATGGCAGGTGGGGGAAACTAGTGCAGAAACATGACATATAAGCTATATTACATCACAATTCCCTGTGTATAGCATGGCAAGTGGGGGAAACTAGCGCAGAAACATGACATATAAGCTATATTGAATCACAATTCCCTGTGTATAGCATGGCAGGTGGGGGAAACAAGTGCAGAAACATGACACATAAGCTATATTGCATCACAATTCCCTGTGTATAGCATGGCAGGTGGGGGAAACAAGTGCAGAAACATGACATATAAGCCATATTACATCTCAATTCCCTGTGTATAGCATGGCAGGTGGGGGAAACTAGCGCAGAAACATGACACATACGCTATATTGAATCACAATTCCCTGTGTATAACATGGCAGGTGGGGGAAACTAGCCTAGAAACATGACATATAAGCCATATTACATCTCAATTCCCTGTGTATAGCATGGCAGGTGGGGGAAACTAGCGCAGAAACATGACATATAAGCCATATTGCATCACAATTCTCTGTGTATAGCATGGCAGGTGGGGGAAACAAGTGCAGAAACATGACATATAAGCCATATTGAATCACAATTCCCTGTGTATAACATGGCAGGTGGGGGAAACTAGTGCAGAAACATGATACATACGCTATATTACATCACAATTCCCTGTGTATAGCATGGCAGGTGGGGGAAACTAGTGCAGAAACATGACATATAAGCCATATTGAATCACAATTCCCTGTGTATAACATGGCAGGTGGGGGAAACTAGTGCAGAAACATGATACATACGCTATATTACATCACAATTCCCTGTGTATAGCATGGCAGGTGGGGGAAACTAGTGCAGAAACATGACATATAAGCCATATTGAATCACAATTCCCTGTGTATAGCATGGCAGGTGGGGGAAACTAGTGCAGAAACATGACATATAAGCCATATTACATCACAATTCCCTGTGTATAGCATGGCAGGTGGGGGAAACAAGTGCAGAAACATGACATATAAGCCATATTGAATCACAATTCCCTGTGTATAACATGGCAGGTGGGGGAAACTAGTGCAGAAACATGACATATAAGCTATATTGCAACACAATTCCCTGTGTATAGCATGGCAGGTGAGGGAAACTAGTGCAGAAACATGACATATAAGCCATATTGAATCACAATTCCCTGTGTATAACATGGCAGGTGGGGGAAACTAGTGCAGAAACATGATACATACGCTATATTACATCACAATTCCCTGTGTATAGCATGGCAGGTGGGGGAAACTAGTGCAGAAACATGACATATAAGCCATATTGAATCACAATTCCCTGTGTATAACATGGCAGGTGGGGGAAACTAGTGCAGAAACATGATACATACGCTATATTACATCACAATTCCCTGTGTATAGCATGGCAGGTGGGGGAAACTAGTGCAGAAACATGACATATAAGCCATATTGAATCACAATTCCCTGTGTATAGCATGGCAGGTGGGGGAAACTAGTGCAGAAACATGACATATAAGCCATATTACATCACAATTCCCTGTGTATAGCATGGCAGGTGGGGGAAACAAGTGCAGAAACATGACATATAAGCCATATTGAATCACAATTCCCTGTGTATAACATGGCAGGTGGGGGAAACTAGTGCAGAAACATGACATATAAGCTATATTGCAACACAATTCCCTGTGTATAGCATGGCAGGTGAGGGAAACTAGTGCAGAAACATGACATATAAGCCATATTGAATCACAATTCCCTGTGTATAACATGGCAGGTGGGGGAAACTAGTGCAGAAACATGACACATAAGCCATATTGAATCACAATTCCCTGTGTATGGCATGGCAGGTGAGGGAAACTAGTGCAGAAACATGACATATAAGCTATATTGCAACACAATTCCCTGTGTATAACATGGCAGGTGGGGGAAACTAGTGCAGAAACATGACACATAAGCCATATTGAATCACAATTCCCTGTGTATAGCATGGCAGGTGAGGGAAACAAGTGCAGAAACATGACATATAAGCTATATTGCAACACAATTCCCTGTGTATAGCATGGCAGGTGGGGGAAACTAGCGCAGAAACATGACATATAAGCCATATTGAATCACAATTCCCTGTGTATAACATGGCAGGTGGGGGAAACTAGTGCAGAAACATGACATATAAGCCATATTGAATCACAATTCCCTGTGTATAACATGGCAGGTGGGGGAAACTAGTGCAGAAACATGACATATAAGCCATATTGCATCACAATTCCCTGTGTATAGCATGGCAGGTGGGGGAAACTAGTGCAGAAACATGACATATAAGCCATATTGAATCACAATTCCCTGTGTATAGCATGGCAGGTGGGGGAAACTAGTGCAGAAACATGACATATAAGCTATATTGCATCACAATTCCCTGTGTATAACATGGCAGGTGGGGGAAACTAGTGCAGAAACATGACATATAAGCCATATTACATCACAATTCCCTGTGTATAGCATGGCAGGTGGGGGAAACTAGTGCAGAAACATGACACATAAGCTATATTGCATCACAATTCCCTGTGTATAGCATGGCAGGTGGGGGAAACTAGCGCAGAAACATGACATATAAGCCATATTGCATCACAATTCCCTGTGTATAGCATGGCAGGTGGGGGAAACTGGTGCAGAAACATGACAGACAAGCTATATTACATCACAATTCCCTGTGTATAGCATGGCAGGTGGGGGAAACTAGTGCAGAAACATGACAGACAAGCTATATTACATCACAATTCCCTGTGTATGGCATGGCAGGTGGGGGAAACTAGCGCAGAAACATGACATATAAGCCATATTACATCACAATTCCCTGTGTATAACATGGCAGGTGGGGGAAACTAGTGCAGAAACATGACATATAAGCTATATTACATCACAATTCCCTGTGTATAGCATGGCAAGTGGGGGAAACTAGCGCAGAAACATGACATATAAGCTATATTGAATCACAATTCCCTGTGTATAGCATGGCAGGTGGGGGAAACAAGTGCAGAAACATGACACATAAGCTATATTGCATCACAATTCCCTGTGTATAGCATGGCAGGTGGGGGAAACAAGTGCAGAAACATGACATATAAGCCATATTACATCTCAATTCCCTGTGTATAGCATGGCAGGTGGGGGAAACTAGCGCAGAAACATGACACATACGCTATATTGAATCACAATTCCCTGTGTATAACATGGCAGGTGGGGGAAACTAGCCTAGAAACATGACATATAAGCCATATTACATCTCAATTCCCTGTGTATAGCATGGCAGGTGGGGGAAACTAGCGCAGAAACATGACATATAAGCCATATTGCATCACAATTCTCTGTGTATAGCATGGCAGGTGGGGGAAACAAGTGCAGAAACATGACATATAAGCCATATTGAATCACAATTCCCTGTGTATAACATGGCAGGTGGGGGAAACTAGTGCAGAAACATGATACATACGCTATATTACATCACAATTCCCTGTGTATAGCATGGCAGGTGGGGGAAACTAGTGCAGAAACATGACATATAAGCCATATTGAATCACAATTCCCTGTGTATAACATGGCAGGTGGGGGAAACTAGTGCAGAAACATGATACATACGCTATATTACATCACAATTCCCTGTGTATAGCATGGCAGGTGGGGGAAACTAGTGCAGAAACATGACATATAAGCCATATTGAATCACAATTCCCTGTGTATAGCATGGCAGGTGGGGGAAACTAGTGCAGAAACATGACATATAAGCCATATTACATCACAATTCCCTGTGTATAGCATGGCAGGTGGGGGAAACAAGTGCAGAAACATGACATATAAGCCATATTGAATCACAATTCCCTGTGTATAACATGGCAGGTGGGGGAAACTAGTGCAGAAACATGACATATAAGCTATATTGCAACACAATTCCCTGTGTATAGCATGGCAGGTGAGGGAAACTAGTGCAGAAACATGACATATAAGCCATATTGAATCACAATTCCCTGTGTATAACATGGCAGGTGGGGGAAACTAGTGCAGAAACATGACACATAAGCCATATTGAATCACAATTCCCTGTGTATGGCATGGCAGGTGAGGGAAACTAGTGCAGAAACATGACATATAAGCTATATTGCAACACAATTCCCTGTGTATAACATGGCAGGTGGGGGAAACTAGTGCAGAAACATGACACATAAGCCATATTGAATCACAATTCCCTGTGTATAGCATGGCAGGTGAGGGAAACAAGTGCAGAAACATGACATATAAGCTATATTGCAACACAATTCCCTGTGTATAGCATGGCAGGTGGGGGAAACTAGCGCAGAAACATGACATATAAGCCATATTGCATCACAATTCCCTGTGTATAGCATGGCAGGTGGGGGAAACTAGTGCAGAAACATGACATATAAGCCATATTGAATCACAATTCCCTGTGTATAGCATGGCAGGTGGGGGAAACTAGTGCAGAAACATGACACATACGCTATATTACATCACAATTCCCTGTGTATAGCATGGCAGGTGGGGGAAACTAGCGCAGAAACATGACATATAAGCCATATTGCATCACAATTCCCTGTGTATAGCATGGCAGGTGGGGGAAACTAGCGCAGAAACATGACATATAAGCCATATTGCATCACAATTCCCTGTGTATAGCATGGCAGGTGGGGGAAACTAGTGCAGAAACATGACATATAAGCCATATTGCATCACAATTCCCTGTGTATAGCATGGCAGGTGGGGGAAACTAGCGCAGAAACATGACATATAAGCTATATTACATCACAATTCCCTGTGTATTGCATGGCAGGTGGGGGAAACTAGCGCAGAAACATGACATATAAGCTATATTACATCACAATTCCCTGTGTATAGCATGGCAAGTGGGGGAAACTAGCGCAGAAACATGACATATAAGCTATATTGAATCACAATTCCCTGTGTATAGCATGGCAGGTGGGGGAAACTAGTGCAGAAACATGACATATAAGCCATATTGCATCACAATTCCCTGTGTATAGCATGGCAGGTGGGGGAAACTAGTGCAGATACATGACATATAAGCTATATTGAATCACAATTCCCTGTGTATAGCATGGCAGGTGGGGGAAACTAGTGCAGAAACATGACATATAAGCCATATTGCATCACAATTCCCTGTGTATAGCATGGCAGGTGGGGGAAACTAGTGCAGAAACATGACATATAAGCCATATTGAATCACAATTCCGTGTGTATTGCATGGCAGGTGGGGGAAACTAGTGCAGAAACATGACATATAAGCCATATTGAATCACAATTCCCTGTGTATAGCATGGCAGGTGGGGGAAACTAGTGCAGAAACATGACAGATAAGCCATATTGCATCACAATTCCCTGTGTATAGCATGGCAGGTGGGGGAAACTAGTGCAGAAACATGACATATAAGCCATATTGAATCACAATTCCCTGTGTATTGCATGGCAGGTGGGGGAAACTAGTGCAGAAACATGACATATAAGCCATATTACATCACAATTCCCTGTGTATAACATGGCAGGTGGGGGAAACTAGTGCAGAAACATGACATATAAGCCATATTGCATCACAATTCCCTGTGTATAGCATGGCAGGTGGGGGAAACTAGCGCAGAAACATGACATATAAGCCATATTGCATCACAATTCCCTGTGTATAGCATGGCAGGTGGGGGAAACTAGTGCAGAAACATGACAGACAAGCTATATTACATCACAATTCCCTGTGTATAGCATGGCAGGTGGGGGAAACTAGTGCAGAAACATGACAGACAAGCTATATTACATCACAATTCCCTGTGTATAGCATGGCAGGTGGGGGAAACTAGCGCAGAAACATGACATATAAGCCATATTACATCACAATTCCCTGTGTATAACATGGCAGGTGGGGGAAACTAGTGCAGAAACATGACATATAAGCTATATTACATCACAATTCCCTGTGTATAGCATGGAAAGTGGGGGAAACTAGCGCAGAAACATGACATATAAGCTATATTGAATCACAATTCCCTGTGTATAGCATGGCAGATGGGGGAAACAAGTGCAGAAACATGACACATAAGCTATATTGCATCACAATTCCCTGTGTATAGCATGGCAGGTGGGGGAAACTAGCGCAGAAACATGACATATAAGCCATATTGCATCACAATTCCCTGTGTATAGCATGGCAGGTGGGGGAAACTGGTGCAGAAACATGACAGACAAGCTATATTACATCACAATTCCCTGTGTATAGCATGGCAGGTGGGGGAAACTAGTGCAGAAACATGACAGACAAGCTATATTACATCACAATTCCCTGTGTATAGCATGGCAGGTGGGGGAAACTAGCGCAGAAACATGACATATAAGCCATATTACATCACAATTCCCTGTGTATAACATGGCAGGTGGGGGAAACTAGTGCAGAAACATGACATATAAGCTATATTACATCACAATTCCCTGTGTATAGCATGGCAAGTGGGGGAAACTAGCGCAGAAACATGACATATAAGCTATATTGAATCACAATTCCCTGTGTATAGCATGGCAGGTGGGGGAAACAAGTGCAGAAACATGACACATAAGCTATATTGCATCACAATTCCCTGTGTATAGCATGGCAGGTGGGGGAAACAAGTGCAGAAACATGACATATAAGCCATATTACATCTCAATTCCCTGTGTATAGCATGGCAGGTGGGGGAAACTAGCGCAGAAACATGACACATACGCTATATTGAATCACAATTCCCTGTGTATAACATGGCAGGTGGGGGAAACTAGCCTAGAAACATGACATATAAGCCATATTACATCTCAATTCCCTGTGTATAGCATGGCAGGTGGGGGAAACTAGCGCAGAAACATGACATATAAGCCATATTGCATCACAATTCTCTGTGTATAGCATGGCAGGTGGGGGAAACAAGTGCAGAAACATGACATATAAGCCATATTGAATCACAATTCCCTGTGTATAACATGGCAGGTGGGGGAAACTAGTGCAGAAACATGATACATACGCTATATTACATCACAATTCCCTGTGTATAGCATGGCAGGTGGGGGAAACTAGTGCAGAAACATGACATATAAGCCATATTGAATCACAATTCCCTGTGTATAACATGGCAGGTGGGGGAAACTAGTGCAGAAACATGATACATACGCTATATTACATCACAATTCCCTGTGTATAGCATGGCAGGTGGGGGAAACTAGTGCAGAAACATGACATATAAGCCATATTGAATCACAATTCCCTGTGTATAGCATGGCAGGTGGGGGAAACTAGTGCAGAAACATGACATATAAGCCATATTACATCACAATTCCCTGTGTATAGCATGGCAGGTGGGGGAAACAAGTGCAGAAACATGACATATAAGCCATATTGAATCACAATTCCCTGTGTATAACATGGCAGGTGGGGGAAACTAGTGCAGAAACATGACATATAAGCTATATTGCAACACAATTCCCTGTGTATAGCATGGCAGGTGAGGGAAACTAGTGCAGAAACATGACATATAAGCCATATTGAATCACAATTCCCTGTGTATAACATGGCAGGTGGGGGAAACTAGTGCAGAAACATGACACATAAGCCATATTGAATCACAATTCCCTGTGTATGGCATGGCAGGTGAGGGAAACTAGTGCAGAAACATGACATATAAGCTATATTGCAACACAATTCCCTGTGTATAACATGGCAGGTGGGGGAAACTAGTGCAGAAACATGACACATAAGCCATATTGAATCACAATTCCCTGTGTATAGCATGGCAGGTGAGGGAAACAAGTGCAGAAACATGACATATAAGCTATATTGCAACACAATTCCCTGTGTATAGCATGGCAGGTGGGGGAAACTAGCGCAGAAACATGACATATAAGCCATATTGAATCACAATTCCCTGTGTATAACATGGCAGGTGGGGGAAACTAGTGCAGAAACATGACATATAAGCCATATTGAATCACAATTCCCTGTGTATAACATGGCAGGTGGGGGAAACTAGTGCAGAAACATGACATATAAGCCATATTGCATCACAATTCCCTGTGTATAGCATGGCAGGTGGGGGAAACTAGTGCAGAAACATGACATATAAGCCATATTGAATCACAATTCCCTGTGTATAGCATGGCAGGTGGGGGAAACTAGTGCAGAAACATGACATATAAGCTATATTGCATCACAATTCCCTGTGTATAACATGGCAGGTGGGGGAAACTAGTGCAGAAACATGACATATAAGCCATATTACATCACAATTCCCTGTGTATAGCATGGCAGGTGGGGGAAACTAGTGCAGAAACATGACATATAAGCTATATTGCATCACAATTCCCTGTGTATAACATGGCAGGTGGGGGAAACTAGTGCAGAAACATGACATATAAGCTATATTACATCACAATTCCCTGTGTATAGCATGGCAGGTGGGGGAAACTAGTGCAGAAACATGACATATAAGCTATATTGCATCACAATTCCCTGTGTATAACATGGCAGGTGGGGGAAACTAGTGCAGAAACATGACATATAAGCCATATTACATCACAATTCCCTGTGTATAGCATGGCAGGTGGGGGAAACTAGTGCAGAAACATGACATATAAGCCATATTGAATCACAATTCCCTGTGTATAGCATGGCAGGTGGGGGAAACTAGTGCAGAAACATGACATATAAGCTATATTGCATCACAATTCCCTGTGTATAACATGGCAGGTGGGGGAAACTAGTGCAGAAACATGACATATAAGCTATATTACATCACAATTCCCTGTGTATAGCATGGCAGGTGGGGGAAACTAGTGCAGAAACATGACATATAAGCTATATTGCATCACAATTCCCTGTGTATAACATGGCAGGTGGGGGAAACTAGTGCAGAAACATGACATATAAGCTATATTACATCACAATTCCCTGTGTATAGCATGGCAGGTGGGGGAAACTAGTGCAGAAACATGACATATAAGCTATATTGCATCACAATTCCCTGTGTATAACATGGCAGGTGGGGGAAACTAGTGCAGAAACATGACATATAAGCCATATTACATCACAATTCCCTGTGTATAGCATGGCAGGTGGGGGAAACTAGTGCAGAAACATGACATATAAGCTATATTGCATCACAATTCCCTGTGTATAACATGGCAGGTGGGGGAAACTAGTGCAGAAACATGACATATAAGCTATATTACATCACAATTCCCTGTGTATAACATGGCAGGTGGGGGAAACTAGTGCAGAAACATGACATATAAGCCATATTGCATCACAATTCCCTGTGTATAACATGGCAGGTGGGGGAAACTAGTGCAGAAACATGACATATAAGCCATATTGAATCACAATTCCCTGTGTATAACATGGCAGGTGGGGGAAACTAGTGCAGAAACATGACATATAAGCCATATTGCATCACCATTCCCTGTGTATAACATGGCAGGTGGGGGAAACAAGTGCAGAAACATGACATATAAGCCATATTGAATCAATTATTAATATTACATCTGAACGTACAGTATCTAAATAATAAGTTGGATTCAACAGAAATTTTTTTAATACAGCATGGTGTTCACATAGCTGTGCTCTCTGAACATGGCCTACGTAAGGATAATCTAGGATTTAGAATGTTTAAATGTTACACTCTGCTGGCTAGCTTTTGTAGAGAAAAGCACAAAGGAGGTGGAGTAGCTATTTTTGTAAGGAATGATATCCTAGAGCAGTATAAAATATCCTCAATCTTAGTTAATGCTAAAGAAAAAATCTTTGAAGTCACTGGGATAAAAATCACTGCCCCTGTAAATCTGAAAATTTTTGGTATTTATAGATCACCAAGTGAAATGGCCATTAGCTTTATTGATGATCTAAGCAAACTCTTGGAACTCCATGATCGTAATACAAATATTTTGCTAGCTGGGGATTTTAACATTAACTTAGACTTCAGCAACAACAATTACCTTAAACTACATGATATATTAAATGCTCATAGTCTAAGAGATCATATATTAAGTTACACACGAGTAACACTAAAAACGGCTACTGTTATTGATCATATTGTCAGTAACATGCCTGATGAAATAGTAACTACTCAAGTTGTAAACAGCTATCTGTCTGATCATTTTGCTCAACTTGCTAGTATTAAAATTGGGGATAAAAACAATAATAATAATAATAGTATTAGGACTAAGATATTTCAACAGTTAGGTGCTAAAAATATTGAAAACTTAAATTATAGTCTTGAAAAGGAAAACTGGGAATCTACTTACTGTGAAAAAGATGTTAATACTAAGTGGCAATCTTTTTACCAAATATTCAAAAAACATTTTTATAACACATGCCCAATAGTTAAAAAAGTGATAAAATGTAGAAAGGTACCTAAAATACCCCTAAGTCCTGAAGCCTTTACTCTAAGAAATAAAATGAAGGACATGTACATATTGCATAAGTCAACTAAACTTGACCATTATAATAAGGAATACAAAAAATATAGAAACATGTATCTCCAGCACCTGCAGAAGCTACAGTCTGATTATTACACTGGCAGGTTGTGTAACTCTAGCAATATGTCGAAAACTGCCTGGAACATTATCAATGAATATAGAATGCAGGATAAAAAACAAGAAAATATTAAGCTGAATGTGAATGGCAATGTTATTTCAAATCCTGTTGAGGTTAGTAACATAATGAACGAGTTCTTTGCCAACTGTGCTAACGAATTGGTTAAAAATATAACAGAACCCCCTATATACAATGTTGTAGCTAATGACAGGTCCTTCTTTATACATCCTACCTCAGAGGAAGAAATTATAAAAATCTTGAATGAAATGCCTGCGAAACCTTCATGTGGATCAGATGGCATTTCCTCTAAAATATTAAAGCAATGCAAAACAATATTGGCCAAACCATTAATGCATCTAATAAATGCCAGTATTGAAGCAGGTGTATTTCCTGATATCCTTAAAATAGGCGTCATTAAGCCCATTTATAAAAAGGGCAATAAAAACGATGTTAACAATTATAGGCCCATCACTCTAACCTCCAGCATAGGTAAACTATTTGAGAAAATTATACTGAGAAGACTGGAGCACTTTCTAGAGAAAAACAAAATTTATGCCCAATCGCAACATGGTTTTCGCAAATCTCTTTCTACCACTACAGCTGTAATCTCGCTTGTGCATGATATTATGGTAAAAATTAATCAAAATAAGAAAGTAGCTGGCTTAATGGTCGACCTATCGAAAGCTTTTGACTGTGTAAGACATGATATTTTATTAAATAAGCTTAATCTGTATGGAATCAGAGGTCTACCTAACAAATTAATTGAATCTTACCTATCTGGAAGACAACAGTGCTCCGAAATCAACTATCTTGATGGCAACAACATAAATAAAATAAAATCAGCAATGTTGGAGGTAAAGTATGGAGTTCCACAGGGTTCTGTCTTGGGTCCTATTCTATTCATTATATATATATATAAATGATATACCAACAGGGAATAATTTTAATACAATAAGCTATGCTGATGATACTACTGCTTTATGTTGGAATGATACCTTAAATACACTTGCAAATACCATTAATGACACTAATCACACTATGACACATTATTTTGAACGTAATAAACTAAAGGTAAATGAAGAAAAAACCAAAGTTATGGTATTTGACATACGAGGAAGAAATGAAGTGAATGAATCTATTTCCCCCATGGTCAATCTGACACTGACTGCATCTTACCCCTTATTAGGATTAAAAATAGATAGTATGCTAACCTGGTCTGAACACATTAACGGTGTCTGTAATAAAATAAGTAAATATATCTACTTCTTCAGACTAATGAAAAGATATGTGAATGAACATACAATGAAAATTATGTACTATGGGCTTATTTATCCACATCTCAGTTATTGTATAGAAGTTTGGGGAGGAGCTGCACAGGTACATATTAATAGAATTTTAATTTTACAGAAGAAGTGTTTAAGAACTATGTTCAATATTCATAAACTGGAAACTTGCAGAAATGTGTTTATTAAGGAAAACATACTAACCATTGTGTCATTATATGTATATAAAACCATTCTTTTAACTGTAAATAGTACAAATGGTATCCAGATGAATAGTGAAATACATCCGCATAACACAAGGCAAAATATGGACTTTCATAGAATAACAGTGAATAAAAAGAAAATAAATACTGATCCATATATTATAGGCAGTATACTGTATAATAAACTACCTGCTAAAATTAAATCCTGTACAAAAAATCGTTTTAAAAATAAACTAAAGCAGTATCTTATTCATAAATGTTTGTATAAAGTGGATGAACTGTAATTTGAGTTGTCATAAGCTATGTAGGAATTTTTATTGTTAGAAACTATGTATATACTGTGATACAATTATTATTATTATTATTATTATTATTATTATTATTATTATTATTATTATTATTATTATTATTATTATTATTATTATTATTATTATTACTACTACTATTATTATAATTATTATTATAAATCTTTTGTATAAATTAATTTTTGATATGTGTAAACTTTGTAAATACTGTAAATAGGTATGACAATGTCACACTCTGTATGAGTCAATTGACAGTAATAAACTACTACTACTACTACTACTACAATTCCCTGTGTATAGCATGGCAGGTGGGGGAAACTAGTGCAGAAACATGACACATACGCTATATTACATCACAATTCCCTGTGTATAGCATGGCAGGTGGGGGAAACTAGTGCAGAAACATGACAGACAAGCTATATTACATCACAATTCCCTGTGTATAGCATGGCAGGTGGGGGAAACTAGTGCAGAAACATGACAGACAAGCTATATTACATCACAATTCCCTGTGTATAGCATGGCAGGTGGGGGAAACTAGTGCAGAAACATGACACATACGCTATATTACATCACAATTCCCTGTGTATAGCATGGCAGGTGGGGGAAACTAGTGCAGAAACATGACACATACGCTATATTACATCACAATTCCCTGTGTATAGCATGGCAGGTGGGGGAAACTAGTGCAGAAACATGACACATACGCTATATTACATCACAATTCCCTGTGTATAGCATGGCAGGTGGGGGAAACTAGTGCAGAAACATGACACATACGCTATATTACATCACAATTCCCTGTGTATAGCATGGCAGGTGAGGGAAACTAGTGCAGAAACATGACAGACAAGCTATATTACATCACAATTCCCTGTGTATAGCATGGCAGGTGGGGGAAACTAGTGCAGAAACATGACAGACAAGCTATATTACATCACAATTCCCTGTGTATAGCATGGCAGGTGGGGGAAACTAGTGCAGAAACATGACAGACAAGCTATATTACATCACAATTCCCTGTGTATAGCATGGCAGGTGGGGGAAACTAGTGCAGAAACATGATACATACGCTATATTACATCACAATTCCCTGTGTATAGCATGGCAGGTGGGGGAAACTAGTGCAGAAACATGATACATACGCTATATTGCATCACAATTCCCTGTGTATAGCATGGCAGGTGGGGGAAACTAGTGAAGAAACATGATACATATGCTATATTACATCACAATTCCCTGTGTATAGCATGGCAGGTGGGGGAAACTAGTGAAGAAACATGATACATACGCTATATTACATCACAATTCCCTGTGTATAGCATGGCAGGTGGGGGAAACTAGTGCAGAAACATGATACATACGCTATATTACATCACAATTCCCTGTGTATAGCATGGCAGGTGGGGGAAACTAGTGAAGAAACATGATACATACGCTATATTACATCACAATTCCCTGTGTATAGCATGGCAGGTGGGGGAAGCTAGTGAAGAAACATGATACATACGCTATATTACATCTCAATTCCCCGTGTATAACATGGCAGGTGGGGGAAACTAGTGCAGAAACATGACACATACGCTATATTACATCACAATTCCCTGTGTATAACATGGCAGGTGGGGGAAACTAGTGAAGAAACATGATACATACGCTATATTACATCACAATTCCCTGTGTATAGCATGGCAGGTGGGGGAAACTAGTGCAGAAACATGACATATAAGCCATATTGAATCACAATTCCCTGTGTATAGCATGGCAGGTGGGGGAAACTAGTGCAGAAACATGACACATACGCTATATTACATCACAATTCCTTGTGTATAGCATGGCAGGTGGGGGAAACTAGTGCAGAAACATGACACATAAGCTATATTACATCACAATTCCCTGTGTATAGCATGGCAGGTGGGGGAAACTAGTGCAGAAACATGACACATAAGCTATATTACATCACAATTCCCTGTGTATAGCATGGCAGGTGGGGGAAACTAGTGCAGAAACATGACACATAAGCTATATTACATCACAATTCCCTGTGTATAGCATGGCAGGTGGGGGAAACTAGTGCAGAAACATGACACATAAGCTATATTACATCACAATTCCCTGTGTATAACATGGCAGGTGGGGGAAACTAGTGCAGAAACATGACACATAAGCTATATTACATCACAATTCCCTGTGTATAGCATGGCAGGTGGGGGAAACTAGTGCAGAAACATGACACATAAGCTATATTACATCACAATTCCCTGTGTATAACATGGCAGGTGGGGGAAACTAGTGCAGAAACATGACATATAAGCTATATTACATCACAATTCCCTGTGTATAGCATGGCAGGTGGGGGAAACTAGTGCAGAAACATGACACATAAGCTATATTACATCACAATTCCCTGTGTATAACATGGCAGGTGGGGGAAACTAGTGCAGAAACATGACACATACGCTATATTACATCACAATTCCCTGTGTATAGCATGGCAGGTGGGGGAAACTAGTGCAGAAACATGACACATAAGCTATATTACATCACAATTCCCTGTGTATAACATGGCAGGTGGGGGAAACTAGTGCAGAAACATGACATATAAGCCATATTGAATCACAATTCCCTGTGTATAGCATGGCAGGTGGGGGAAACTAGTGCAGAAACATGACACATACGCTATATTACATCACAATTCCCTGTGTATAACATGGCAGGTGGGGGAAACAAGTGCAGAAACATGACACAAAGCTATATTACAACACAATTCCCTGTGTATAACATGGCAGGTGGGGGAAACTAGTGCAGAAACATGACATATAAGCCATATTGAATCACAATTCCCTATGTATAACATGGCAGGTGGGGGAAACTAGTGCAGAAACATGACATATAAGCTATATTACATCACAATTCCCTGTGTATTGCATGGCAGGTGAGGGAAACTAGTGCAGAAACATGACATGTAAGCTATATTGAATCACAATTCCCTGTGTATAGCATGGCAGGTGGGGGAAACTAGTGCAGAAACATGACACATAAGCTATATTGCATCACAATTCCCTGTGTATAGCATGGCAGGTGGGAGAAACTAGTGCAGAAACATGACATATAAGCCATATTGCATCACAATTCCCTGTGTATAGCATGGCAGGTGGAGGAAACTAGTGCAGAAACATGACATATAAGCCATATTGCATCACAATTCCCTGTGTATAGCATGGCAGGTGGGGGAAACAAGTGCAGAAACATGACATATAAGCCATATTGCATCACAGTTCCCTGTGTATAACATGGCAGGTGGGGGAAACTAGTGGAGAAACATGACACATAAGCCATATTGCATCACAATTCCCTGTGTATAACATGGCAGTTGGGGGGAAACTAGTGCAGAAACATGACACATAAGCTATATGTTTTTCTCTGTTCCAGCCCACTTTCATCTCTCTATAAACTTCCAGTGAGCTTTTCAAATTGAAACTTCCTACCATTTCTTGCCTTTCAATATCTTCTGTTCTTAGCGTAAGTTCTTTCCAAAATCCATTTTGCAATAATTCGCTGTTTTCCCACATGTCACCACACCCTATTTTTAACATCATTTCCTTTATCTTGTTTAGCCATGAATGTTTCTGATTAAGTCTTTCCTTTACTATCAAACATTGACGTAGAATATTCTGCTCATCTAAACTCCTAATTCTCGCCCAATATTTTAACACCCTTTCCACCATTATCCCTCTAATTCCAGTCTTCCCAATTCTGCTTGTGCCACTCCATTTGGTGAAGCACTCCATCTAAATTGAAAAGGTTTGTATTTGTTAGGAAAGTAATGTTGTAAATATATGAAGGGAACAGGGAAACAGAAAACCGTCTGAGATGATGAAAAAAAGATAAAGCATAAGATAGATATTTCAAAGCATGGAATAAGCAAAAATGGTAAACTAAATAGTAACATCCAAACAACATGTGTATAACATGGCAGGTGGGGGAAACTAGTGCAGAAACATGACACATAAGCCATATTGTGCTGAAGAGCAGGGATACTATGTTCAGTGTTTCTAGAATCACAAAATTTAATATCCCCATGTCAAGCTGGATTCAGAGAGTTCCACTCTACAAATGAACAAGTCTTACTTCTCAGTCAAGATGCTACCAGATATGGAAGAAATATATCTAAATACAAACAAGTACACTGTGGCTTACCACAAGGCGCAGTGCTCAGCACAACACTGTTTAATATATTTATTAACGATCTGCCACAACAAATACAAGAATCAGGTGTGAAGTGTGCACTATTTGCTGATGACTTACTAATGTGGACTTCAAAACCAAAAAGCAAAAGTACAGAACTAGAAAAAACCATGCAACAATCCTTGACCAACCTACAAAGGTGGACCAAAGAAAATTTAATGACTGTTAATACAACAAAATCAAACTACCAAATCTTTTCACTAAGAAAAAAACCACTAAAAATAAAACTAAATTTTGAGAGTCAACAATTACCAGAAACAAAGGAAGCTAAGTGTTTAGGAGTTACATTTGATACCAAACTTACATGGACCAAACAAATAGAAAATGTAATACAAAGAGCACAGAGGCGCCTTTCACTGTTAAACCGTCTAACAGGAATGAAGTGGGAATGTTCCAGAGCAACTATTAACACAGCATACAATGTATATATATAGCCATTATTTACTTACTGCAGCGAAGTCCTTGTAACAGCAAATACAAAAAAACTTCAAACCAAAGTCTGAGACTAATTACAGGTGCTATCAAAACCACACCAATAGCAGCTATGGAAATACTAACCAACCAATACAGAAAAAGCGGCTCTTATCCAACACGAAAAGTTGATCACACCCTCATTCCATACATGGCACAAGAGAAATTTTACACATGCACTAAAGACTCAGGAGAGCATTCTTTCCAAACTTCAAGACATCAGGAAGAATGTATACCTTCCTAATTCAAAGGAAGACTTCATATCTAAAGTCAATCCGACACAAACATTAGACATCACATATTATTTACCCCTGACAGAAGAAGTTAAGAAAAGTGATACTCCAACTGGTGTTCTAAAATTATTGGCATTAGAGACAATCAATACTAGATTTCCAGAACATGAATGGCTCCATATTTATACTGATGGATCATTGATATCAAACCAAGATGGAGCAGGTGCTGGAGTCATATGTCACCTCTTTTCCTATTACAAATCTGTAAGTTATGGAACTACTAACTTTGATGGAGAAATTGAAGCAATTCGAAAGGCCCTACAAAATCTTTTGTATAGAATTTCACATTTTAATCAAGCAGTTATTCTCTCTGATTCCAGGGCAGCAATTATAGCAATTACTTCCTAGTTGTCACCAAAAAACCAAACAATTATAGAATGTTGGAAAATGCTTACCCATCTATCAGCACTTCAAAAACACCTAGTCTTCCAATGGATACCAGCTCACTGTGGACTGAGTGGTACTGAGAAAGCTGATTTTCTTGCAAAAAAGGGTGCCAGTAGTGTACAGAAATCTATAGTTAATCTACCGTTTTATGCAGCTAACAGATTAGTCAACTCAGAATACAAAAAAATTATTGCAAAATATTACTATGAAAAATCAAAGAATAAAAGATGGGAACTACCAAACATTCAAACAGTAATTCCGAGAGTATCCTTGAAAAACAGCAGTTGCAACCTTTAGGTTGATTGCAGGACACGATTGTCTGGCAAAACATTTAAACAGAATTGGGATATATTCTTCACCACTCTGTCCTCTATGTGATCTGCAAGAAGAAATGGATCGAGACCACCTTCAAATATGCCCGGCCACTTGTAGCACCCCATCCATCAGGGAAAAATATTGGAGAGCAAGAGGATTAATGACTTCATTGTCAGAAATCCAGCATTAGCTAACAACAACTCTAGGCCTGAAGTGCAGAATGCAGTGCTGTCGTGCTGGCATGAACAGTGGTCAGCCCTCCATGGTAATAAGCTTACAGAAGTGAAAGTACTTCCTATAAACAGGGTAACTTCCTCTAGCAATATCTTGTTGCAAGGATGTTAACTTGGCTCAGTTGTGCATTGGCCACTGCAATTTTTTGCATTGTTACCTTTTGAAACAGGACCTTGCCCTTTTTTGTCTACTGTGCAACAACCTTTTGTCAGTCCATCACATGCTGCTACAGTGTTCCTCTCTAGTGCACCTTTGAGAAACTCTACAGCTGCCTGCCAGACTTGCAGAGGTCTCGGCAGATGACCAACAAGCACTTGAGTTTGCAAGCACAAGTGCTTTTTAAGTGTTTAGCAGAGAGTAACACGAGTTTGAGAATTTGAAGCTTTAGATATCTAGTTCTTATATCTTTTTGACATCTTTATCACTTTGTTTTAATTCTGGCTTTTGCAACGCTGTTCTGTACATTCATGTATATTTTCTTTTTCACTAGTAATTTTATTTTTTATTGAAGTTTATATTTGGATTTTGCCATGAATTGTTTTTTAAGGGTGCTGATGACCATTTGGTTGAGCACTCCTAAACCTACATCTCCTCCTCCTGAAAATCATCATGGATCGTTTTTATCTTCACATGGTTATCATCACAGATAAGGCTGAAAATCATTCACCATTTTTATTTTCACATGGTTATCACAGATAAAATGTTAAAAAAATTAAATATAACCTTTGTTTCAAGTAGTAAATTCAATACCAAAAACTTCCTCAAAATCCATATAACAAAACACCTCTAGAAAAGAAATCTGGTATTTACAAAATCAACTGTTCCAACTGTAAGAAGATATACATTGGAAAGACAAAATGGAATGTTGAAACCAGATTAAAAGAACATCAAGCAAACAGAAACAGAAAAATCTGCAGTGCCAGCACAGTTTTGGAACTATAACATAAAGAAAGGAAATCAACTATTAACATCAGAGCACAGGAACCAAACATTACATATCTGAAAAAAGATCTATATGAAGTTGGAAACAAAGTTAATGAATTTTGACATACCCTTGGAGGGAAATTCACTACTGAGATGTATGAATGAAGGCTTCAAGCTGCCTGCCACTGCATCCTTGTGACCCAGACTACTTGCTTATCACTGCAATACAAATATCCACCTCCAAACCCAAATGCCTCACATGTGCTACAATAAATATGTCGAAAGACGCTACAGTTGAATTAATTGGTGCTCATAGGGGGCGCTATCTTGTAGAAAAACATTCTTTATCCAAAAATGAGGTTTGTATCAGTGCTTTGTAGATCTTGAAAACAAAAGATCAGATCTGGTATTAAAAATCAAATTTTCACCAAGTTTAACACTACATATAAGCTTGACGCATTGGGGCAGGAAAAACCACTGAAAGTGAGAGACACAAGCTTAAGGAAAGAACAAATGCAACTTTTCATAGTCACATTTTGCACCTTGGAGCATGCATTCTGAAAGGTCCTGGTAAAAATTGTTACAAATTAAAAATTCAGGTAGCTACTGAAAGTCATCTCACTGTATACAACTCCCCACCCAGAAGACACGTCAATCACAGTGTACTTGTATGTCAATCTCCACAATGCTTTGGACAATTCCTGGACTAATAACAGCAAAGTAACATTTGGATGGCTACATTCATATGCCATTAAGTTTTGCAGCTCCTCTAGTCACTATACCACTGACTTCATAAGCCTAATAGTCATTTTAGGAATATTTAAAACTTACTTGAACTTGTGCTTAGCTGGTGGACATTTGCACATATCATTGTAATGCTTCAGACAAACAATTTTATTTGGTGCACAGGCGCACGAAACTGCTGATAAAAAACATGTTGTTTTGCAGATTTCACATTGCCGTTCATCATCTGGTATCAATTCAAATGTAACTCTTTCAGCATCTCTAATACCCTACAACAAATGAAAAAACTGTTAGTTGTAGCATAGCCTGTTGCTAAAGCATAATTGTGGATTATGGTTCATTTCCTGTGTTGTTGATTGTTTCACTGCAATCATTTAATGCAGGTAAGTCATAAAGAAAGCATGTATAATGCTGAAAATAGTTAAACAGCTTTTGCATTCACACTGTCGTAAATACTGATGATAGTGCACTCAGAACAGGTTAGTACAGCATTTCTTTTTCTTATTTGCTGTTACAGTAAATAATAGACTAAAAATGCACTTATTATTCCTTATAGATGGCTTACTGTTATGTGCCTTTCTGTAAGAATGAAAAAGGAAAAACCAATGGCATAAGGTACCATGAATTTCTGATTAACAGAAAACTAAGAAGTAAATAGTTAAACGTGAGTCAACATTCACTAAGGTAGACTACAAGGTGATAAGCTTTAGTGTCTTTGGTGTCAGGCAGGCAATTGTATGTCACGTAACTTATCCAACTGAGGTGCATCTACTTCCCCTAGTAACTCGTGTATCACCATATATCACAGGGTGGCAGAGGTCCTGGCAAAACCCTATCCACAGTTGAACTTTTAAAAAGGTTCAAAAGAAAAAATTGCCCATTTAACTTTTTATAACTCATAATTTCAGAGGCAACACACCTGCCCTCTTTCAAGTTCACAACTTGGAAGCGAGTTTCAAGCAACAGATTCAGATTTATTCACCAATGCAAAAAAAAATAAAAAAATAAAAATAAAAGAAGTTTTACGAGGTTCGTCAAGATGTGCAATACTTAAAATATATATTTACAGAGATTGAACATTTTATTTACAGGAGAGGTATTATTTAATATGTGTAAAAATTCCTGTTTTATATTCTTCTACTTAATAAAAGGCTTTTCTGATAAGATATGCTTTAATTTCCTTTATCATTTTTCCCTTTTCATTTATGCCTTTAATTATGCAAGATAAGTGGTTTTATAGTTGCATTTCTCTTAATATATTTATTTTCTAGCGAATCTCTTAATCTATTTCTAAAATAATTTTGTTTACTTCTTGTGTTGTGGTCGTGTATGTTCACATTTTTACTTTCTGTGTGGGTCCTGATTACAAATTAGGACATTCATATGTACAAACAGGGGAAGGTAAATAAATTTACTGTTTTGAATGCATCTGCACATTAACTTTTTGGTATATTTCTTAGGATTTATATCGCTCTTTTCTGTAACCCAAATATTTTGAGTACATGTTTCTGTTTTGCTGATCCCCATAAAATAAGCCTAAAGTTTAACTGTGAATGTATGAATGCATAATATACTTATAATACACAAGTCTCATCCATGACTTGTGCACTTGCTTTCTTTGAGATTTTTTCAATATGTTTCTTCCATTTTAAATTGTTTTCTATAATTAAACCTAAAAAGTTAGTTTGCATTACTTGTTCGACTTGTTTATTTTGTATGCCAGTGTGATTTTGGATTGTATTTTATTGCTTAAACTAATTTGCATCCACTCAGTTTTGTTTACGGTTAATGTCATTCCTAGTTCTGCTAAATGTGTGTTTTCCATCTCTAATACCGTGTTTCCACTGCACTTGTGTCTCGTGTTATCTGCATATACAATGGCTAATCCTCTTGCTTTGCATGTTGTTTCAAATAGAGAATTTATGTGCAGCCTTAAGGTCTCCCCCTGATGAACAGTTTCTGCAAACGAGCAGTGGTTCAACTGTTTTGGGATTCCTTATACTCATGCCAGGTTACCTGACAATTATTAGACTTATAAATATTATAGACTTACTTTGTGATCCAGGAAATGACCATTGGATTATAATATCCATAACTCTACAGTTGAAGCCTTGTCCAATAAATACACAGCTACAATTTTACAAAAGCTTGTTGGATGTCCTTCAAAGATCAACAAAACCTTCTTCTGACTAACTTTAATTTCAACAAAATTGCACCCAACAATGTCATAAAATTTTGTAAACACATTGTAGATGACACACATCTACACATACCAAAAAGTAAAATCTATAAATATAAGCCATTCTGGAAAGAGCATTTAGTGCACATAAAATGAGAAAGAGACCTAAAGCATAAAATTGCTGAAGCCAGTAAAGACGAAACTGATGTCAGAAATTGGAGACAACAAACAGCTCTTTTCAAAAGGGAAATAACAATTGCTAAAAGGCAATCCTTTGATACTTTCCTCAATTCCCTTCATTTTCAAACAAAAAGTAAAAGCACACAAATTTATTTCAACACTCATTAATATGAACTTTACCACCAGAGAGCCTATTGAAATAAAGAACAATTAAACTACGATAGAGATATTACAGAAGCACTTAATAAGCACTTTTCTACACAGCCTATTCCCAGAGCACTAGAATCTTGGTCCCAATGCTCTCCATACTTGCCCTGTGGAATGGAACAAAGCCACAATTACACAAGCCTTCTAAAGATATGAGCAGATGTTCACCAATGGAAAGTATGATGAACAACAGGTTCAACTGGTTCCTAGAGAGTAATAACAGTAAGCAGGCTTTTGCAAATACTATTCTACTGCACAGCACAACAGATTTGTCAGGTTAGTAATTCAAAACATGATACACTAAATAATGTAAAGAGTAAGCAATGCTCTCAGGCCAATTGGTTAATGCATCTTAATATACAAGGAATAAAAACAAAATTTGAACCATTGGAAATATTTCTGGAAGAATTATATTTTACAAACATCTCAGTTATATGTTTAAATGAACATTGGTTAGGTAATTCAGAAATTAATTTACTAAACAAATTACAAGGTTACAATATAGCTGACTATTACATTAGGAAAACAGGACAGCGGGGAGGTTCATGTATACTAGTTAAAAGTTGTTTGAGTAGAAATATAACGATAAAAATAAGAGAAGATCTAAAAGTATGTCAAGAAGACCATGTATTTGAAGTATCTGCAATTGAACTAATTGAGCTGAAGATCATTGCTGTCTCTATATATAGAGTGCCTTATTACAACACCTTTGAAGTCTTTTTAAAAAAATTTGAAAATCTATTAATGAAACTACACAAAGAAAAGGGTAAACACATTATAATTGCAACCGATAGCAATATAGACATCCTAAACTCACATTGTTTATTAAAGAAGGGAATGGCAAACAAATTCTTAAATGTTATTGAAATGTATGGGTTTAGCCCTCAATGCAAAGAACCAACCAGAGTAACCAACACAACTAATACTTGTATTGACAATATAATAACTAATAGTTTATATGAAAGTGAAAATTGCAGAACAGTCGAAACTGGTTTCTCTGATCACAAAGCCTTATTTGTTACTTTTCCGAATGAATGCATAAAAAATGAAAAAAATGAAAAATATAAAACAATGCGCGTATTTAGTGATGAAAACATAACTAATTTTAAAAATCAGATTTCAGATATAAATTGGCACTTTGACATATCACAAACTGTTGATGAAAATTACAATACATTCTTAAATCAATTCTTTATTATTTATAATCATTTTTTCCTAAAAGAGTATGCAAACAAAAATATAAAAACTTCTCGCTAAATTGGTGTACCCCAGGTATCAAAGTATCGAGTGCAAGGAAAAGATTATTGTATAGACTTACCAAAGAATCCAATAACTTACAGTTAAAAAATTATTATTCGAGTTATAGTAAAATTTATAAAAAAGTTATAAAAAAAGCCAAACAAATGGCCATGGAAAATTATATAAAAGAAGCTAATAACAAAAGTAAAGCCACATGGCAGTTAATTAAAAGTGAATTAGGGCTAAGAAACAAGCAACAAAATGAATCATTAAGTAAAGCTATTACAGTAGATATGGCTGAATCATTGAACAAATATTTTACTAATATTCCAAATGTAATTCAAAAAACACCCCCATGCATGCTTCAAGCTCTTAAAAATGTGGAAAAGAGTACACCCAATACTCAGGTTTTTGATCTTGGATATGTAACAACGAATGACGTAAAAAACATTATTTCAACTTTGAAATCAAAAAATTCTAGTGGATGGGATGATCTGCCACCTAGGCTTGTAAAAATAATTGTGAATACAATAAGTGAGCCACTTGCAAAAATATTTAACCAATCTTTTCATTATGGCACTTTTCCAGAAAGAATGAAATATGCATTAATAACTCCTTTGCACAAAGGTGGTACATATGAACCAAAAAACTATCGCCCAATATCAGTCTTGACAAGTTTTTCAATAATATTAGAAAAATTAGTATGTTAGATTAAAAGCTTTTTTGGAAAAAAATAAAATATTAAATGATTGCCAACATGGTTTTAGAAAAAATTTATCGACAATTACAGCTGTAACCACAATAGTAAATGAAATAGCACTAAATTTAGATTTACAAAAAAATACTGCTGCAATAATGTGTGACATTTCGAAGGCTTTTGACTGCGTAAGTCATCAAATTCTTTTAAAAAAGCTTGAATATTATAATATAAAAGATCAAAACTTAAAGTGGTTTCATTCATACCTGTCCAATCGCAAACAAAGTGTAATTACTAAATGTAGCTCTGGAATTTATAAATCAAAATGGAGAACAAATACCAGTGGTGTACCGCAAGGCTCTGTGCTGGGTCCTCTGCTTTATATACTTTACACAAATGATTTACCTCAAGGTATAAGTGGGAATCCAATATTGTATGCAGATGACACATCAGTTATTTTACAAAATATAAGTTATCATAGTTTGCAAACTGATATAAGGAATGCATTAAATAACTTAGATAAATGGTTCACTGATAATGGTATGAGCTTAAATAAAACAAAAACTAGTATTATACAATTTAAAACTGCTGCTAATGCTAATCTGAAACAAGATAATTTAGACAACAATAATAGTACTACAACAAAGGGTTATAGTAAGATATTAGGAATGCACATAGATGAATGCTTAAAATGGAATATCCATATTGAACACATAACCAAAAAATTGAATTCGGCCTGCTACAACATGTTATGCCTGACAAATATCATGAATATAGAAACAAAAAAAATTGTATATTACAGCTATTTTTATTTGATCTTGGCCTATGGTATAATATTGTGGGGAAACGCATCGGGATGGGAGACTGTTTTTAAAATTCAAAAAAAGATAATACGTATAATGTCACATGCCAGCTTTAAAGATTCATGCAAACCATTATTCAAAAAATTAAAAATTCTAACAATGCCCTCTGTATATATTTTAGAGTTATCCACCTATGTGTATAAAAATTATGAGAAATTCATCCAAAAACAAAATCGTCATCAATACGGCACTCGGAAAGAGTCCAGCTTAAAATACCCCATGCATAGATTAACATTATATGAAAAAACACCCTATTACATGGGTATAAAAATATGCAATAAATTACCTCAACGACTCAAAGAAATAAAAACTTTAAAACTATTTAACAAAAGTGTAAAAGAGCTGTTATTACACAAGACATATTACTCCACACAAGAATTCATGGATGACACAATATTATAGGTACTGTATTACTTGTAATTGATAATTAATCTTGTATACCATATATATTAGAATTAGTTTTTTCGTTTAAATTTGTTTTATGTATAACTTGACGACTCACCAGTTTACCAGCTAGGCTTACTATGTAAACATTATGTGACAATAAAGATTCTATTCTATTCTATTCTATTCTATTCAAGTCACAAAGTCAAAAACTCATTAGAGAAACAATAAACAACTCTTGCTGTGTTTGTAGATTTCAAACTAGTTTAAGATACAGTTTGAAAACCTAAATTACTAGAAAAACTGCAGTATTGGAATTAAAACAAAATTACTGAAATGGATATACTCTTTAATCACAGAGATTCTGTGCACCATGTGTCAATGGTGTTTCCTCCAGATATGAACAACAGAAGGATCTGTTTTGAGCCCAATTTTGCCTATGATTTGCCTGCATCACTAGACGTATCCAGTATAAAAACTGCCCTTTTTGCTAATGATTTATTACTATGGGTCTCATTGCCAAACAGAACACAAACTCAGCTCTTTGATACAATGTACAATGCATTGAGGAACTTGTTCCAATGCTTGATGGTAAATACAATACAACCTTTTATCAAATCTTCAGCCTTGCCATCAATATTAACTATGATGGAAAACAAATTAATAAAACCAATGAACCAAGATATCTAGATCGCAAAACGACTTGGAAAGAACATATGTACAAAACAACTTGCAAAGCTAGAAATAAATAAAATATTCTTAAGATACTTGCTGGAAGCAAATAGGGATGCTCTAGCACATAAGACATATATAAAACCATTACTCCTGTACCGATGTGAGGCACTCATAACTGGAAATCATACTAACCCGAACATACTAGAATTGATCCAAAATCAAGCAATGGGGGGGGGGGGGGGGGGGGTTAAAGTCATCTACACCAGCCCTACTTGCAGTTACAAATAACTTACCTACTTATAAAGAAATTGAGAAACTAGTTAGTAGAGTATGAAAAATTAATTAGAAAGCCTTTCAAATACATCCGTACATACCTCATATGTACTAAGTCCAAGAAAACTAAAAACTCAGCATGGTTTCATCCAAGTAATTGATACAACAAAAGGAAAGTATATACCTGAAACTATATCTGAGTAATTACAACCACCAACTCCACCCCTGGATTTTACAGGATTCTTCATTTAAAACCTAACAGAGCACACAGCGTTTCACCTCTCCTGTGACCTGGCTGGATTCTCCCACTACCGCTGCCTTTGTGCATGTGGGCTAGTATTGTACCAGTCACCAACATGAACAGGCACTTCCCTCTAGAACAATGCATTTTCGGGTGTAAAAGTTATTATAAATGAGGATCACCAAGCTGTTTTCGCACAGCATATAATTCAAACGTTCCCTGGTGAATTGTCTCCTTTCAGATTTACAATTCATGAGATTGTGAATAAACTTGAAACCACTAGTTCTATGGCAAACAAAAAACGAAAGCATAAACATACAGTTTTAACAGAGGAAAAGTTAGACGAAATAGGCACATGTTTTGAATGTTCATCAACCAAATCCATCCCAAAATCAGTACAACAGGTGGGAATTTCGGTCTTCTGCACAGAGTAACTAAATTCTTAAAACTAAAACCGTATAAGTGTACAAATGTCCATGCTTTAAAACAAGGTGATCCAGTATCATGAATGCATTATTGTGAATGGTTTCTTTCATCAGTGAATGCTGGTTTAATTGATCCACAGCTTCTGTTCTTTTCCAGGTGTGGTATCACCTAAATGGTCGTGTCAACACTACTAACAGTCGGTACTGGGCCTCTGTGAAGTGAAAATCCACATTGCATTCAAGATATCCCTCATTATGATCAGAGAGCTGGAGTTTGGTGTGCTGTTAGTGCTAAACGCATAATCGGTCCAATATTCTACAAGCAGACTGTAAATGCAGAGAGGTGCCGAAATGACACTGTGGCCCCATTTTATTGTAAACTGACAGAAGAAGAGAAATCATACGGGTGGTTTCCAAAAGATTCTGCTACTGCCCATACAGCAGAGGAGTCCATGAATAAAATTAGGCAAGTGCTTGAAGATAAGAGTGATTAGTGCTGGGGTACGGCCTTCTCACTCCCCCAAACTAAAGGTGTGCGATTTTTACTTTTGGGATAACCTGAAAGACAAAGTTTAGGAGACAAATCGTTGTACATTGGAAAAAGTAAAACAAAATATTAAAAATGAAATCTGAAACACTACACTGACCCAAATTAATCATGTGAATCAGAATGTAGCTGAGGGCGGACATTTCCAGCATCCTGTATAAGCCATGAGTGTTATATATGCTTTATGTAGGAGCAAAGCCAGTTGCGGCACACCCAATTGTGCACAGGCAAAATGCCATGTGCCCGTTACGTTTTAAATGAAGAACCCTGTATTTATGTTGACTACCGAATGGAGCTTAATATAAGATTCAAGAAATCTGAAATGAATAATCATATTATGGAACTATTGGCATTAGAAACAACCCACTCACTTCACCCAGAGAAAGTTTGGATTTATATATACATGGACGAATCATACATTCAAAATTGTGCTGGTTCTGGTATCTACACTACATTATTTAATTTCTACACACCATTGGGAAAGTTGCAAACAAATTTTGATAGAGAATTACAAGCAATAAATATAGCTTCTTACACTGTCAGACACATCAATTTAGAAAAGTCATTATATTGTGACTACCTCAGCTATACAGGCAATATCATTGTACATTATTCCTCTTGATAATACCGTAATTGAAATTCAAAGTTCCATAAAAGCATTACAAATCTTAAAACAAAGAAATCCAATTTCAGTGGATCCCTTCCCACTGTGGGCTGTTTGGCAATAATATGTCTGATATGTTTGCCAAAAAAGGTACAAAATCTCTGCAAAAACTTACACCAAAGTTATCGTTCCATTCGGTCTGATTACACATAAAGAGCAGAATAACAAAAGCATCTTGTAACCAACTTTATACCATCCAAGACAAGAAGCAGTTGGTACGGGTCATTTTGTGCATGTCTTGCAGTGTAGTGCTTTAAGTGATAACAACTGGATCACTGTATTACAACCGCTTTACTGCTAAGTCTTTGAGCATTAAACACACAAATAAATAAATAAGCACTGGCAAACGTCAGTTCTACAGACACACTCAGATAGGTTTACTATGCTTATTTTAACTCTATAATGGAATATCGAACTTTATTTTGGGGCAATTCAGTAGAGAGCAAACGAATATACCTCATACAAAAGATGAAGGCTATAAGAATAATTTCCAAAACCCAGAGCAGACATTCATGTAAAGATCCTTTTAGAAGACTCAAAATATTAACCATACCATGCATGTATATATTCTCGATCCTAAAATTCCTCATATGCAATAGATCCACATTTATAACAAACAATGACATTCATGAGATAAACACTAGACAAAAGAGCAACATCCATTAACCCAGTGTAAAACTTTCTTGCTTCCATAAAGGTGTATATTATGAAACCATCAAAATATTTCATGCTCTTCCTAACAATCTTAAGGGAAAACTTGACAATTTCAATGCTTTTAAAATTGCTGCTAAAGAATACCTATGTTCAAAATCATTTTGTTCTGTATCAGATTATCTGAATGACAAATTATCCTATTAATGCTTATGTAGTTTTGTAAATAGTCTCTAGCTCATTTTATTCTGTATATGATTATCTGAATGACAAATTATCCTATTAATGCTTATGTAGCTTTGTAAATAGTCTCTAGCTCATTTTATTCTGTATATGATTATCTGAATGACAAATTATCCTATTAATGCTTATGTAGTTTTGTAAATAGTCTCTAGCTCATTTTATTCTGTATAATTTTATCTGAGTGACAAATTATCCTATTAATGCTTATGTAACTTTGTAAATAGTCTCTAGCTCATTTTATTCTGTATAATTTTATCTGAGTGACAAATTATCCTATTAATGCTTATGTAACTTTGTAAATAGTCTCTAGCTCATTTTATTCTGTACAAGATTATCTCAATGACAAATTATCCTATTAATGCTTATGTAGTTTTGTAAATAGTCTCTAGCTCATTTTATTCTGTACAAGATTATCTCAATGACAAATTATCCTATTAATGCTTATGTAGTTTTGTAAATAGTCTCTAGCTCATTTTATTCTGTACAAGATTATCTCAATGACAAATTATCCTATTAATGCTTATGTAGTTTTGTAAATAGTCTCTAGCTCATTTTATTCTGTACAAGATTATCTCAATGACAAATTATCCTATTAATGCTTATGTAGTTTTGTAAATAGTCTCTAGCTCATTTTATTCTGTACAAGATTATCTCAATGACAAATTATCCTATTAATGCTTATGTAGTTTTGTAAATAGTCTCTAGCTCATTTTATTCTGTGTAAGATTATCTCAATGACAAATTATCCTATTAATGCTTATGTAGTTTTGCAAATAGTCTCTAGCTCATTTTATTCTGTACAAGATTATCTCAATGACAAATTATCCTATTAATGCTTATGTAACTTTGTAAATAGTCTCTAGCTCATTTTATTCTGTACAAGATTATCTCAATGACAAATTATCCTATTAATGCTTATGTAGTTTTGTAAATAGTCTCTAGCTCATTTTATTCTGTGTAAGATTATCTCAATGACAAATTATCCTATTAATGCTTATGTAGTTTTGTAAATAGTCTCTAGCTCATTTTATTCTGTACAAGATTATCTCAATGACAAATTATCCTATTAATGCTTATGTAACTTTGTAAATAGTCTCTAGCTCATTTTATTCTGTACAAGATTACCTCAATGACAAATTATCCTATTAATGCTTATGTAGTTTTGTAAATAGTCTCTAGCTCATTTTATTCTGTGTAAGATTATCTCAATGACAAATTATCCTATTAATGCTTATGTAGTTTTGTAAATAGTCTCTAGCTCATTTTATTCTGTACAAGATTATCTCAATGACAAATTATCCTAGTAATGCTTATGTAACTTTGTAAATAGTCTCTAGCTCATTTTATTCTGTACAAGATTATCTGCATGACAAATTATCCTATTAATGCTTATGTAGTTTTGTAAATAGTCTCTAGCTCATTTTATTCTGTGTAAGATTATCTCAATGACAAATTATCCTATTAATGCTTATGTAGTTTTGTAAATAGTCTCTAGCTCATTTTATTCTGTGTAAGATTATCTGAATGAAAAATTATCCTATTAATGCTCATGTAGTTTTGCAAATAGTCTCTAGCTCATTTTATTCTGTACAAGATTATCTGAATGGCAAATTATCCTATTAATGCTCATGTAGTTTTGTAAATAGTCTATAGCTCATTTTATTCTGTACAAGATTACCTGAGTGACAAATTATCCTATTAATTTTTTATGTAGTTTTGTAAATAGTCTATAGCTCCTTTTTATTCTATGCAAGATTATCTCAATGACAAGTTATCCTATTAATGCTTATGTAGTTTTCTAAATAGTCTCTAGCTCATTTTATTCTGTACAAGATTACCTGAGTGACAAATTATCCTATTAATTTTTTATGTAGTTTTGTAAATAGTCTCTAGCTCATTTTATTCTGTGTAAGATTATCTCAATGACAAATTATCCTATTAATGCTTATGTAGTTTTGTAAATAGTCTCTAGCTCATTTTATTCTGTGTAAGATTATCTGAATGACAAATTATCCTATTAATGCTTATGTAGTTTTGTAAATAGTCTAAATCCCATTTTATTCTGTGTAAGATTATCTGAGTGCCAAATTATCCTATTAATGCTTATGTAACTTTGTAAATAGTCTATAGCTCATTTTATTCTGTGTAAGATTATCTCAATGACAAATTATCCTATTAATGCTTATGTAACTTTGTAAATAGTCTATAGCTCATTTTATTCTGTACAAGATTATCTGCATGACAAATTATCCTATTAATGCTTATGTAGTTTTGTAAATAGTCTAAATCCCATTTTATTCTGTGTAAGATTATCTGAGTGCCAAATTATCCTATTAATGCTTATGTAACTTTGTAAATAGTGTCTAGCTCATTTTATTCTGTACAAGATTATCTGCATGACAAATTATCCTATTAATGCTTATGTAGTTTTGTAAATAGTCTCTAGCTCATTTTATTCTGTGTAAGATTATCTGAATGACAAATTATCCTATTAATGCTTATGTAGTTTTGTAAATAGTCTAAATCCCATTTTATTCTGTGTAAGATTATCTGAGTGCCAAATTATCCTATTAATGCTTATGTAACTTTGTAAATAGTCTATAGCTCATTTTATTCTGTGTAAGATTATCTCAATGACAAATTATCCTATTAATGCTTATGTAACTTTGTAAATAGTCTATAGCTCATTTTATTCTGTGTAAGATTATCTCAATGACAAATTATCCTATTAATGCTTATGTAGTTTTGTAAATAGTCTCTAGCTCATTTTATTCTGTACAAGATTACCTGAGTGACAAATTATCCTATTAATGCTTATGTAGTTTTGTAAATAGTCTATAGCTCATTTTATTCTGTGTAAGATTATCTGAGTGACAAATTATCCTATTAATGCTTATGTAGTTTTGTAAATAGTATATAGCTCATTTTATTCTGTGTAAGATTATCTGAGTGACAAATTATCCTATTAATGCTTATGTAACTTTGTAAATAGTCTCTAGCTCATTTTATTCTGTACAAGATTACCTGAGTGACAAATTATCCTATTATTTTTTATGTAGTTTTGTAAATAGTCTATAGCTCCTTTTTATTCTATGCAAGATTATCTCAATGACAAGTTATCCTATTAATGCTTATGTAGTTTTCTAAATAGTCTCTAGCTCATTTTATTCTGTACAAGATTACCTGAGTGACAAATTATCCTATTAATTTTTTATGTAGTTTTGTAAATAGTCTATAGCTCCTTTTTATTCTATGCAAGATTATCTCAATGACAAGTTATCCTATTAATGCTTATGTAGTTTTCTAAATAGTCTATAGCTCATTTTATTCTGTACAAGATGATCTCAATGACAATTTATCATATTAATGCTTATATAGTTTTGTAAAAAGTAGCTAGCTATTTGTATTCTGTATAAGATTATCTGAGTGACAAATTATCCTATTAATGCTCATGTAGTTTTGCAAATAGTCTCTAGCTCATTTTATTCTGTACAAGATTATCTCAATGACAAATTATCCTATTAATGCTCATGTAGTTTTGCAAATAGTCTCTAGCTCATTTTATTCTGTACAAGATTATCTCAATGACAAATTATCCTATTAGTGCTCATGTAGTTTTGCAAATAGTCTATAGCTCATTTTATTCTGTACAAGATTATCTGAATGGCAAATTATCCTATTAATGCTCATGTAGTTTTGTAAATAGTCTCTAGCTCATTTTATTCTGTACAAGATTATCTGAATGGCAAATTATCCTATTAATGCTCATGTAGTTTTGTAAATAGTCTATAGCTCATTTTATTCTGTACAAGATTATCTGAATGGCAAATTATCCTATTAATGCTCATGTAGTTTTGTAAATAGTCTATAGCTCATTTTATTCTGTACAAGATTATCTCAATGACAAATTATCCTATTAATGCTCATGTAGTTTTGCAAATAGTCTCTAGCTCATTTTATTCTGTACAAGATTATCTCAATGACAAATTATCCTATTAATGCTTATGTAGTTTTGTAAATAGTCTATAGCTCATTTTATTCTGTACAAGATTATCTTAATGACAAGTTATCCTATTAATGCTTATGTAGTTTTGTAAATAGTCTATAGCTCATTTTATTCTGTACAAGATTATCTGAATGGCAAATTATCCTATTAATGCTCATGTAGTTTTGTAAATAGTCTCTAGGTCATTTTATTCTGTACAAGATTATCTGAATGGCAAATTATCCTATTAATGCTTATGTAGTTTTGTAAATAGTCTCTAGCTCATTTTATTCTTTATAAGATTATCTCAATGACAAGTTATCCTATTAATGCTTATGTAGTTTTGTAAATAGTCTATAGCTCATTGTATTCTGTACAAGATTATCTGAAGTGCAAATTATCCTATTAATGCTCATGTAGTTTTGTAAATAGTCTCTAGCTCTTTTTATTCTATGCAAGATTATCTCAATGACAAGTTATCCTATTAATGCTTAGGTAGTTTTGTAAATAGTCTATAGCTCATTTTATTCTGTATAAGATTATCTGAATGACAAATTATCCTATTAATGGTTATGTAGTTTTGTAAATAGTCTATAGCTCATTTTATTCTGTACAAGATTATCTCAATGACAAGTTATCCTATTAATGCTTATGTAGTTTTGTAAATAGTCTATAGCTCATTTTATTCTGTACAAGATTATCTGAATGGCAAATTATCCTATTAATGCTCATGTAGTTTTGTAAATAGTCTCTAGGTCATTTTATTCTGTACAAGATTATCTGAATGGCAAATTATCCTATTAATGCTTATGTAGTTTTGTAAATAGTCTCTAGCTCATTTTATTCTTTATAAGATTATCTCAATGACAAGTTATCCTATTAATGCTTATGTAGTTTTGTAAATAGTCTATAGCTCATTGTATTCTGTACAAGATTATCTGAAGTGCAAATTATCCTATTAATGCTCATGTAGTTTTGTAAATAGTCTCTAGCTCTTTTTATTCTATGCAAGATTATCTCAATGACAAGTTATCCTATTAATGCTTAGGTAGTTTTGTAAATAGTCTATAGCTCATTTTATTCTGTATAAGATTATCTGAATGACAAATTATCCTATTAATGGTTATGTAGTTTTGTAAATAGTCTATAGCTCTTTTTATTCTATGCAAGATTATCTCAATGACAAGTTATCCTATTAATACTTATGTAGTTTTGTAAATAGTCTATAGCTCATTTTATTCTGTATAAGATTATCTGAATGACAAATTATCCTATTAATGCTCATGTAGTTTTGTAAATAGTCTATAGCTCATTTTATTCTGTATAAGATTATCTGAATGACAAATTATCCTATTAATGCTTATGTAGTTTTGTAAATAGTCTATAGCTCATTTTATTCTGTATAAGATTATCTGAAGTGCAAATTATCCTATTAATGCTCATGTAGTTTTGTAAATAGTCTCTAGCTCTTTTTATTCTATGCAAGATTATCTCAATGACAAATTATCCTATTAATGCTTATGTAGTTTTGCAAATAGTCTCTAGCTCATTTTATTCTGTACAAGATTATCTCAATGACAAATTATCCTATTAATGCTTATGTAACTTTGTAAATAGTCTCTAGCTCATTTTATTCTGTACAAGATTATCTCAATGACAAATTATCCTATTAATGCTTATGTAGTTTTGTAAATAGTCTCTAGCTCATTTTATTCTGTACAAGATTATCTCAATGACAAATTATCCTATTAATGCTTATGTAACTTTGTAAATAGTCTCTAGCTCATTTTATTCTGTACAAGATTATCTCAATGACAAATTATCCTATTAATGCTTATGTAGTTTTGTAAATAGTCTCTAGCTCATTTTATTCTGTGTAAGATTATCTCAATGACAAATTATCCTATTAATGCTTATGTAGTTTTGTAAATAGTCTCTAGCTCATTTTATTCTGTACAAGATTATCTCAATGACAAATTATCCTAGTAATGCTTATGTAACTTTGTAAATAGTCTCTAGCTTATTTTATTCTGTACAAGATTATCTGCATGACAAATTATCCTATTAATGCTTATGTAGTTTTGTAAATAGTCTCTAGCTCATTTTATTCTGTGTAAGATTATCTCAATGACAAATTATCCTATTAATGCTTATGTAGTTTTGTAAATAGTCTCTAGCTCATTTTATTCTGTGTAAGATTATCTGAATGACAAATTATCCTATTAATGCTCATGTAGTTTTGCAAATAGTCTCTAGCTCATTTTATTCTGTACAAGATTATCTGAATGGCAAATTATCCTATTAATGCTCATGTAGTTTTGTAAATAGTCTATAGCTCATTTTATTCTGTACAAGATTACCTGAGTGACAAATTATCCTATTAATTTTTTATGTAGTTTTGTAAATAGTCTATAGCTCCTTTTTATTCTATGCAAGATTATCTCAATGACAAGTTATCCTATTAATGCTTATGTAGTTTTCTAAATAGTCTCTAGCTCATTTTATTCTGTACAAGATTACCTGAGTGACAAATTATCCTATTAATTTTTTATGTAGTTTTGTAAATAGTCTCTAGCTCATTTTATTCTGTGTAAGATTATCTCAATGACAAATTATCCTATTAATGCTTATGTAGTTTTGTAAATAGTCTCTAGCTCATTTTATTCTGTGTAAGATTATCTGAATGACAAATTATCCTATTAATGCTTATGTAGTTTTGTAAATAGTCTAAATCCCATTTTATTCTGTGTAAGATTATCTGAGTGCCAAATTATCCTATTAATGCTTATGTAACTTTGTAAATAGTCTATAGCTCATTTTATTCTGTGTAAGATTATCTCAATGACAAATTATCCTATTAATGCTTATGTAACTTTGTAAATAGTCTATAGCTCATTTTATTCTGTACAAGATTATCTGCATGACAAATTATCCTATTAATGCTTATGTAGTTTTGTAAATAATCTCTAGCTCATTTTATTCTGTGTAAGATTATCTGAATGACAAATTATCCTATTAATGCTTATGTAGTTTTGTAAATAGTCTAAATCCCATTTTATTCTGTGTAAGATTATCTGAGTGCCAAATTATCCTATTAATGCTTATGTAACTTTGTAAATAGTGTCTAGCTCATTTTATTCTGTACAAGATTATCTGCATGACAAATTATCCTATTAATGCTTATGTAGTTTTGTAAATAGTCTCTAGCTCATTTTATTCTGTGTAAGATTATCTGAATGACAAATTATCCTATTAATGCTTATGTAGTTTTGTAAATAGTCTAAATCCCATTTTATTCTGTGTAAGATTATCTGAGTGCCAAATTATCCTATTAATGCTTATGTAACTTTGTAAATAGTCTATAGCTCATTTTATTCTGTGTAAGATTATCTCAATGACAAATTATCCTATTAATGCTTATGTAGTTTTGTAAATAGTATATAGCTCATTTTATTCTGTGTAAGATTATCTGAGTGACAAATTATCCTATTAATGCTTATGTAGTTTTGTAAATAGTCTATAGCTCATTTTATTCTGTATAAGATTATCTGAATGACAAATTATCCTATTAATGCTCATGTAGTTTTGTAAATAGTCTATAGCTCATTTTATTCTGTATAAGATTATCTGAATGACAAATTATCCTATTAATGCTTATGTAGTTTTGTAAATAGTCTATAGCTCATTTTATTCTGTATAAGATTATCTGAAGTGCAAATTATCCTATTAATGCTCATGTAGTTTTGTAAATAGTCTATAGGTCTTTTTATTCTATGCAAGATTATCTCAATGACAAATTATCCTATTAATGCTTATGTAGTTTTGCAAATAGTCTCTAGCTCATTTTATTCTGTACAAGATTATCTCAATGACAAATTATCCTATTAATGCTTATGTAACTTTGTAAATAGTCTCTAGCTCATTTTATTCTGTACAAGATTATCTCAATGACAAATTATCCTATTAATGCTTATGTAGTTTTGTAAATAGTCTCTAGCTCATTTTATTCTGTGTAAGATTATCTCAATGACAAATTATCCTATTAATGCTTATGTAGTTTTGTAAATAGTCTCTAGCTCATTTTATTCTGTACAAGATTATCTCAATGACAAATTATCCTATTAATGCTTATGTAACTTTGTAAATAGTCTCTAGCTCATTTTATTCTGTACAAGATTATCTCAATGACAAATTATCCTATTAATGCTTATGTAGTTTTGTAAATAGTCTCTAGCTCATTTTATTCTGTGTAAGATTATCTCAATGACAAATTATCCTATTAATGCTTATGTAGTTTTGTAAATAGTCTCTAGCTCATTTTATTCTGTACAAGATTATCTCAATGACAAATTATCCTATTAATGCTTATGTAACTTTGTAAATAGTCTCTAGCTCATTTTATTCTGTACAAGATTATCTCAATGACAAATTATCCTATTAATGCTTATGTAGTTTTGTAAATAGTCTCTAGCTCATTTTATTCTGTGTAAGATTATCTCAATGACAAATTATCCTATTAATGCTCATGTAGTTTTGCAAATAGTCTCTAGCTCATTTTATTCTGTACAAGATTATCTGAATGGCAAATTATCCTATTAATGCTCATGTAGTTTTGTAAATAGTCTATAGCTCATTTTATTCTGTACAAGATTACCTGAGTGACAAATTATCCTATTAATTTTTTATGTAGTTTTGTAAATAGTCTATAGCTCCTTTTTATTCTATGCAAGATTATCTCAATGACAAGTTATCCTATTAATGCCTATGTAGTTTTCTAAATAGTCTCTAGCTCATTTTATTCTGTACAAGATTACCTGAGTGACAAATTATCCTATTAATTTTTTATGTAGTTTTGTAAATAGTCTCTAGCTCATTTTATTCTGTGTAAGATTATCTCAATGACAAATTATCCTATTAATGCTTATGTAGTTTTGTAAATAGTCTCTAGCTCATTTTATTCTGTGTAAGATTATCTGAATGACAAATTATCCTATTAATGCTTATGTAGTTTTGTAAATAGTCTAAATCCCATTTTATTCTGTGTAAGATTATCTGAATGACAAATTATCCTATTAATGCTTATGTAGTTTTGTAAATAGTCTAAATCCCATTTTATTCTGTGTAAGATTATCTGAGTGCCAAATTATCCTATTAATGCTTATGTAACTTTGTAAATAGTCTATAGCTCATTTTATTCTGTGTAAGATTATCTCAATGACAAATTATCCTATTAATGCTTATGTAACTTTGTAAATAGTCTATAGCTCATTTTATTCTGTACAAGATTATCTGCATGACAAATTATCCTATTAATGCTTATGTAGTTTTGTAAATAATCTCTAACTCATTTTATTCTGTGTAAGATTATCTGAATGACAAATTATCCTATTAATGCTTATGTAGTTTTGTAAATAGTCTAAATCCCATTTTATTCTGTGTAAGATTATCTGAGTGCCAAATTATCCTATTAATGCTTATGTAACTTTGTAAATAGTGTCTAGCTCATTTTATTCTGTACAAGATTATCTGCATGACAAATTATCCTATTAATGCTTATGTAGTTTTGTAAATAGTCTCTAGCTCATTTTATTCTGTGTAAGATTATCTGAATGACAAATTATCCTATTAATGCTTATGTAGTTTTGTAAATAGTCTAAATCCCATTTTATTCTGTGTAAGATTATCTGAGTGCCAAATTATCCTATTAATGCTTATGTAACTTTGTAAATAGTCTATAGCTCATTTTATTCTGTGTAAGATTATCTCAATGACAAATTATCCTATTAATGCTTATGTAACTTTGTAAATAGTCTATAGCTCATTTTATTCTGTGTAAGATTATCTCAATGACAAATTATCCTATTAATGCTTATGTAGTTTTGTAAATAGTATATAGCTCATTTTATTCTGTGTAAGATTATCTGAGTGACAAATTATCCTATTAATGCTTATGTAACTTTGTAAATAGTCTATAGCTCATTTTATTCTGTGTAAGATTATCTCAATGACAAATTATAATATTAATGCTTATGTAGTTTTGTAAATAGTCTCTAGCTCATTTTATTCTGTACAAGATTACCTGAGTGACAAATTATCCTATTAATTTTTTATGTAGTTTTGTAAATAGTCTATAGCTCCTTTTTATTCTATGCAAGATTATCTCAATGACAAGTTATCCTATTAATGCTTATGTAGTTTTCTAAATAGTCTCTAGCTCATTTTATTCTGTACAAGATTACCTGAGTGACAAATTATCCTATTAGTTTTTTATGTAGTTTTGTAAATAGTCTATAGCTCCTTTTTATTCTATGCAAGATTATCTCAATGACAAGTTATCCTATTAATGCTTATGTAGTTTTCTAAATAGTCTATAGCTCATTTTATTCTGTACAAGATGATCTCAATGACAATTTATCATATTAATGCTTATATAGTTTTGTAAAAAGTAGCTAGCTATTTGTATTCTGTATAAGATTATCTGAGTGACAAATTATCCTATTAATGCTCATGTAGTTTTGCAAATAGTCTCTAGCTCATTTTATTCTGTACAAGATTATCTCAATGACAAATTATCCTATTAATGCTCATGTAGTTTTGCAAATAGTCTCTAGCTCATTTTATTCTGTACAAGATTATCTCAATGACAAATTATCCTATTAGTGCTCATGTAGTTTTGCAAATAGTCTATAGCTCATTTTATTCTGTACAAGATTATCTGAATGGCAAATTATCCTATTAATGCTCATGTAGTTTTGTAAATAGTCTCTAGCTCATTTTATTCTGTACAAGATTATCTGAATGGCAAATTATCCTATTAATGCTCATGTAGTTTTGTAAATAGTCTATAGCTCATTTTATTCTGTACAAGATTATCTGAATGGCAAATTATCCTATTAATGCTCATGTAGTTTTGTAAATAGTCTATAGCTCATTTTATTCTGTACAAGATTATCTCAATGACAAATTATCCTATTAATGCTCATGTAGTTTTGCAAATAGTCTCTAGCTCATTTTATTCTGTACAAGATTATCTCAATGACAAATTATCCTATTAATGCTTATGTAGTTTTGTAAATAGTCTATAGCTCATTTTATTCTGTACAAGATTATCTCAATGACAAGTTATCCTATTAATGCTTATGTAGATTTGTAAATAGTCTATAGCTCATTTTATTCTGTACAAGATTATCTGAATGGCAAATTATCCTATTAATGCTCATGTAGTTTTGTAAATAGTCTCTAGGTCATTTTATTCTGTACAAGATTATCTGAATGGCAAATTATCCTATTAATGCTTATGTAGTTTTGTAAATAGTCTCTAGCTCATTTTATTCTTTATAAGATTATCTCAATGACAAGTTATCCTATTAATGCTTATGTAGTTTTGTAAATAGTCTATAGCTCATTGTATTCTGTACAAGATTATCTGAAGTGCAAATTATCCTATTAATGCTCATGTAGTTTTGTAAATAGTCTCTAGCTCTTTTTATTCTATGCAAGATTATCTCAATGACAAGTTATCCTATTAATGCTTAGGTAGTTTTGTAAATAGTCTATAGCTCATTTTATTCTGTACAAGATTATCTCAATGACAAATTATCCTATTAATGCCTATGTAACTTTGTAAATAGTCTCTAGCTCATTTTATTCTGTACAAGATTATCTCAATGACAAATTATCCTATTAATGCTTATGTAGTTTTGTAAATAGTCTCTAGCACATTTTATTCTGTGTAAGATTATCTCAATGACAAATTATCCTATTAATGCTTATGTAGTTTTGTAAATAGTCTCTAGCTCATTTTATTCTGTACAAGATTATCTCAATGACAAATTATCCTATTAATGCTTATGTAACTTTGTAAATAGTCTCTAGCTCATTTTATTCTGTACAAGATTATCTCAATGACAAATTATCCTATTAATGCTTATGTAGTTTTGTAAATAGTCTCTAGCTCATTTTATTCTGTGTAAGATTATCTCAATGACAAATTATCCTATTAATGCTTATGTAGTTTTGTAAATAGTCTCTAGCTCATTTTATTCTGTACAAGATTATCTCAATGACAAATTATCCTAGTAATGCTTATGTAACTTTGTAAATAGTCTCTAGCTTATTTTATTCTGTACAAGATTATCTGCATGACAAATTATCCTATTAATGCTTATGTAGTTTTGTAAATAGTCTCTAGCTCATTTTATTCTGTGTAAGATTATCTCAATGACAAATTATCCTATTAATGCTTATGTAGTTTTGTAAATAGTCTCTAGCTCATTTTATTCTGTGTAAGATTATCTGAATGACAAATTATCCTATTAATGCTCATGTAGTTTTGCAAATAGTCTCTAGCTCATTTTATTCTGTACAAGATTATCTGAATGGCAAATTATCCTATTAATGCTCATGTAGTTTTGTAAATAGTCTATAGCTCATTTTATTCTGTACAAGATTACCTGAGTGACAAATTATCCTATTAATTTTTTATGTAGTTTTGTAAATAGTCTATAGCTCCTTTTTATTCTATGCAAGATTATCTCAATGACAAGTTATCCTATTAATGCTTATGTAGTTTTCTAAATAGTCTCTAGCTCATTTTATTCTGTACAAGATTACCTGAGTGACAAATTATCCTATTAATTTTTTATGTAGTTTTGTAAATAGTCTCTAGCTCATTTTATTCTGTGTAAGATTATCTCAATGACAAATTATCCTATTAATGCTTATGTAGTTTTGTAAATAGTCTCTAGCTCATTTTATTCTGTGTAAGATTATCTGAATGACAAATTATCCTCTTAATGCTTATGTAGTTTTGTAAATAGTCTAAATCCCATTTTATTCTGTGTAAGATTATCTGAGTGCCAAATTATCCTATTAATGCTTATGTAACTTTGTAAATAGTCTATAGCTCATTTTATTCTGTGTAAGATTATCTCAATGACAAATTATCCTATTAATGCTTATGTAACTTTGTAAATAGTCTATAGCTCATTTTATTCTGTACAAGATTATCTGCATGACAAATTATCCTATTAATGCTTATGTAGTTTTGTAAATAATCTCTAGCTCATTTTATTCTGTGTAAGATTATCTGAATGACAAATTATCCTATTAATGCTTATGTAGTTTTGTAAATAGTCTAAATCCCATTTTATTCTGTGTAAGATTATCTGAGTGCCAAATTATCCTAGTAATGCTTATGTAACTTTGTAAATAGTGTCTAGCTCATTTTATTCTGTACAAGATTATCTGCATGACAAATTATCCTATTAATGCTTATGTAGTTTTGTAAATAGTCTCTAGCTCATTTTATTCTGTGTAAGATTATCTGAATGACAAATTATCCTATTAATGCTTATGTAGTTTTGTAAATAGTCTAAATCCCATTTTATTCTGTGTAAGATTATCTGAGTGCCAAATTATCCTATTAATGCTTATGTAACTTTGTAAATAGTCTATAGCTCATTTTATTCTGTGTAAGATTATCTCAATGACAAATTATCCTATTAATGCTTATGTAACTTTGTAAATAGTCTATAGCTCATTTTATTCTGTGTAAGATTATCTCAATGACAAATTATCCTATTAATGCTTATGTAGTTTTGTAAATAGTATATAGCTCATTTTATTCTGTGTAAGATTATCTGAGTGACAAATTATCCTATTAATGCTTATGTAACTTTGTAAATAGTCTATAGCTCATTTTATTCTGTGTAAGATTATCTCAATGACAAATTATAATATTAATGCTTATGTAGTTTTGTAAATAGTCTCTAGCTCATTTTATTCTGTACAAGATTACCTGAGTGACAAATTATCCTATTAATTTTTTATGTAGTTTTGTAAATAGTCTATAGCTCCTTTTTATTCTATGCAAGATTATCTCAATGACAAGTTATCCTATTAATGCTTATGTAGTTTTCTAAATAGTCTCTAGCTCATTTTATTCTGTACAAGATTACCTGAGTGACAAATTATCCTATTAATTTTTTATGTAGTTTTGTAAATAGTCTATAGCTCCTTTTTATTCTATGCAAGATTATCTCAATGACAAGTTATCCTATTAATGCTTATGTAGTTTTCTAAATAGTCTATAGCTCATTTTATTCTGTACAAGATGATCTCAATGACAATTTATCATATTAATGCTTATATAGTTTTGTAAAAAGTAGCTAGCTATTTGTATTCTGTATAAGATTATCTGAGTGACAAATTATCCTATTAATGCTCATGTAGTTTTGCAAATAGTCTCTAGCTCATTTTATTCTGTACAAGATTATCTCAATGACAAATTATCCTATTAATGCTCATGTAGTTTTGCAAATAGTCTCTAGCTCATTTTATTCTGTACAAGATTATCTCAATGACAAATTATCCTATTAGTGCTCATGTAGTTTTGCAAATAGTCTATAGCTCATTTTATTCTGTACAAGATTATCTGAATGGCAAATTATCCTATTAATGCTCATGTAGTTTTGTAAATAGTCTCTAGCTCATTTTATTCTGTACAAGATTATCTGAATGGCAAATTATCCTATTAATGCTCATGTAGTTTTGTAAATAGTCTATAGCTCATTTTATTCTGTACAAGATTATCTGAATGGCAAATTATCCTATTAATGCTCATGTAGTTTTGTAAATAGTCTATAGCTCATTTTATTCTGTACAAGATTATCTCAATGACAAATTATCCTATTAATGCTCATGTAGTTTTGCAAATAGTCTCTAGCTCATTTTATTCTGTACAAGATTATCTCAATGACAAATTATCCTATTAATGCTTATGTAGTTTTGTAAATAGTCTATAGCTCATTTTATTCTGTACAAGATTATCTCAATGACAAGTTATCCTATTAATGCTTATGTAGTTTTGTAAATAGTCTATAGCTCATTTTATTCTGTACAAGATTATCTGAATGGCAAATTATCCTATTAATGCTCATGTAGTTTTGTAAATAGTCTCTAGGTCATTTTATTCTGTACAAGATTATCTGAATGGCAAATTATCCTATTAATGCTTATGTAGTTTTGTAAATAGTCTCTAGCTCATTTTATTCTTTATAAGATTATCTCAATGACAAGTTATCCTATTAATGCTTATGTAGTTTTGTAAATAGTCTATAGCTCATTGTATTCTGTACAAGATTATCTGAAGTGCAAATTATCCTATTAATGCTCATGTAGTTTTGTAAATAGTCTCTAGCTCTTTTTATTCTATGCAAGATTATCTCAATGACAAGTTATCCTATTAATGCTTAGGTAGTTTTGTAAATAGTCTATAGCTCATTTTATTCTGTATAAGATTATCTGAATGACAAATTATCCTATTAATGGTTATGTAGTTTTGTAAATAGTCTATAGCTCATTTTATTCTGTACAAGATTATCTCAATGACAAGTTATCCTATTAATGCTTATGTAGTTTTGTAAATAGTCTATAGCTCATTTTATTCTGTACAAGATTATCTGAATGGCAAATTATCCTATTAATGCTCATGTAGTTTTGTAAATAGTCTCTAGGTCATTTTATTCTGTACAAGATTATCTGAATGGCAAATTATCCTATTAATGCTTATGTAGTTTTGTAAATAGTCTCTAGCTCATTTTATTCTGTATAAGATTATCTCAATGACAAGTTATCCTATTAATGCTTATGTAGTTTTGTAAATAGTCTATAGCTCATTGTATTCTGTACAAGATTATCTGAAGTGCAAATTATCCTATTAATGCTCATGTAGTTTTGTAAATAGTCTCTAGCTCTTTTTATTCTATGCAAGATTATCTCAATGACAAGTTATCCTATTAATGCTTAGGTAGTTTTGTAAATAGTCTATAGCTCATTTTATTCTGTATAAGATTATCTGAATGACAAATTATCCTATTAATGGTTATGTAGTTTTGTAAATAGTCTATAGCTCTTTTTATTCTATGCAAGATTATCTCAATGACAAGTTATCCTATTAATGCTTATGTAGTTTTGTAAATAGTCTATAGCTCATTTTATTCTGTATAAGATTATCTGAATGACAAATTATCCTATTAATGCTCATGTAGTTTTGTAAATAGTCTATAGCTCATTTTATTCTGTATAAGATTATCTGAATGACAAATTATCCTATTAATGCTTATGTAGTTTTGTAAATAGTCTATAGCTCATTTTATTCTGTATAAGATTATCTGAATGACAAATTATCCTATTAATGCTCATGTAGTTTTGTAAATAGTCTCTAGCTCATTTTATTCTGTATCAGATTATCTGAATGGCAAATTATCGTGTTATTCTTTCCTTCTTTTTTGTTTTGGCTTTGTACCAGTAAATGTGTTTTTATATGCTATTCTGTATATTTATTAACATGTCCAATGTTCACCTACCTGCATGGGTACTTGTGAACTCACTGAATGCAATCCAATCTAACAACAATAGTAATATTATAATAATAATAATAATAATAATAATAATAATAATAATAATAATAATAATAATAATAATAATAATAATAATAATAATAATAATAATAATAATAGAGCGAAGGCTTTCACGGCCGGAGTCAGTATAACTAGGAGTTATTTCCGGGCTGTTATGCCGTGGTCTGCTGGAGTTGAAGAACCCAGACGTTTCGTCCACATCTGCTGCGGACATCTTCAGTGGCGCGGTCGTAATCTCCTCGGAGAAGTTAGCGTAGCGTCTGAGGTGTGGACTGTCAGAGCTGCGGTATTTATCCTTCTAGTGGCCTCCGCTGATTGGCTCGGGCGGCGCACGGCCGGTGGGAGGGGGCGGGCTTCGCTCAAGGTGTTGCCTCCTGATTGGATCACTTCAGTTTCTGCTGTTTTATGTCATTTCTTGCCTGTCATTGAAGCCAAGAAACGACATAAAACAGCAGAAACTGAAGTGATCCAATCAGGAGGCAACACCTTGAGCGAAGCCCGCCCCCTCCCACCGGCCGTGCGCCGCCCGAGCCAATCAGCGGAGGCCACTAGAAGGATAAATACCGCAGCTCTGACAGTCCACACCTCAGCACAGCGGCCAGAGATGGGAAAGAAGAAACATCGCCGGAAATCGCCGACCTCGCCGAGCTCTCGGGCCACATCGGCTCCCGTACAGGAAAACATCGCCGAGTCTCCCAGCGCAGTCGCCACCGCCAGCGCAGCCAATGTAGCTACAGCTGCCGCCGCGCCGAGCGCCACCAGCGATGCCAGCACTTGCACTTCACCGCAGCCAGCTCGCCAGCCAGTCGAGCGACCGCCGCCATCCAGGCAGGAGGTCAGCTCCCCGGGAGGGGCAGTGGCAGTGCCCATCCCGGAGTTGCCGGCCCATCCACCGCCGTCTACGGAACATCGCCCGGCCATCACACCATCGCCGCCTGCACTCACTAGCCCCATTTCAGGGATTAGTGTCATCCTCCGAGGAGTGCCTCGCGATTTTCCGGCGAGGCACATACTGATAGCAGCACAACACGAGTGGCCGTCAGCTTTGAGGGCCACCCGTATCGTCACCTCACGCGGACCTTCAAGTTTGATGAGGATTATCTTCGCCGACACTGCAGACCAGGAAGCCGCCTTGAGGACGGGCTTGCCCTTACTTGGGCGGCGACTGCCTGCCGAGCCCAGCCGAACTACTCGGCGAGTGCCATGCCGCAGATGCTGCCGCTATGGGCACGACGCCACTGCCTGCACCGCTGCACCAAAGTGCCATTACTGTGGAGCTTTATGCCTCACACTGCAATGCACCAACCACGACCTCCGCCGTCGACGCAGGTACTGCGCCACCTGTAATAGCCATGGGCACTTTACAGGACAGGCGCAGTGCCCACTCTACCCCAGGCAGTCAACCCCGACCAGCGCAGCCAGACAGCAACAACACATAGCAACACCTATCTCCGCCGACGCACCCACACTACGTGGAATAACTTCCTACGCCGCAGTAGCAACACATGGAGAGCTTCATAGCACAGAGACCCAGGAAGTTCATTCTATGGTCTCTGGACTCGATCACCGTCTTCGATGCATCGAAGATGCTTGCAAACAACTCACACACGCAGTCTCCACACTAACTACAGCAGTCACCACTCAACCACAACCCGTGACCAACGAACAAGACACCACAACTGCACAAGAGGTTCGAGATATCGACGCAGAGAGCGTCCCAGCTCTCACTCACTCAATAACAACACTCAACGCTAAGATCAACAAGCAAATACGGACAAGCCGCCGGCGCCACGCAGCGATTGCCCGCCAACTAACTCATCACACGATAGGATTTAACGCCGCAGCCAGACTACTCCATCAACTGCGTGCAGCTATAATCGAACTGAACAACAGTGACGTTCTCAACTCCATACAGCGCAAGCTGTATAGGATAGAGAATACACCTACCACTACTAAGAACGACACCGCAACACAATACAACGACGCAGACGTTGTTGAGCCACCGACACCACAGCAACTGAAGCGACTTCGCCGGGACGGTTACAGCATCCACAGCAATGATCAGCCTTGTACTAACGCGTGCAGGGTTCTACTCTGCCCCGCTCAAGGAGTAACATACATGCAATACTATACCTATGTGGAAAACCAGACTGGCTTTCTCTGAGAGCAGACAAACATAAATCAAAAATGACAAGAGCCTGTTGCAGCAGCAACTAGAAAAAACAAAAATCAAATCGTCTTCTTGAATAGAAACGGCCGGATGTGTGACCTGATAAAGAAAGAATCACCAAGAACAACAGCACCACCCAAACCGAAGGATCTCTGCCCCACTCAAAACAAAAACTAAGCTAGGCTGAAGAGGGAACGCTCCCTAAGCAGCCCGGGCGTGCTTGCACGTCCAAATACCCGCATTCATTCATTCATTCGTCCACACCTCAGACGCTACGCTAACTTCTCCGAGGAGATTACGACCGCGCCACTGAAGATGTCCGCCGCAGATGTGGACGAAACGTCTGGGTTCTTCAACTCCAGCAGACCACGGCATAACAGCCCGGAAATAACTCCTAGTTATAATAATAATAATAATAATAATAATAATAATAATAATAATAATAATAATAATAATAATAATATAGTGTGTGCCTTTCCTCATGGATTTCAAACAAGAATTCCATCTGAATTTATCTCTCGCCCTTACCTAACTTATGAGGGGACAGTTCCTTTTATACACAGAGACCAAGTGTTTATAAAAAAAACTCCACAGACAACTTAAGGTCCTCCACATTCTTTTGTTTTATCTGGGTCCCCAAATGGTTCTCCTACGGTTCCTGTACACACACACCCGCAAGATAAAAGTATACAGGTGTAAATCAAATTTTACTGGTAGTAGAGGGCTCATAGACAATCAATTTGAGAATGGTCTACGACGTCAAGTTAATAAGTTATACATATTCAAAGCAATTAGAAATTGTGCCCAATAAACCATAACCAGAAAGAACTATGTCAATATTATACACTAGAAAAAAGTGCTTATTACAAACTCAGTAAAGCCTGTCTGCTGTCTCTCTGAAGAAGCATTTCTAAATCGTAGCGTTACCAAAAGTGCTTGAATTGGAGACTTAAGGCAATGCATCTGTGAAACTTAGTAAAAATTGCTGAAAATTTTTTTTTTACTTATTGCATTTTTTACTATCCTTATACTTTGTACTTTAATGACACACTTTAGTTTTCTCAATATCAGCCATTTTTAGAGCTCCAGGAGGGTATTTAAATGTCCTAATGCAGGTGAGTGTTCCTTGCTAAACTTTGTCGCTAAAGCTTTGAAATGCATTTTTCGTGTTCCCTGGCTTTGATTTTGGTCTCTTGCAGGGAATTTTGCTTCAGAAAGGTTGTGAGTTGGCTGTGCTGAAATGAATTTGATATATCGAGCTGAAATGTCACGAATCTGACAGGTTTTGCTTCCAAACAGAGAAATGCTATCAGTGTTCTCTAATTCTGTAATCTTGACATGGTATTTCACTGTTCCAGTTATATATTAGATATTGTTTAGGTAGTTAATAGGTTTTAAGTTATTTGTTAGTCTATAGTAAAGCCATAACAAGTAGATATTTTATGTCTTTTATGTATAAACTAGAGAAAGTGCATCGTGTAGAGGTTAGCTAAGAACAACAAATTTCTAAATGTTGTGAACAATGCGAAGGCAAAAGGAAAGTTTTCATATTAAGATACATCTAAGCAAACTAAAAATTCTCAAAAACTGCTACTGAGGCCAAGAAGCAAGCAACAGAGGATTCCACATATGGAATGGTGCTGGGGAATGTTATGTTGATTGGGTTTACAAAATCATACTGTTAAACTTGAAAATTCATTTTTCTCACTTCTTTTTTTTTCAGCATTTTTTCCCTATTCAAAATGCTCCTTGGACCCTAGTTTATAACTTATTACCTTCAAAGTTTCAGGAGACCTTCAGAGATTAAGGTATTAAAATTTGTCATTGGCTTTTTGAAAAATACTAAATACTTGAGCTGAAATTAAGTCTTTTTCATAACTAATACTGAAAAAATTAAAAATATTGATAAATGGTATACAAAACATTTTTTTTCTCTTAAACGAATTAAATCTAAGCAATTTTGGTGAGACAATTTCTTTATATTTGTATACTGAACTCAAATTAAAAATTTTGGAGGTATACAATAAACTGTAGGTTACAAGCATCATTTCCTATGAGCATATAAAAAAGTGAATGATTATTAATAAATATATTAATAATTTAAAAATGGTTTGACATATTACATTGAAATTTTGTGTATACCATTTATGTTCTGAGAGTGTGGAAAAAAATTCAAAGCAATCAGAAGGAAATTGGATTTTTTAATTTTCACACATACATTGCCTTAACATGTGGCTACCAGCCACTGCAATGGAGAACAGGCTGTGGCAAGCGGCTACAGAATTAAGTACAGCTGTCAAACGTGTGCTTTGGCGTGTGGTTATGGCAACTGACTGTCGAGCTAATAAGCCTGAGAAACAAAGTTTAAACCCAGAGAGGGCGATAAGTTTTTTTTTCTTCTTCTTTCCCCTTCTTTTTCATTTTGAGAGCAATGTTGTGTGTATGCAAAATATGACCAGCATATGCAATGCACAGAGTATTGTTTACTTTTGCTTCTCCTCACATCTGATGACTTAGGCTGGAGGGTTATGTATTGCCATTGGTCTGAAGCTGTCTGTTGGCTACAACTGGCCGTGCCAATAAGAGCAATTTTCAATCAAACGGTTGGCCTGCTGTAAACAGTTCATAAAACGTTGAAAGCAAATAATAGCACAAAGAACTCCCCAAATGAGGCGCTCAATACTTACGTCTTAGCATGATAGATATCTAATACTGCCAATAGGTGACCTTAGTTAACCTGGAAGACACTAACACCACCGTCTGGTGACTTTCCTACGCGAGTCACCCATGTCTCATTTCCTATTTCCTTCAGCACACAATAACACTGTGTTGAAACAGTGAAATAGGTACTGTGGGAACATGGAGCAAAATTACACTTTTACCGAATTTGCTGACATGCACCTAGTGTATGGCGATGCAGGAGGTTTTCTATAATAGCTGCACGGATTTACAGCGAAAGGTATCCCAATAGACAGCAGCCCCATCGGACTACTTTCGAATCTGTAGATCGACGTTTGCGTAAACGTGGTACTGTGGTGCCAAATAAAGCAGATTGCGGTGCAAGACGCACCCATTGCACTCCAGCGTTTGAAGAAGACGTACTGTGTTTGCTGGAGTAGGAACTGTGAACCAGCAACCGTGCTATTGCACATACAATGGGCGTCAACCACACAAGTGTATGACAAGTCTTGCATGAGGAGGAGCTCTATACCTTCCATCTGCAAAAGGTGCAAACCTTAACTGTGGAAAATTGTGAGTTACGCTTGAAGTTTTCTGAATGGGCCTTAAGGCAGCCACCGGAACTGTTTTCAGTGATGTTCACCGATGAAGCCACGTTTACCAGGGAAGGGCCGACTCTGAACTACAAGAATAGCCACATATGGGCATATGAAAACTCCCATGCAGCTGTTCAGAAGAGCCGCCAACACCTGTTTATGGTGAACATATGGGCTGGCATTATTTCTGATCACGTCATTGGGCCGTATCTTCTTCCTCCTCGATTGCATGGTAACACTTATAAATGTTTCTGAATGAGGTACTGCCAGCCCTTTTGGAGGAAGTGCCACTTGATGTTCGTGCTCAACTGCATTTCCAACATGACGGAGCTCCTGCGCATTGTGCTATAACCATATGGGAGCATCTAAATAGTCTTCCGCAGTTGTTGGATCGGAAGAGGCAGTCCTACCGTGCCTTGGCCATCTCGTTCGCCAGATCTCAATCCCATGGATTTCTTTTTCTGGGTTTATCTTCAAACCATGGTATATTCATCATTAATTGATTCTGAGGAGACGCTGGTTGCCCGCATTATTGCAGCCAGTGATGAGATTCGCAACGCACCAGGAATGCTCAACAAGGTTCGCGAATCATTTCTGTGTCGATGTCGCCTATGTATTGATGTTGAAGGTCACCATTATGAGTAGTTCCTTTGAAATCTGCTCCTTCTTTTATGGCTCTACAGCTCGATTGGGCCTTGACCTTCCCTACTATTTTCTTCCATTCGTCTATCATGCACCTTCCTTCTCCAGCCTCTGACTGCCATTGCAGCAAGATCTTCCTATACACAACCCACCCACCTTGTTCTGCTTTTCCTTCTTCGTGAAAATATTTTCTTCTTTTACATTTTCTTTGGATTCCGCTCATCCTCCATTCTTTCCAGGTGTCCCACCATCTAAGTCTCTGGGATTTCATATAACAGTATCTTGACCTATTAAATAATTTATTCCCTTGATTGTTTCTCACTCTCCAATTGTGTGCACCACAAAGTACAGGCCCTAACATTTTTCTGAGTATTTTTCTCTCGAAAGATCGCAAAGCCTTTTCATTGTCCATTGTGGTACACCAAACCTCAGACCCATAGGTTACTACTGGCTTATTAATGGTTTATAAACTTTGAGTTTAATATTTCTGGTTATTATTCCATTAGAGAGAATCTTTTTATTTGCAAAATAAGCTCATTCCCTACCTGTGTTATTTCTCTTATTGTATCGCTCAACTTATCAGATTTAACTAAGGGACCCAAATATGAAACCTGCACTTATTCATTATTTATTTTCTTACCTTTATTCTGCTTATATCTACCTATTGTATTGTAATGTTAATATAAATTCAATTTATGTTTACAATAATTCAATCGCATGTAGCTGTTTCAAGTGCTTATTCATTATTTACTTTTTTGTAAGCTGCTAGTTAGAGCAGCTTGAACCATCTCATTTAAGTGAAAATTAAATTGTCAGCATGTACCTACTATTGTAGGTTATGCAAGTATAAATAATAGTCAAACACACTTGAAACAAAAAGTTAAACACTAGTTAAACGAAAAATTACAAGGTGACACAAATGTTTCCTGCATATCAAATTAAATTAAGCATGCATTTATGAAGAAAGAAAAAAGGAAAGAAGGAAAGGAGGAAGGGAAGGAGGAAGGGAGGAAGAGACGGAGGAAGGGAGGAAGAGACGGAGGAAGGGAGGGAGGTAAGGGGGAGGGAAGGAAAGAAATAGAGAAAGAGAGGGCCAAGGAGAGAGAAAGAGAACAAGAGATAGAGAGAAATAGAGAGAAAAGAGAGAAAGAGAGAGAGAGAAATACAGAACAAGAGAAAGAGAAACAGAGAGAGAGAAAGAGAAAAATAGAAGGAAGGAAGGAAAGAAAGAAGGCTAGAAGGAAAGAAAGAGAGAAACAAAGAAGGAAGGAAAGAAAGAGAGAAACAAAGAATGAAAGAAAGAAGCAAAGAAAGACAGAAAGAGAGAGAGAGAAAGTGAGAAAGATAGACAGAAAGAAAGAAAGAGAGAAAGAAAGAAAGAAAGAAAGAAAGAAAGAAAGAAAGAAAGAGAAAGAAAGAGGATAAAAAATATGGGCTTATGGGTATTTTAATATGTGCGTACCTTTGTATCCACTACGCTGAACAGGGAGGTTACGAAGTTCGCCCACTTATTCTTTCATCATGCCTTACAGCTGCAGTGGCGTGCATACCTTCCAACAGTTTTAAGGCTTAGCTCTGTAATTTGTAATCCTAGACTATAGGTTTCCTATCTCAAATTGACTGTCTATGAACCCTCTATTACCAGTAAAATTTGTGCGGTGTTATTCATTTACATCCTGTATATGCCTGTGGTCAGTTAAGGAAACTTCCTTTTACTGACTCAGAAAACCCTAGTGCCATGCTAGAAGTTCCTCCCTGATTCAAGGTCTAAGATTTGTTATGCTCAAATATTCAAGCAATACCATTCCCCTATCATTGATCAATAAGGAAGGCTTCTACTCTTGCAATACTTCAATCTCATCCAAAACAAGGGCCATTCAGCACACTTGGTGCACTGAACTAGATTTCGAAGTAGCTGGGGTAATTTTGAATGAATGTAAAATAGTAGTAGTCTCAATTCACAGATCCCCAAAAGGAGATCCAAGGGTTTTTCTTGAAAAACTTGAGCATTTGTTGAATTCCTTTACTGGGTCAAAGTGGACACGTTTGAAAATTGTAATTGGAGGGGATGTTAACTCACATTTTGATATAAGAGAGAAGAAACAGACTGTAAGCGACTTTCTAAATATTCTCCGGCAGTTCAATTTTAATTGTACAAATTACAAGTCCACCAGACTGACAGCCTGTCTGGACAATATATTCACAAACATCAGTCAAACCTTAGTAACTTGTGACACGAATGTCTTTCCGTATTCTGACCATGAGTCTGTTTGGCTTAAAATTAGTAATATAAAAACTATTAACAATAAACCAACAAAGTCGAAGATTGTAGTCACTAGACCTATAACTAATGACAAAATTTCATACTTTATGAAAGTGCTAAGCGAAACTGAATGGTATGATATGTTGTGTAACTCATATCTTTGTAGCATATTATCTGTAAATGATTTATTTGAACGATTTTTTACTATGTTGCTGAATATCTTTGAAACATGCTTTCCACAAAGAAAATGTAAAATTAAAAATAGTCTAATAAGAAAAAAGTTGTTAAAAAGGATAGGAATAACTGGTATACACCTCAACTTGGAAACATAAAACATAAAGTGATTATGTATTCAGATTTATATAGGGGGGATAAGTCAGATAAGAGCAAATCTACCTTCCTTAAAATCAGAAATGAATACAAGCACACCATAAATGAAACTAAGAAACAGTATAACCTTCAAAGAATTGAATCATCCAATAGTAAATGTAATAAGGCGTGGAATCTGATAAATTTGATAGTGAAAAGAGATAATAGGGATGATATCCAGATAACACCTAATGAATTTAACAATTTTTTTATAAAATGGGTGGATGATATAGGACATAACTTAAAAAAGTCCAAGGAATCAGTACTAGAACTAATGAGAAGCGCGAACAGAGATATGAACAAGGTCTCTTTGAATTTCACTGACCTCAGAAACTGTACTAAATACAGTTAAACAACTGAAATTAACTGATACAACGGACATTTATGATATATGTAATAATCTTCTTAAGCAAGTAATAGAACACATATTGCATCCACTAACATATTAAATGTAGAAAATGCGAAAAACAAAACAAAGGCACTGTGGGAGGTAAACTGCCAAAGAGGGAAGAGTAGCTCAAATTATTGTGTAACAGAACTAGGTAATGAGGGTAACAAAATCACTAATCCTCAGCACATAGCAGAGTGCTTCAATACATACTTCGCTGAAATAGTGGACCGACTCATTGCCTTAAATCAGTCTAAACATACTCAGGGTAAAATTGCAGGGAATCTATTTTCATATGTCCTATTACAGAGACTGAGGTACAGAAAGTAGTTCATGAAATGAAAGGTAAATACTCCTCTGGAATAGACGAAATACCAGACTATGTCATTAAAAAATGTATAGAATATATAAAGGCCCCATTGGTTGATATATATAACTCCTCGCTTGAATCTGGGATTTTTCCTGACAACCTTAAAATTATCCCAATACACAAAAAAGGAGAAAAGACAAAAAAGGAAAATCACAGACCGATAAGCATATTGTCGGTATTTTCTAAAATGTTTGAAAAATTAGTCTACAACAGACTAATGTCTTTCTTAGAAAAATATAACATCCTTTCTGATGCGCAGCACGGCTTTAGAAAAAATAGGTCCACAGAAACAGCCATAGCTAAACTACTAGGTCAAATTCAGCATTCAATGGATAAAATGCTACCGACAATAGGAATATTTTTAGACCTCTCCAAAGCGTATGATGTTTTAGATCACAACATTTTATTATCCAAGCTAAACAAATATGGAATTAGAGGAAGCATGAATATGTGGATTAAATCCTATCTTACCAATAGGAAGCAAGTGGTGAACGTGAAACACAATAAGCTATCAAGCATCAGTAATTACTGATCTACCACTAAAGAAATTTCGAGAGGGGTTCCTTAGGGCTCAGTGCTGGGGTCTCTGCTGTTTCTAATGTACATAAATTTACCAAGCAATATTCATCAAGCTGAGGTAGTCCTGTTTGCAGATGACACAAACATTCTTGTACAAGGCGAAAATGAAACTATATTGCAAAACAAAGTTAACACAGTAATGACTAACCTTAGCAACTGGTTTAAGATAAATGCACTAATTATAAACAAAGAGAAAACTATTGCAATGTCATTTCATACATGGCAATGTAAAAACAGTATCAGACCTCAAATTTCTTTTGAAGGAAATGATATTGATTAAAAGAAAGAAACACAATTCTTACGTATATGTGTGAATGAAAACCTAAAATGGCATAGCCACATTCACAAATTAGCAAGTAAACTTAGTTCTGTGTGCTATATGCTCAAATGTCTAAAATGTACAATAAATCTTGCTGGACTGAAAAATGTATATTTTGCCCAGTTTTATAGTCAACTAAAATATGAGATAAAATTTTGGGGGGAAAAATGCGAAAGAATATCTATAATCCAAAAGAGAGCTATAAGAATCTTAAGTGGAATAGACAATAGTACAATCCTGTAGATCTTATTTTAGGAAACATAACATCCTACCTCTAGCTTGTATCTTTATAGCTGAAGCTTCAAATCATATTAAGAGAAGTCAAGGAGAACTAGACACAAATACAGATATCCATTCGCATAACACTAGAGGGAAAAATTACCTTCATGTTCAGTTATGCAGAACAAATATTAAACAAAATAACCGGACAAACTTAGACATTAAATTATATAATAAACTACCAGCAAATATCAAAGAAATAACTAATATAAAAAAATGTAACAAAGAAGTAAAATCCTTTCTACTACAACATACCTTTTATTCAGTAAGTGAATATTTGACATTGTAACTTGTAAACATATCATTATTCTGTAAATCTTTATTTAATAAGTGAATATTTGACATTTTATTTGTAATATTGTAAAATTAGTTCTGTAAATCTTATAGAAATTGTTCTTTTGACGAAGCCCATATCATGTAACATGATCTAAGTGGTGAATAAACAATAAATATTGTACTAATAAATGTCTGTCTGAAGGAAATTTTCCCAGTAAACTAAAACTCTCAAGAGTCATCCCAATTTTCAAAAAAGGAGATAAAAGCGACCAAGATAGTAGAGGTAATGCTAAAAACATACGAGGGATGTTCAATAAAGACTGGCACTGATTTTTTTTCCCTTTCTTTAAGTGTCTGATTGCGACATCTGTCCATGTGCCATTGAACTACGTATTCTAGTCGCTAATAACTGAAAATCACACAGTGATAGCTCCATCAGTTGATTGTTGACA
>CM060962.1:2435000-2547953 GCA_030765045.1 Tenodera sinensis
CCTCCCCTGTATCTACATGCTCCATACATCCTTACACACTACTGTCTCACTTGCTCTAAACACAGCCCCCTCCCTCCCCTGTATCTACATGCTCCATTCATCCTTACACACTACTGTCTCACTTGCCCTAAACACAACCCTCTCCCTCCCCTGTATCTACATGCTCCATTCATCCTTACACACTAATGTCTCACTTGCTCTAAACACAGCCCCCTCCTCCCCTGTATCTACATGCTCCATACATCCTTACACACTAATGTCTCACTTGCCCTAAACACAACCCTCTCCCTCCCCTGTATCTACGTGCTCCATTCATCCTTACACACTATTGTCTCACTTGCCCTAAACACAACCCTCTCCCTCCCCTGTATCTACATGCTCCATTCATCCTTACACACTACTGTCTCACTTGCCCTAAACACAACCCTCTCCCTCCCCTGTATCTACGTGCTCCATACATCCTTACACACTAATTTCTCACTTGCTCTAAACACAGCCCCCTCCCTCCCCTGTATCTACATGCTCCATTCATCCTTACACACTACTGTCTCACTTGCCCTAAACACAACCCTCTCCCTCCCCTGTATCTACATGCTCCATTCATCCTTACACACTACTGTCTCACTTGCCCTAAACACAACCCTCTCCCTCCCCTGTATCTACGTGCTCCATACATCCTTACACACTAAGTTCTCACTTGCTCTAAACACAGCCCCCTCCCTCCCCTGTATCTACATGCTCCATACATCCTTACACACTAATGTCTCACTTGCTCTAAACACAGCCCCCTCCCTCCCCTGTATCTACATGCTCCATACATCCTTACACACTAATGTCTCACTTGCTCTAAACACAGCCCCCTCCCTCCCCTGTATCTACATGCTCCATACATCGTTACACACTAATTTCTCACTTGCTCTAAACACAGCCCCCTCCCACCCCTGTATCTACATGCTCCATACATCCTTACACACTAATTTCTCACTTGCTCTAAACACAGCCCCCTCCCTCCCCTGTATCTACGTGCTCCATACATCCTTACACACTAATGTCTCACTTGCTCTAAACACAGCCCCCTCCCTCCCCTGTATCTACATGCTCCATACATCGTTACACACTAATGTCTCACTTGCTCTAAACACAGCCCCCTCCCTCCCCTGTATCTACGTGCTCCATTCATCCTTACACACTAATGTCTCACTTGCTCTAAACACAACCCCCTCCCGCCCCTGTATCTACGTGCTCCATTCATCCTTACACACTAATGTCTCACTTCCTCTAAACACAGCCCCCTCCCTCCCCTGTATCTACATGCTCCATACATCCTTACACACTAATGTCTCACTTGCTCTAAACACAGCCCCCTCCCTCCCCTGTATCTACCTGCTCCATAATCCTTACACACTAATGTCTCACTTGCTCTAAACACAGCCCCCTCCCCCCCCCCTGTATCTACATGCTCCATACATCGTTACACACTAGTGTCTCACTTGGTCTAAACACAGCCCCCTCCCTCCCCTGTATCTACATGCTCCATACATCCTTACACACTAATGTCTCACTTGCTCTAAACACAGCCCCCTTCCTCCCCTGTATCTACATGCTCCATACATCCTTACACACTAATGTCTCACTTGCTCTAAACACAGCCCCCTCCCTCCCCTGTATCTACATGCTCCATTCATCCTTACACACTAATGTCTCACTTGCTCTAAACACAACCCTCTCCCTCCCCTGTATCTACATGCTCCATACATCCTTACACACTAATGTCTCACTTGCTCTAAACACAGCCCCCTCCCTCCCCTGTATCTACGTGCTCCATACATCCTTACACACTAATGTCTCACTTGGTCTAAACACAGCCCCCTCCCACCCCTGTATCTACATGCTCCATACATCCTTACACACTAATGTCTCACTTGGTCTAAACACAGCCCCCCCCCTCCCTCCCCTGTATCTACATGCTCCATTCATCCTTACACACTAATGTCTCACTTGCTCTAAACACAGCCCCCTTCCTCCCCTGTATCTACATGCTCCATTCATCCTTACACACTAATGTCTCACTTGCTCTAAACACAGCCCCCTTCCTCCCCTGTATCTACATGCTCCATTCATCCTTACACACTAATGTCTCACTTGCTCTAAACACAACCCTCTCCCTCCCCTGTATCTACATGCTCCATACATCGTTACACACTAATGTCTCATTTGCTCTAAACACAGCCCCCTCCCTCCCCTGTATCTACATGCTCCATACATCCTTACACACTAGTGTCTCACTTGGTCTAAACACAGCCCCCTCCCCCCCCCCCCTGTATCTACATGCTCCATTCATCCTTACACACTAATGTCTCACTTGCTCTAAACACAGCCCCCTCCCTCCCCTGTATCTACATGCTCCATACATCCTTACACACTAATGTCTCACTTGGTCTAAACACAGCCCCCTCCCTCCCCTGTATCTACATGCTCCATACATCCTTACACACTAATGTCTCACTTGCTCTAAACACAGCCCCCTTCCTCCTCTGTATCTACATGCTCCATTCATCCTTACACACTAATGTCTCACTTGCTCTAAACACAGCCCCCTCCCCTGTATCTACATGCTCCATACATCCTTACACACTAATGTCTCACTTGCTCTAAACACAGCCCCCTCCCTCCCCTGTATCTACATGCTCCATACATCCTTACACACTAATGTCTCACTTGCTCTAAACACAGCCCCCTTCCTCCCCTGTATCTACATGCTCCATTCATCCTTACACACTAATGTCTCACTTGCTCTAAACACAGCCCCCTTCCTCCCCTGTATCTACATGCTCCATTCATCCTTACACACTAATGTCTCACTTGCTCTAAACACAACCCTCTCCCTCCCCTGTATCTACATGCTCCATACATCGTTACACACTAATGTCTCATTTGCTCTAAACACAGCCCCCTCCCTCCCCTGTATCTACATGCTCCATACATCGTTACACACTAATGTCTCACTTGCTCTAAACACAACCCTCTCCCTCCCCTGTATCTACATGCTCCATTCATCCTTACACACTAATGTCTCACTTGCTCTAAACACAGCCCCCTCCCTCCCCTGTATCTACATGCTCCATACATCCTTACACACTAATGTCTCACTTGCTCTAAACACAGCCCCCTTCCTCCCCTGTATCTACATGCTCCATTCATCCTTACACACTAATGTCTCACTTGCTCTAAACACAGCCCCCTCCCTCCCCTGTATCTACATGCTCCATACATCCTTACACACTAATGTCTCACTTGCTCTAAACACAGCCCCCTCCCTCCCCTGTATCTACATGCTCCATTCATCCTTACACACTAATGTCTCACTTGCTCTAAACACAGCCCCCTCCCTCCCCTGTATCTACATGCTCCATTCATCCTTACACACTACTGTCTCACTTGCTCTAAACACAACCCTCTCCCTCCCCTGTATCTACATGCTCCATACATCCTTACACACTAATGTCTCACTTGCCCTAAACACAACCCTCTCCCTCCCCTGTATCTACATGCTCCATACATCCTTACACACTAATGTCTCACTTGCTCTAAACACAGCCCCCTCCCTCCCCTGTATCTACATGCTCCATACATCGTTACACACTAATGTCTCACTTGCTCTAAACACAGCCCCCTCCCTCCCCTGTATCTACATGCTCCATTCATCCTTACACACTAATGTCTCACTTGCTCTAAACACAGCCCCCTCCCTCCCCTGTATCTACATGCTCCATACATACTTACACACTACTGTCTCACTTGCTCTAAACACAGCCCCCTCCCTCCCCTGTATCTACATGCTCCATACATCGTTACACACTAATGTCTCAGTTGCTCTAAACACAGCCCCCTCCCTGCCCTGTATCTACATGCTCCATACATCGTTACACACTAATGTCTCACTTGTTCTAAACACAGCCCCCTCCCCTGTATCTACATGCTCCATACATCCTTACACACTAATGTCTCACTTGTTCTAAACACAGCCCCCTCCCTGCCCTGTATCTACGTGCGCCATACATCGTTACACACTAATGTCTCACTTGTTCTAAACACAGCCCCCTCCCCTGTATCTACATGCTCCATACATCCTTACACACTAATGTCTCACTTGTTCTAAACACAGCCCCCTCCCTGCCCTGTATCTACGTGCGCCATACATCGTTACACACTAATGTCTCACTTGTTCTAAACACAGCCCCCTCCCCTGTATCTACATGCTCCATACATCCTTACACACTAATGTCTCACTTGTTCTAAACACAGCCCCCTCCCTGCCCTGTATCTACGTGCGCCATACATCGTTACACACTAATGTCTCACTTGTTCTAAACACAGCCCCCTCCCCTGTATCTACGTGCGCCATACATCGTTACACACTAATGTCTCACTTGCTCTAAACACAGCCCCCTCCCTCCCCTGTATCTACATGCTCCATTCATCCTTACACACTAATGTCTCACTTGCTCTAAACACAGCCCCCTCCCTCCCCTGTATCTACATGCTCCATACATCCTTACACACTATTGTCTCACTTGCTCTAAACACAGCCCCCTCCCTCCCCTGTATCTACATGCTCCATACATCCTTACACACTAATGTCTCACTTGCTCTAAACACAGCCCCCTCCCTCCCCTGTATCTACATGCTCCATACATCGTTACACACTAATGTCTCACTTGCTCTAAACACAGCCCCCTCCCCTGTATCTACATGCTCCATACATCGTTACACACTAATGTCTCACTTGTTCTAAACACAGCCCCCTCCCTCCCCTGTATCTACGTGCGCCATACATCGTTACACACTAATGTCTCACTTGCTCTAAACACAGCCCCCTCCCTCCCCTGTATCTACATGCTCCATTCATCCTTACACACTAATGTCTCACTTGCTCTAAACACAGCCCTCTCCCGCCCCTGTATCTACATGCTCCATTCATCCTTACACACTACTGTCTCACTTGCTCTAAACACAGCCCCTCCTCCCTCCCCTGTATCTACTACTAATAGTGCCACTGCCGCCACCGCCACCGCCACCACCACCACACGTGCAAGTGCTACGATATAATGAGCTTGGATAGTATTTGGTAGTTGACAGAGAGAATTGGGCCTAAAGTATTCTGCCCTGCAGTACTCCATCGTAAGTTGCATCAAGTAAACTAGGTCTAACTGCCTAATTGTATTAGTTTTGGGATTACATTTTAACAGTTCTTGGTCTATCCATGATAAATTGAATTATTTACAATTAAATTTAGCTTTGATTTAACTATTTCCCTTGTAATTGCATTTTGGAAGAGAATGAGGTGCTGATATTCACTGCCAACAAACCATTTGCTTCCTTTGTTCAGTGAGAACTGACCATTCCATTCAGCTTTTTCTTCCTGCAATAGTAAACAAGTACTTGAGAAAATATCTAACCACTCAAACATGTTTTGAAGAAACTGGATCACTGTTCACCTAGTATTGTAGTTTTAACATTGCTCACCAGCTTTGAACCTTTAAATAGTTGTTGATGTTACAAACTGGAGTTATGTATCTCTAAGAGTTTAGAGTGGAAATATTGAGGTAAATCCTCGGAGGGGTTAAACTGTTAGCCTATCACCGAGGTGGCCTGTGTACGATCTCAGTGGTGAATAAGTGGCGTCAGGGCAGGTTTTCTCTGGGTTCTCCAGTTTCCCTTCCACTCCATCATCACCTTTCCAAGTCAGTCTGGGTGGCTCAGTTGGTTAGACACTCACCTACGATCCCAAGGTCACAGATTCAAGTCTGGCCCAGACGATGGTTCCTCAGGTTCTTCAGTGCGCATGTGAGTAGATTTACTGGCACTTAAAAGAACTCCTCCAGGGCGAAATTCTGGCACACCGCTGATGCTGATGTGATCCTGGTCTGTCCAATATGACACAATGTTGGAGGACGTTAATTTAAAGAAAAAGGAAGTGATCCTGGCAATTGACAGTGTTGTTAAACTACAAAATGTCATCCTCTTCCTCACTCTCATACCTGCTGCTGGGCTGACCACTCTGTTCATCTGACCTAAGGCACAGGCTTGTAAGTCCTCCATACAGGGAGGATAATCGGTAAACAACAATAACAACAAGTAGCGGAATCCTTCCATAGAAGTCATCTATTTCTCCAAGTACTGCTTGCAGGTTTCTTAGAAGCAAGAAATATTTTCCATGAACTTCTGATATTGTTTATCCAACCATCTTCCAAAAGTGCCTGCCTGCCTTCATTAAAAGGTATGAATATGCTTTCATATCTATGTTTTAATGAATCATGATGATGATAATTTTATTGTCAATAGGTTATTTGGTACAATGTCTGACATAGTCAATCATATATATGGCATTAAAAGTAAGTGTGCATATGACCCCTTAATCATATCAGTAAGATTACATTGTCAAGAAGGTAAATAATGATATGGCACACTGTTATACTTACACTTAACAAGTACTGAGCCAAGGATAAAATTCTGATATCGGAATCCCTACAGTTAAAGCTACAAACATTCTTGTCATTATAATTCATTTGTATTATATATACATGTCAATCATCATTAATTATGGCCATCAGCAGGATTAAGGTTAGATGTTGAGGCACTTAGAGCCAGATCCCAACAGATCCAAATAAATAACTATAAAATCTAATTTTGCAGCAAGTGAGATTAATGCTGTGATAGTGTCAGTTAACTAATATTTTCTACATTAGACTGGTGATTATTTATAATATGAAAAGTGGTTCACTAAATTATAACATTGAACAAATTTTGACTTTCATTTTCTCCAGTTTTAAAAAATGGCTGTTGACCCACTATGGTTTTCAACCCTTCTGAAGTATAAGAACTACAGCAGGCCATCTCCATCCCATGAAAAATGAGCTGATGCCATCTATCGTTAGAGTGTGGGGTTGTGTGTCATATAGTAAATAGGCCCATAACAAAACTTCCCATTTACGGGTTTGCAAATCTTTAAAATATCCAACACATTGAGCAGTCAGAGGAACAGTCCCCATGCTCTGGTCCCACAGTCCCCATGCTCCGGTCCCACAGTCCCCATGCTCCGGTCCCACAGTCCCCATGCTCCGGTCCCACTCCCCATGCTCTGGTCCCACAGTCCCCATGCTCCGGTCCCCCAGTCCCCATGCTCCGGTCCCACAGTCCCCATGCCCTGGTCCCACAGTCCCCATGCCCTGGTCCCACAGTCCCCATGCCCCGGTCCCACAGTCCCCATGCTCCGGTCCCACAGTCCCCATGCTCCGGTCCCACAGTCCCCATGCTCCGGTCCCACTCCCCATGCTCTGGTCACACACTCCCCATGCTCCGGTCCCACAGTCCCCATGCTCCGGTCCCACAGTCCCCATGCTCCGGTCCCACAGTCCCCATGCTCCGGTCCCACAGTCCCCATGCTCTGGTCCCACACTCCCCATGCTTTGGTCCCACTCCCCATGCCCTGGTCCCACACTCCCTGGTCCCACAGTTCCCATGCCCTGGTCCCACAGTCCCCATGCTCTGGTCCCACAGTCGCCATGCTCTGGTCCCACAGTCCCCATGCTCCGGTCCCACAGTCCCCATGCTCCGGTCCCACAGTCCCCATGCTCCGGTCCCACTCCCCATGCTCCGGTCCCACAGTCCCCATGCTCTGGTCCCACAGTCCCCATGCTCTGGTCCCACAGTCCCCATGCTCTTGTCCCACAGTCCCCATGCTCCGGTCCCACAGTCCCCATGCTCCGGATCCACTCCCCATGCTCTGGTCCCACAGTCCCCATGCTCTGGTCCCACAGTCCCTATGCTCCGGTCCCACAGTCCCCATGCTTTGGTCCCACTCCCCATGCTCTGGTCCTACAGTCCCCATGCTCCGGTCCCACTCCCCATGCTCTGGTCCCACAGTCCGCATGCTCCGGTCCCACAGTCCCCATGCTCTGGTCCCACAGTCCCCATGCTTTGGTCCCACAGTCCCCATGCTCCGGTCCCACAGTCCCCATGCCCTGGTCCCACAGTTCCCATGCCCTGGTCCCACAGTCCCCATGCTCTGGTCTCACAGTCCCCATGCTCTGGTCCCACAGTCCCCATGCTGTGGTCCCACAGTCCCCATGCTCCGGTCCCACAGTCCCCATGCTCCGGATCCACTCCCCATGCTCTGGTCCCATAGTCCCCATGCTCTGGTCCCACAGTCCCCATGCTCTGGTCCCACAGTCCCTATGCTCCGGTCCCACAGTCCCCATGCTTTGGTCCCACTCCCCATGCTCTGGTCCTACAGTCCCCATGCTCCGGTCCCACAGTCCCCATGCTTTGGTCCCACAGTCCCCATGCTCTGGTCCCACAGTCCCCATGCTCCGGTCCCACAGTCCCCATGCCCTGGTCCCACAGTTCCCATGCCCTGGTCCCACAGTCCCCATGCTGTGGTCCCACAGTCCCCATGCTCTGGTCCCACAGTCCCCATGCTCTGGTCCCACAGTCCCCATGCTCTGGTCCCACAGTCCCCATGCTCTGGTGCCACAGTCCCTATGCTCCGGTCCCACAGTCCCCATGCTTTGGTCCCACTCCCCATGCTCTGGTCCTACAGTCCCCATGCTCCGGTCCCACTCCCCATGCTCCTGTCCCACAGTCCCCTGCTCCGATCCCACAGTCCCCATGCTTTGGTCCCACAGTCCCCATGCTTTGGTCCCACTCCCCATGCTCTGGTCCCACAGTCCCCATGCTCCGGTCCCACAGTCCCCATGGCCTGGTCCCACAGTTCCCATGCCCTGGTCCCACAGTCCCCATGCTGTGGTCCCACAGTCCCCATGCTCTGGTCCCACAGTCCCCATGCTCTGGTGCCACAGTCCCCATGCTCTGGTCCCACAGTCCCCATGCTCCGGTCCCACAGTCCCCATGCTCCGGTCCCACAGTCCCCATGCTCCGGTCCCACAGTCCCCATGCCCTGGTCCCACAGTCCCCATGCTGTGGTCCCACAGTCCCCATGGTCTGGTCCCACAGTCCCCATGCTCTGGTCCCACAGTCCCCATGCTCCGGTCCCACAGTCCCCATGCTCTGGTCCCACAGTCCCCATGCTCTGGTCCCACAGTCCCCATGCTCCGGTCCCACAGTCCCCATGCCCTGGTCCCACAGTTCCCATGCCCTGGTCCCACAGTCATGTGACCGATGCTGAGCACAAATTTGGTGCGAACACTACTACAAGTTCAACAGAAAGAAGTAGAAACAGTGAAAAGTGGATGAAGTTTTTCAAAACCATTGTCTTCCTTAAGCAAATTTTTAAATTTGTCTTATAGTACTTTTAGCCCTGGTAATGAATTAATTTTCATTTCAACAGTTGAACATAATTTATTTTTTGAGTAGCTTGTCGGCTGCAACAGATGCTCTGCATAAACCCTTGGATTGTGCTGCATTTGAAGAAGCCAGTTCACCTATTAATAACTGTCGTCAACTCACACGAGTCGCAGCAGCAATATCTTTATTTTCAGATAAATGTTGATTGACTTGTGAATGCTGATCTGCACTTACTGTTTTTCCACATGTTTGGCAAAACAAAACTTTATTGTCCATGGTAAATATGTTTTTAAATTCGTCTACATATTGCTGAATACATAATTTAGCACTTGATTTAAACTTTGGCATGTTTTCAAGATGCACAGGTTACACAAAACTCTTGTGCATCATTCACAAGCGCTGGGTCCAGCAGTGCACATAAGGAATAACCAGAGTGCCAGCACTTTATCATCGCCTTTGTCATGCTATACGAGTCATTACAAATATATTATAATTGCACAAATTTAAAATTGTGCAGGATAAATATTAGAAAAAATCAAAGATAAATTCAGATTTATGTTTATGAGGTGGAATCAGGACTGAAAAATTCAATGCCATAGCCGGGTGGTTAAAGCAGCCACTTGATCAGTGGAAGATATGTGGTTCAAATCACGGCTCTTAAACATTGCCCACACACGGTTTGTGTGTTTAAAAACACCAGCAGTCAGCTTGTTGGCATGAATAAATAATAATTATCATATTTATGTATTTACGGGAGAGTATCTGAAAACATGTATTAACCTATATTTTTTTCTCCAAAATATGTATTTCCATGTGAAATAAAATTTCATGGTTAGGCTCACAGTTTTCTCCTTTTTGTAGGCATGTATGTGTACAGAGAACCCACTCCCTACTAATGTATATTTATTCCACCAGTGAATCAGACATCTAATACCAGCACTAGAAGAAAACAAAACAGCAATTTCTACTGAAAAATGGAGATGGGCCAGTAATTTTATTTTCAATTTGGCAATCACATTTTTTGGAACCAAAATAGGTCATACCCAACTATTGAAAGTTGCTGATACTAAAGTATATAAATAATACACATCACTATGGCTCATGAAAATATACTGCCTTCACACATGTCTATCACCTTGACCACATATTACCTAACACTTCACTGTAAAAACATTATCAAACCAACATTAAAGGTTTTAACATAAAGTAGTAAATAAAAATTAGAATTAGAAGTTTTAACACCACTTGTAAATAACTGTAAATTGTAATTGAGAAATAATTGCACACTGTAAATAATATGCTTGCACTCGCATTTAAAAGATACAAACCAGATGGTAGAATTCAAATTATTACTTGCAAATACCAGTCTACTTAAAAATCAACACTTGCAAACGACAACTGTCAAATGTGCCATTCAACAAGCCAATATTTTAGCTTCCTTTTTCTGTTTAGTATACACAAGTTACACAACTCGTAATGTAGAAATTTATCTTCAACTAAAAAACCTTGACAGATTATACAAATATATGCATAAATTAGAATACAAAAAGCTGATATAATTACCAATTTGAAAAAACAAATAAAACAATCTCGTCAAGGTAACTCAAAAAGGCTCAATTAACAATCAAGAAAAACAGTAGCCATATGTTATTCACACAAAACAAAAGTATTCCTTTCCTACATACTCATTTCAATGGCACTAAAATTTCACATGTAAACATACAAAATTTGGATCTATAGTTAAATAACAATTTCGAATGTACTATACACTTAAACAATTTTCAACACCAAATTACATAAGCAATATTGAAAGGTCACTTCTGTTATATCCATGAAACATTTTGTAAACTACAGGTACACACACACAGTAAAAAAGTGCATGTCAGTTCTATTACTGTATGTGGTTAAACACACACACCACGCACGCACACACACCAAAACACACACACACACACACACACACACACACACACACCTGCCAAACCAGCCACACATGCTCACACATCCACACACACCCGCCAACCCAGCCACACATGTTCACACACCCGCCAACCCAGCCACACATGCTCACACACCCACACACACCCGCCAACCCAGCCACACATGCACACACACCCACACATACCCGCCAACCCAGCCACACACGCACACACACCCACACATACCCGCGAACCCAGCCACAAATGCTCACACATCCACACACACCCGCCAACCCAGCCACACATGTTCACACACCCGCCAACCCAGCCACACATGCACACACACCCACACACACCCGCCAACCCAGCCACACATGGACACACATCCACACACACCCGCCAACCCAGCCACACATGCTCACACATCCACACACACCCGCCAACCCAGCCACACATGTTCACACACCCGCCAACCCAGCCACACATGTTCACACACGCACCAACCCAGCCACACATGCACACACACCCACACACACCCGCCAACCCAGCCACACATGCACACACATCCACACACACCCGCCAACCCAGCCACACATGCTCACACACCCACACACACCCGCCAACTCAGCCACACATGCTCACACACCCACACACACCCGCCAACCCAGCCACACATGCACACACATCCACACACACCCGCCAACCCAGCCACACATGCTCACACATCCACACACACCCGCCAACCCAGCCACACATGCACACATATCCACACACACCCGCCAACCCAGTCACACATGCACACACACCCACACACACCCGCCAACCCAGCCACACATGCTCACACACCCACACACACCCGCCAACCCAGCCACACATGCACACACACCCACACATACCCACCAACCCAGCCACACATGCACACACACCCACACATACCCGCCAACCCAGCCACACATGCTCACACACCCACACACACCCGCCAACCCAGCCACACATGCTCACACATCCACACACACCCGCCAACCCAGCCACACATGCTCACACATCCACACACACCCGCCAACCCAGCCACACATGCACACACACCCACACACACCCGCCAACCCAGCCACACATGCACACACATCCACACACACCCGCCAACCCAGCCACACATGCTCACACATCCACACACACCCGCCAACCCAGCCACACATGTTCACACACCCGCCAACCCAGCCACACATGTTCACACATGCACCAACCCAGCCACACATGCACACACACCCACACACACCCGCCAACCCAGCCACACATGCACACACATCCACACACACCCGCCAACCCAGCCACACATGCTCACACACCCGCCAACCCAGCCACACATGCACACACACCCACACACACCCGCCAACCCAGCCACACATGCACACACATCCACACACACCCGCCAACCCAGCCACACATGTTCACACACCCGCCAACCCAGCCACACATGCACACACACCCACACACACCCGCCAACCCAGCCACACATGCACACACATCCACACACACCCGCCAACCCAGCCACACATGCTCACACATCCACACACACCCGCCAACCCAGCCACACATGTTCACACACGCACCAACCCAGCCACACATGTTCACACACGCACCAACCCAGCCACACATGTTCACACACGCACCAACCCAGCCACACATGTTCACACACACACCAACCCAGCCACACATCCACACACACCCGCCAACCCAGCCACACATGTTCACACACGCACCAACCCAGCCACACATGTTCACACACCCGCTAACCCAGCCACACATGTTCACACACACACCAACCCAGCCACACATCCACACACACCCGCCAACCCAGCCACACATGTTCACACACGCATCAACCCAGCCACACATGTTCACACACCTGCTAACCCAGCCACACATGCACACACACGCACCAACCCAGCCACACATGCTCACACATCCACACATACCCGCCAACCCAGCCACACATGTTCACACACGCACCAACCCAGCCACACATGTTCACACACGCACCAACCCAGCCACACATGTTCACACACGCACCAACCCAGCCACACATGTTCACACACGCACCAACCCAGCCACACATGTTCACACACGCACCAACCCAGCCACACATGTTCACACACCCGCTAACCCAGCCATACATGCACACACACGCACCAACCCAGGCACACATGTTCACACATCCACACACACCCGCCAACCCAGCCACACATGCACACACATCCACACACACCCGCCAAACCAGCCACACATGCACACACACCCGCCAACCCAGCCACACATGCTCACACATCCACACATACCCGCCAACCCAGCCACACATGTTCACACACCCGCCAACCCAGCCACACATGTTCACACACGCACCAACCCAGCCACACATGTTCACACACCCGCCAACCCAGCCACACATGCACACACACGCACCAACCCAGTCACACATGTTCACACATCCACACACACCCGCCAAACCAGCCACACATGCTCACACATCCACACATACCCGCCAACCCAGCCACACATGCACACACACGCACCAACCCAGCCACACATGTTCACACATCCACACACACCCGCCAACCCAACCACACATGCACACACACGCACCAACCCAGCCACACATGTTCACACATCCACACACACCCGCCAACCCAGCCACACATGCCCACACACGCACCAACCCAGCCACACATGTTCACACACCCGCCAACCCAGCCACACATGCACACACACCCACACATACCCGCCAACCCAGCCATACATGCACACACACCCACACATACCCGCCAACCCAGCCACACATGCACACACACCCACACACACCCGCCAACCCAGCCACACATGCTCACACATCCACACACACCCGCCAACCCAGCCACACATGCACACACATCCACACACACCCGCCAACCCAACCACACATGTTCACACATCCGCCAACCCAGCCACACATGTTCACACACCCGCCAACCCAGCCAAACATGCACACACACGCACCAACCCAGCCACACATGTTCACACACCCGCCAACCCAGCCACACATGCACACACACCCACACATACCCGCCAACCCAGCCATACATGCACACACATCCACACACACCCGCCAACCCAGCCACACATGCTCACACATCCACACACACCCGCCAACCCAGCCACACATGCACACACATCCACACACACCCGCCAACCCAGCCACACATGCACACACACGCACCAAACCAGCCACACATGCTCACACATGCTCACACATCCACACACACCCGCCAACCCAGCCACACATGTTCACACATCCACACACACCCGCCAACCCAGCCACACACGTTCACACACTCCCACACACACCCGCCAACCCAGCCACACATGTTCACACATCCACACACACCCGCCAACCCAGCCACACATGTTCACACACCCACACACACCCGCCAACCCAGCCACACATGCACACACACCCGCCAACCCAGCCACACATGCACACACACCCGGCAACCCAGCCACACATGTTCACACACCCGCCAACCCAGCCACACATCCACACACACCCGCCAACCCAGCCACACATGCTCACACATCCACACACACCCGCCAACCCAGCCACACATGTTCACACACCCGCCAACCCAGCCACACATCCACACACACCCGCCAACCCAGCCACACATCCACACACACCCGCCAACCCAGCCACACATGTTCACACACCCGCCAACACAGCCACACATGCACACACACGCACCAACCCAGCCACACCTGCTCACACACCCACACACACCCGCCAACCCAGCCACACATGCACACACACCCTGTAGCGATATCTCCGCCTAACAATGGGTGTCAGAACTTTAATCCTGTCATAATTAAGGAAATATTTTATTAATTATCCATGTTTTTGTAGTAATTTCTTTGAAAGTTATTTAAAACAAAAGTCCTTGTAGAATTATATTTATGTTATAAGTTTCATAAAGGATAATAAATAAACACAGGCACAGTTACGCAGGGAAATCTTGAAGTTTCCCGCCAAGAAAACAGAATAATTCATGCGGCCGTTGATACAATTTTGGCGTGAGGCAATAAAACGTTAGCATTATATTATTGTTGTTGCCTTCCTAAAGTACCGCGAGTCTCTTAACGAATTCGCGAACCGTTGCTAAAATTTAAATGTTTAAATAGAAAAGAAATGAACATCAAAGCCCAATAAGCATAGCCAATCAGGGGAAAAGCTGGGTGAGATAGTCGACCGTTCAGTGCTACCAGGTGTAAGGGAAGGTTGTGTCTGCGGGTCGCGGGATAGACGCCACGTTATTAGGAAGTGTTTTGTCAAGTGCCACTGAGTCGTTACACGTCCAGTGATTGTATATTATTTATATAGATATTGGGATCAATTCGGCACAGCAGGAGATCATAATTTAGTTAACGGGTGGAAGATACAACTTGCAGAGTTTCCTGTAACCCGAAGTGCCCATAGTGGAAGTGCATCTTGTGTTTTTCTTCCGAGGAACCCCATATAAAAACCCATTCCTTCTCATCACCGCCCAAAACACCGTTCCTCTCCCAAAGACCAACATCTCTCGTCAAGGCTGACCCTGAGAAATTGGCACCTTTTCAGCTGCATCGACGAGACAACGACTTCAAGCGAAGAGGTCGACCAGAAAAGGGACGGTGAATACGCTACATACATGGCGCCGCCAACGTGTGGCCGATGACGCTCCAGATGTACGACGAAGAGGACCTCGACAACGAGAAACCACAACCCAGGAGATTCGAAGATGAGATGCAAGATTCGAAGCCGAGACTACAGGGACCTCAACGACGGTGACGGTAATCGTTACCGCAACAGAAAGTAAGACAGTGCAGAATTCTTAAGTGTGAATGTTTAACGTTTTTGAGGAGTGGAAAATATCTGCCTAATCTCGCCAGCATGCAAGACCAAGATAATTACACCATGGACAGCACAGAAAATAACGGTTGTCACAGTGGCGAGGGCAACAATCTTTCTCCTACAGGGTCACCCGTTAGCCAGCTTATCCATTGTTCGGGGGTTGCCAGGAATCTGTTCACAGCGGGCAGACCACCTTCCCCAGTGGAAACCTTTGATTTTAACTCTCTACTAGAAAGATTTGGTCGCTTACTAGACGAAAATAGTAGAAATTTAGAAAGTAAACTGGGGGGAAAATTGGATAGGAATCTCGAGTCTCTTGAATTAAAATTGTCCAGAGTAACGGAGGAACTTGAAAAGAAAATGTCCACGCAAACCCAGGAAATTAGGGAACTATTGATAGTAGGGAGGTTGAGGGGAAGCTGGGCCACTTTTTTATGGGCAAGATGGCCGCCATGCGTAATCTAAGGATTATTAGGTAGGAGGATAGAAGGACGCAGGATGTAGGTGTTTGAAGGAATCTCTAGGGATGACTCTTAAGGCCTATAGCAGTGTATGTATGCTTATGAGCGTTCATGGTGCCTGAGTATGTCGTTCACTATATTGATGTATGCCACCTAACACAGGAGCTTTCTGATTTGATTGAATATATTACCCCAACATAATGTTACCTCACCCCACATTGCCTCACTAACCTAACCTAACCTATCCTAATCTAACCTAACCTAAGCCTCATACTTCTACTCTTCTAACCTATCTTAACCTAACCTAAGCTCCATACTTCTACATGGCTAACCTAACCTAACCCAGCTCCTACTATTTACTCCCGTCTTTGATAATTTAACCTAAGCCCCATACTTCTACTCGTCTAACCTATCCTAACCTAACCTAACCTATCCTAATCTAACATGGCCTAGCCTAACCTAAGATAGATCCTCTTATTATTATTTATTCTATTCTACTAACATGATACGTTTCTAGACATTCATTCTATCCTCTTATCATCTATCCTATTCCCTCCTCTGCTTATCTATTCTATCCTGTCATACGCTACCCTGATCTCCCTCTAGGAATTTCATAAACATTTTGATACTATTTTGAGTCCTCTGATAGATCTTTTTAAGCACTTTTAGCATATTCTTGATGCTTTTACAACATATTTAAGAATTTTTCAGACAATTTTCAGAATTATTCAGTCATTTTCATACATTTTTAAGACGTTTCGCCCCATTTTGCTACAATTTTGCACCCTCTGTTAGATCTTTTAGACGCTTTTAGTATATTCAGGGCGCTTTTACAACATATTTAACAACTTTTCAGACAATTTTCAGAGTTATTCAGTAATTTTCATACATTTTTAAGACGTTTCACCCCATTTTGCTACAATTTTGCATCCTCTGTTAGATCTTTTAGACGCTTTTAGTATATTCAGGGCGCTTTTACAACATATTTAACAACTTTTCAGACAATTTTCAGAGTTATTCAGTCATTTTCATACATTTTTAAGACGTTTCGCTCCATTTTGCTACAATTTTGCACCCTCTGTTAGATCTTTTAGACGCTTTTAGTATATTCATGCTGCTTTTACAACATATTTAACAACTTTTCAGACAATTTTCAGAGTTATTCAGTCATTTTCATACATTTTTAAGACGTTTCACCCCATTTTGCTGCAATTTTGCACCCTCTGTTAGATCTTTTAGACGCTTTTAGTATATTCAGGGCGCTTTTACAACATATTTAACATCTTTTCAGACAATTTTCAGAGTTATTCAGTCATTTTCATACATTTTTAAGACGTTTCACCCCATTTTGTTGCAATTTTTCACCCTCTGCTAGATCTTTTAGACGCTTTTGGTATATTCAGGACGCTTTTACAACATATTTAACAACTTTTCAAGCAATTTCGAGGATTATTTAGAAGTCATATTATATATTTTCAGCGTGTATTGAGACCCGTTTAGACTCGTTGATAGATATTTCAGCCTGTTTCTGAAGACTTTTACGTCCAGTTTAAACATTTTTCAGAGTATTTTAGACGAATTTGACATTATTTAAGGCAATCCGAGAGTTATTCTGGACGCCCCTGTCCATTATTGTTTGCTTTAAGCACTTTGAAGGGTAATGGAAGATAATTTTCACGATATTAGGAATACTGAACCGTCTATTTCAAGGCTGTTAGACGTATCTCTACCAGTTAAATATCGTTTCAGCCATTTTAGAGACATTTTAAGCACTATAGGGATATTTTAGACTTTGTCACCAAAATTTTGATTGGTTTTCAGAATCCTTTGAAACACTTTTATAGGCGTTAGACGCTTTTAATGGTATTTTTCGAGCGCTAATTAAGACATTTCAGCTCCTTCACAGATATTTTGAGGATTTTCAGGGCATCTTAAACTCGTGAGAAGCATTTTTTTCGCCAGTTTGAAGATGTTTTAAGGCACTGAAGCAGGTATTTTTGAAGTTGCTAGGGGTATTTTACTAAGCTTTCTTCAGTAATCGTTTTGTTTTATAGTAGTTGAAGAGCAGTCTAACCTATTCAGTCATTTATTGCATTTCATCATCATTATCAATTACTCTATCTTATAGTCCATCTAACCTATCCTAACCTAACCTAACCTAACCTAAGCCCCATACTTCTACTCGTTTAACCTAACATTACTTAACCTAAACTAACCTAAGTCATTACTTCTACATGGCTAACCTAACCTAACCTAGCTCCCACTTTTACTCTGGTCTTTGATAATTTAACCTAAGCCCATACTTCTACATGTCTAACCTAACCTAGCGTAGCCTAAACCAGCCTAGCCTAACCTAAGCTAACCTATCCTAACCTATCTGATTCCCATTTTACTCAAGCATTCTATTCTTCTATAACCTTTTCTAACCTTTGCACCATACCGTTTCAGGCTCAGACATCCCGCATTCGTTTGCAGATGTATTTCCGACAACTTTAGATAATTTGAAGGTATTACACACCCGTTCCCCTGACATGCAAGCTTTCAGGCTCAGACATCCCGCTTTCTTTTGCAGATTTTTTTTTTCAGTAACTTTAGATAGGTACTCTGAAGGTATAGGCCCTCGGACATGCAAACCCTAAGTATTTTCCATACTTTTTACGAAACGTTAATGCTATTTGGGAGTTTAGTAGATATTTTAGCCGTTTTTACGGTATTCTGGAGGTTTTTTTTTTTACGAATTTTTGAAGGTTTACCATGGATTTTCTATGTTTTCACGTCGTTAGTATGTTTTAATGTTTTTATGGGGTATATGGAGCCTTTTTTAGCGATTTGTTATGCTTTCATGATCAAATTCCATCCTTTTGTAAATGTATGATGTTCTCGTCTAGAGAATTGCTTACAGTCTTTCTAAGCCTAACCTAACTTAACCACAAACCTCTTTACAGACATTTCTTCAACGTTACTTAACATTATACAGGCTTCTTTTTCTCCTCCCTCCAACTCTTTTTGTAAACTAACATTAGAAGACGTTGTAACCTTGTTATTCAAATAGCTATTGTATCCGTCTTTGCACACTGCTCCAGTATCCTATACATGTCAACTTCATTTAACGATTCTCCTAATTAGTTCTGTATCTTATAAGTTATAACGGTAACACGTGAAACGCTGCTTACATTCGTTCTAAGACCATCCAAATCTAACCTTGCCCACCACCACCACCACCACCACCACCACCACCACCACCACCACCACCACCACCACCACCATCGTTGCAATCACCGCCATCCTTGCCATCATCACCATCGTTACCATCACCACCATAACCATCACCAATGCCACCATCCTCACTATCACCTCCACGTTATCATCACCATCATCAACATCGTTACCATCACCATCATAACCATCACCAGTACCACCATTCTCATTATCACCTCCACATTACCATCACCATCCCCACCATTACCATCGTTACCATCACCACCGCCATTACCATAAACATCATCAGCATCATTAGCATCACCACCATAACCATCACCAATACCGCCATCCTTACCATCACCACCATCGTTAGCATCTCTACCATAACCATCAACACCACCACCACCACCGCCACCGCCATCGTTGCAATCACCATCGTCACCATCGTTATATTCACAACCATAACCACCACCAGGCCCTCCATTCTCACCATCACTACCATAACCATCACCGCCATCCTTACCATCACCACCATCGTTAGCATCTCTACCATAACCATCAACACCACCACCACCACCGCCACCGCCATCGTTGCAATCACCATCGTCACCATCGTTATATTCACAACCATAACCACCACCAGGCCCTCCATTCTCACCATCACTACCATAACCATCACCGCCATCGTTAACATCACCACCGCCCTTGTCGCCACCACCATCGTTACCATAGCCACCATCCTTGCCATCATCAGCATCGTTACCGTCACCACCATAACCATCACCAGTACCACCATCCTCACCATCGCCACCATCGTTACCATCACACTCGTTACCATCATCACCATCACCGTTATAATCATCTCTACCATAACCATCACCAGTACCACCATCGTTACCATCATCACCATCACCAACACAAAGATCACCAACCCCTCCTATTATTATATAACCTAATCCATCCTCCCCTACTTATCTATTCTATCCTGTCATAATGTCTCTTGATCTTCCTCTTTGCAGATATAACCTTGGACGTTTATCTGTTATTTGTAGAAGATTTCCAGCGATTTTAGGGTTTAGAAGGTATTCAGCCACTGCGACACGCTTATTGAAGAACCTCTTAGGCAATTTTGAGAATTATGTAGGTTATTTGTTAGATTTTCCAGAGGTTTCATGCTATTTTGATGCTGTTTTAGATCGTTTTTGCGGATACTTTAGTTGCTTTTAGGGTCATCAGGCTGCTTTTACGACTGATTTACACACCTTTCAGGCAATTTCGAGAATTATTAGACATTTGTATTCCATTATCGAGACTTTCAAGGTATTTTATGGTCATCTTGAACCTTGGGTGCATATTTCAGTCACTTTTCAGGCATTCTGAGTGTTTTAGACCACTTTCCAGAACGTCTTAGACGATTTGGACGTTTCTTTAGCCAATGTGATAGTTATTTTATTTACTTTCATTATATTTTGACATCATTCATGTTTCTTCTCCTCCCTCCCACTCTTTCTTAAACAAACATTAGAAGACGTTGTAACCTTGTTGTTCAACTAACTACTGTCTACGATTTGCTCCCTGCTCCAGTATGCTATACATGCTAACCTCATTTTTAACGATTCTTTTGCATAGTTCAGTATGTTCTAATGGCAACACGCCAGACGTTGCTTACATTCCTTCTAAGACCATCATGACCTAACCTAACATAACCAATCATCATCGTCGCCAACGCAACCTATGGCGCAACGCCATAACCATTGCCACCACCAACTCTACCGCCAACACCACCAACACAGACATTACCACACCCACCACCACTACAACTGTCATTACTACCATCATACCCCTTCATTACCAACGCAGCCAGGACCACACCCACCATCATCATCACCACACCAACCAACGCCACCTATTCTGCAACACCGCCACCACCACCACCACCACCACCACCACCGTCACCACCACCATCACCACCACCACCATCACCACCACCAACATCAACACCTCCAACACCAGCGCCACTATAACGGCCACCACTACCACCACCACCAACGCCACCACCACCATTAAGAACCTTTCAGGCAGTCATGAGGATTATGTAGATTATTTCATCGATTTTTCAGAGGTTTCATGGTATTTTGAGGTTGTTTTAGGTCGTTTAACAGATATTTTACTTGCTTTTGAGTACTTTCAACGGCATCAGGGAATAATTCTCACTACATCTAGGATACTGAAGTAGGTATTTCAAGCGCTAATAGACGTATCTATCAGTTTAAGGATCGGTTCAGACATTTTAGAGGCATTTTAAGCACTATGCGGGGATTTTAAACTTTTACACCGACATTTTGGACAATCTTCAGGATACTTTGAAACACTTTTATAGGCGTTAAACGCTTTTAATGCTGTTTTTTGAACACTAACTCAAACATCGGATCCTTCGCAGGAATTTCAGGGTTTTCAGGGTATCTCAGGCTTGTGACAGGCATGTTTCACCAGTTTAAAGATGTTTTAAGACGCTGAAGCAGGAATTTTTGACGCTGCTAGAATTATTTTAGTTAATTTAAGCACAGTTCACCAAGTTTTCTTCATTAATTGCTTTTTGTTTTTACAGTAGTCGAGGTGCAGTCCAACCTAACCATTCATTTATTGCATTCCTTGCACTTATTATTTCGACTACATTTCACTACTAACCTAACCCAGCAACAATCGTATCATCATCATCATCATCATCAACAACAACAACAACTGCTCTATCTCGTAGTCTGACCAAGCTAACCTAACCTAACTTAACCTAAGCTAAGCTCCATACTTCTATTCGTCTAACCTATCCTAACCTAACCCACCCTGAGCTCCATACTTCTACTCGTCTAACCTAATTTCTAAGCCCTTACTTCTACTCTTTTTACTTTGGTCTTTCATATTTTAACCTAACCTTATTGTTATCCTCCTCTTATTGTTATTTATTCTATTTCATCATCATGATCAGTTTCTAGATATTCATTCTATCCTCTTATTATCCCTCCTATATCATCCTCCTCTGCTTGTCTATTCCATCCTGCCATAAGGATTTCCCTCTTTGCGGATATAACCTCGGGGTATTTATTCGTTGCTTGTAAAGGATTTCCAACGAATTTAGGATTTAGAAGATATTCAGACTCACCAGCATGCATGTTTTCAGGATTTTTTTAAATCTTTTCGGAGCATTCTATAGCTATTTTAAGTGTTTTAAGACACTTTTCGGGATATTGAGAGCGCTTTTGCACCAGTTTTAAGTACATTTTTTGAAACGTTTCACTCCAATTTCAATGCTATTTTGGTCCGTCCGATAGATCTTTGAGTCACTTTTAGTATATTCCTGGCACTTTTGCAACATATTCAAGAACTTTTCAGGCAATTTCGAGGATTATTTAGACGCAACTAACACAACCAACCATCTCCAACGGGAGTGCCACCACATCCTGCGACACCATAAACATCATCACCACTATCACCAATCCCCACCATCCGCCATCACCATCTCCACCACCATCGCTATCATCACAATAAGATCCATGTAACATAAACATAAGAATTATAAAGAAAAGGGACGAACAATACCTATAACCAACAGCATAAGCATTACAGATATATTCTACCGATTGCTATACTTTATAAATAACAACATAAACAGTAAAGTACATGATTTTCTTTTTCGCTTTCGCCGGCTTTTTCCGATTTATGTGAGAGTTCTAATGACCTAGTTATCGGCGGCCCCTTAAACCATACTATTTAAACGCTTAAAAAACCAAATTTCTGCTATATTTCATCAAACCTTCCTATTTTTATGACTTTTTCTCGTCTTTTACGCACTTTGAAACGAATCCAACAGAAAAATTAAGACGCAAAACGGAGGTTATGTATCTTTACGTAACATTACTTTTATCAATATCAGATGACTCACGATAATTCAAGATCACGATTGCAGCGCCTCATAGCGGCTTCAATCAGTACTAAAACGCACATTCAACAGATTTTATACTCTTTATGACGGTAAATTATATATTAGCCCTCAAATTATCATTGTTTTTATGGTTTTCCACCGTTTTTACGTACTTTGCAACGAATCCGACAGAAACATTAAGACGCGAAACGGCGGTTATGTATCTTTAAGTAACATTTCTTTTATCGATATCGGATGACAGTAATGGAACCATCTAAACATTATTTAAACGCTTAAAGAAACAAATACCCTGTATTTTTATAATTCTTTCTCCATTTTTATTCACTTTAAGACGAATCAAGCGTCAAATTAAAACATGAAAAGATGATTATGTTTCTAAGTACCATCATTTCAACAACAAAGACATTAATTTTAACTATCACCACGAAATAAACCTATTTGCACGCGTCTTAACACGCTAACATACTATATGTTACAATCTCTCAACTGAACCTCTTTTAAACGTGTCCCAACAGGTAAAATCGTCACCATGTCATTAGTTGAGAAACTCTAGCCTCAAACACAGGTGTAAACCTCTCTAAAAACATGTCCCAACAGGTAAAAGTATCACCTTGTCATTAGCGGAAGGAAAACCCTAGCCTCAAATACAGGCGCCGGCATTATAACCATGTCATCAGCAAGCTTGAAAGCCCTCAGAGGAATCATATACCACATAAACACTCAACAATGCTTTTAGGCACCTTCAGCATATTTTTTCTTCTTCTTCTTCTTCTTCTTCTTCATCTTCTTCATATATTCTCATTCTCCTTCATGCTAACAGGGAATATACGCGAACTGAAGGTTATTAGCTGAAATATAAAATAAAATCTCTTCTTCTGGTTATTCTTGTTCTTTTTCTTATTCTTCTGCTTATATTCTCATTATCCTTCATGCTAACAGGGAATATACGCGTAATTTTGACGTTATTACCTTAAATATTAAATAAAATAACAGCATTCTCCGTCAATTATATCTAAACCGACTTTTTCCGTGTTATGCAAGATTTAAGCTTCTAGAATCAACACAAGCAATGTTTCTCTCAATAACAGCATTTTATAATTGATTTTGTAGGTAATAACACCAATTTAAACTTTATTACAGATCTCTAAGACCCTAGTTTGCAAAGTATTTAAATGGACCCTTAGAGATTCGAACTAGACCCCCACAGTACAAAAGCTACCATTTTTATCAATAATTCAAGAGCAGATATTTAGCTGAAGTGTTTTAACTTTTTTATTTCATCACGCTAACTCTATTGATTCGCGAATAAATCGACTTTGAAGTAATTGCCCCGTCCCGGTAATCGAACTATGAGTCGTAGGGATAAAATTGTCTAGTATATCATTTTATATGCCAAGTTACCCTAATTTGTCTTTGCATTACTATTCCAAGTGTAAAAATAGCGATATAGAGCAAATTTCAATAATTCTCCACAAGATAGGGATCGAACCTACGATACGTTAACTCTAGCATGTTATAAAATAATCGTCCTTAACAAGTATTATCATATAAAGTTTATTTCAGTCTTCCAACACAAGCGGTTCTCGAAATAATTAAATTTACCAAATCAGTATTGGAACCCAAGACTCCAGGATACCAAGCATACCACAGAGGAAAGCCCATAACAATACCAATTTAATAAAATTTATTCGAAGATTTTATCACTAATAGTTTAGGAGTTATTCCAATAATAATTCATAATTTGCACGGGGATCGAACGCTAGACCACCGACAAACTCCAAAATTATACCAAAGACGCGTCGTTTTATTACAAGATAATTACCGTTTACCCCATATCGATATCTCATTTAGTTTAGGAGAAATCAAGCATAATACAGTAGAGTAATAAGGGGGGTTTAATGTTTAATTGGCTAACAATGGGGGGCTAATTGGATTACACGTGTTTTCACACCTCTAAGCCTCGCCCATCTGGCACGCGACAGCCAGTGACGTCACTGGCTGTCGCGTGCCAGATGGGCGTGTTTCTGACGTCATTCAGGGTCGCGTGCCAGGTGGGCGTGGCTTAGAGGTGTGAAAACACCTGTAATCCAATTAGCCCCATTGTTAACCAATTAGCGGCATCCCTTTGAGTGGTTTTAAAATATTGTCCTGGGTGTGACGTCACAGCAACACAACATTTTAAAACCACTCAAAGGAGCCGCCAATAATTGGATGACAATGACGGTAATTGCATAACAATGACGCTAATTATAATCTAATTAGCGCCTTTGTTATCTAATTAGCGGCATCCCTTTGAGTGGCTTGAAACCCCCATTATTACTCTACTGTATTATGCTTGATTTCTCCTAAACTAAATGAGATATCGATATGGGGTAAACGGTAATTATCTTGTAATAAAACGACGCGTCTTTGGTATAATTTTGGAGTTTGTCGGTGGTCTAGCGTTCGATCCCCGTGCAAATTATGAATTATTATTGGAATAACTCCTAAACTATTAGTGATAAAATCTTCGAATAAATTTTATTAAATTGGTATTGTTATGGGCTTTCCTCTGTGGTATGCTTGGTATCCTGGAGTCTTGGGTTCCAATACTGATTTGGTAAATTTAATTATTTCGAGAACCGCTTGTGTTGGAAGACTGAAATAAACTTTATATGATAATACTTGTTAAGGACGATTATTTTATAACATGCTAGAGTTAACGTATCGTAGGTTCGATCCCTATCTTGTGGAGAATTATTGAAATTTGCTCTATATCGCTATTTTTACACTTGGAATAGTAATGCAAAGACAAATTAGGGTAACTTGGCATATAAAATGATATACTAGACAATTTTATCCCTACGACTCATAGTTCGATTACCGGGACGGGGCAATTACTTCAAAGTCGATTTATTCGCGAATCAATAGAGTTAGCGTGATGAAATAAAAAAGTTAAAACACTTCAGCTAAATATCTGCTCTTGAATTATTGATAAAAATGGTAGCTTTTGTACTGTGGGGGTCTAGTTCGAATCTCTAAGGGTCCATTTAAATACTTTGCAAACTAGGGTCTTAGAGATCTGTAATAAAGTTTAAATTGGTGTTATTACTTACAAAATCAATTATAAAATGCTGTTATTGAGAGAAACATTGCTTGTGTTGATTCTAGAAGCTTAAATCTTGCATAACACGGAAAAAGTCGGTTTAGATATAATTGACGGAGAATGCTGTTATTTTATTTAATATTTACGGTAATAACGTCAAAATTACGCGTATATTCCCTGTTAGCATGAAGGATAATGAGAATATAAGCAGAAGAATAAGAAAAAGAACAAGAATAACCAGAAGAAGAGATTTTATTTTATATTTCAGCTAATAACCTTCAGTTCGCGTATATTCCCTGTTAGCATGAAGGAGAATGAGAATATATGAAGAAGAAGAAGAAGAAGAAAAAATATGCTGAAGGTGCCTAAAAGCATTGTTGAGTGTTTATGTGGTATATGATTCCTCTGAGGGCTTTCAAGCTTGCTGATGACATGGTTATAATGCCGGCGCCTGTATTTGAGGCTAGGGTTTTCCTTCCGCTAATGACAAGGTGATACTTTTACCTGTTGGGACATGTTTTTAGAGAGGTTTACACCTGTGTTTGAGGCTAGAGTTTCTCAACTAATGACATGGTGACGATTTTACCTGTTGGGACACGTTTAAAAGAGGTTCAGTTGAGAGATTGTAACATATAGTATGTTAGCGTGTTAAGACGCGTGCAAATAGGTTTATTTCGTGGTGATAGTTAAAATTAATGTCTTTGTTGTTGAAATGATGGTACTTAGAAACATAATCATCTTTTCATGTTTTAATTTGACGCTTGATTCGTCTTAAAGTGAATAAAAATGGAGAAAGAATTATAAAAATACAGGGTATTTGTTTCTTTAAGCGTTTAAATAATGTTTAGATGGTTCCATTACTGTCATCCGATATCGATAAAAGAAATGTTACTTAAAGATACATAACCGCCGTTTCGCGTCTTAATGTTTCTGTCGGATTCGTTGCAAAGTACGTAAAAACGGTGGAAAACCATAAAAACAATGATAATTTGAGGGCTAATATATAATTTACCGTCATAAAGAGTATAAAATCTGTTGAATGTGCGTTTTAGTACTGATTGAAGCCGCTATGAGGCGCTGCAATCGTGATCTTGAATTATCGTGAGTCATCTGATATTGATAAAAGTAATGTTACGTAAAGATACATAACCTCCGTTTTGCGTCTTAATTTTTCTGTTGGATTCGTTTCAAAGTGCGTAAAAGACGAGAAAAAGTCATAAAAATAGGAAGGTTTGATGAAATATAGCAGAAATTTGGTTTTTTTAAGCGTTTAAATAGTATGGTTTAAGGGGCCGCCGATAACTAGGTCATTAGAACTCTCACATAAATCGGAAAAAGCCGGCGAAAGCGAAAAAGAAAATCATGTACTTTACTGTTTATGTTGTTATTTATAAAGTATAGCAATCGGTAGAATATATCTGTAATGCTTATGCTGTTGGTTATAGGTATTGTTCGTCCCTTTTCTTTATAATTCTTATGTTTATGTTACATGGATCTTATTGTGATGATAGCGATGGTGGTGGAGATGGTGATGGCGGATGGTGGGGATTGGTGATAGTGGTGATGATGTTTATGGTGTCGCAGGATGTGGTGGCACTCCCGTTGGAGATGGTTGGTTGTGTTAGTTGCGTCTAAATAATCCTCGAAATTGCCTGAAAAGTTCTTGAATATGTTGCAAAAGTGCCAGGAATATACTAAAAGTGACTCAAAGATCTATCGGACGGACCAAAATAGCATTGAAATTGGAGTGAAACGTTTCAAAAAATGTACTTAAAACTGGTGCAAAAGCGCTCTCAATATCCCGAAAAGTGTCTTAAAACACTTAAAATAGCTATAGAATGCTCCGAAAAGATTTAAAAAAATCCTGAAAACATGCATGCTGGTGAGTCTGAATATCTTCTAAATCCTAAATTCGTTGGAAATCCTTTACAAGCAACGAATAAATACCCCGAGGTTATATCCGCAAAGAGGGAAATCCTTATGGCAGGATGGAATAGACAAGCAGAGGAGGATGATATAGGAGGGATAATAAGAGGATAGAATGAATATCTAGAAACTGATCATGATGATGAAATAGAATAAATAACAATAAGAGGAGGATAACAATAAGGTTAGGTTAAAATATGAAAGACCAAAGTAAAAAGAGTAGAAGTAAGGGCTTAGAAATTAGGTTAGACGAGTAGAAGTATGGAGCTCAGGGTGGGTTAGGTTAGGATAGGTTAGACGAATAGAAGTATGGAGCTTAGCTTAGGTTAAGTTAGGTTAGGTTAGCTTGGTCAGACTACGAGATAGAGCAGTTGTTGTTGTTGTTGTTGTTGATGATGATGATACGATTGTTGCTGGGTTAGGTTAGTAGTGAAATGTAGTCGAAATAATAAGTGCAAGAAATGCAATAAATGAATGGTTAGGTTGGACTGCACCTCGACTACTGTAAAAACAAAAAGCAATTAATGAAGAAAACTTGGTGAACTGTGCTTAAATTAACTAAAATAATTCTAGCAGCGTCAAAAATTCCTGCTTCAGCGTCTTAAAACATCTTTAAACTGGTGAAAAATGCCTGTCACAAGCCTGAGATACCCTGAAAACCCTGAAATTCCTGCGAAGGATCCGATGTTTGAGTTAGTGTTCAAAAAACAGCATTAAAAGCGTTTAACGCCTATAAAAGTGTTTCAAAGTATCCTGAAGACTGTCCAAAATGTCGGTGTAAAAGTTTAAAAACCCGCATAGTGCTTAAAATGCCTCTAAAATGTCTGAACCGATCCTTAAACTGATAGATACGTCTATTAGCGCTTGAAATACCTACTTCAGTATCCTAGATGTAGTGAGAATTATTCCCTGATGCCGTTGAAAGTACTCAAAAGCAAGTAAAATATCTGTTAAACGACCTAAAACAACCTCAAAATACCATGAAACCTCTGAAAAATCGATGAAATAATCTACATAATCCTCATGACTGCCTGAAAGGTTCTTAATGGTGGTGGTGGTGGCGTTGGTGGTGGTGGTAGTGGTGGCCGTTATAGTGGCGCTGGTGTTGGAGGTGTTGATGGTGGTGGTGATGGTGGTGGTGACGGTGGTGGTGGTGGTGGTGGTGGTGGCGGTGTTGCAGAATAGGTGGCGTTGGTTGGTGTGGTGATGATGATGGTGGGTGTGGTCCTGGCTGCGTTGGTAATGAAGGGGCATGATGGTAGTAATGACAGTTGTAGTGGTGGTGGGTGTGGTAATGTCTGTGTTGGTGGTGTTGGCGGTAGAGTTGGTGGTGGCAATGGTTATGGCGTTGCGCCATAGGTTGCGTTGGCGACGATGATGATTGGTTATGTTAGGTTAGGTCATGATGGTCTTAGAAGGAATGTAAGCAACGTCTGGCGTGTTGCCATTAGAACATACTGAACTATGCAAAAGAATCGTTAAAAATGAGGTTAGCATGTATAGCATACTGGAGCAGGGAGCAAATCGTAGACAGTAGTTAGTTGAACAACAAGGTTACAACGTCTTCTAATGTTTGTTTAAGAAAGAGTGGGAGGGAGGAGAAGAAACATGAATGATGTCAAAATATAATGAAAGTAAATAAAATAACTATCATATTGGCTAAAGAAACGTCCAAATCGTCTAAGACGTTCTGGAAAGTGGTCTAAAACACTCAGAATGCCTGAAAAGTGACTGAAATATGCACCCAAGGTTCAAGATGACCATAAAATACCTTGAAAGTCTCGATAATGGAATACAAATGTCTAATAATTCTCGAAATTGCCTGAAAGGTGTGTAAATCAGTCGTAAAAGCAGCCTGATGACCCTAAAAGCAACTAAAGTATCCGCAAAAACGATCTAAAACAGCATCAAAATAGCATGAAACCTCTGGAAAATCTAACAAATAACCTACATAATTCTCAAAATTGCCTAAGAGGTTCTTCAATAAGCGTGTCGCAGTGGCTGAATACCTTCTAAACCCTAAAATCGCTGGAAATCTTCTACAAATAACAGATAAACGTCCAAGGTTATATCTGCAAAGAGGAAGATCAAGAGACATTATGACAGGATAGAATAGATAAGTAGGGGAGGATGGATTAGGTTATATAATAATAGGAGGGGTTGGTGATCTTTGTGTTGGTGATGGTGATGATGGTAACGATGGTGGTACTGGTGATGGTTATGGTAGAGATGATTATAACGGTGATGGTGATGATGGTAACGAGTGTGATGGTAACGATGGTGGCGATGGTGAGGATGGTGGTACTGGTGATGGTTATGGTGGTGACGGTAATGATGCTGATGATGGCAAGGATGGTGGCTATGGTAACGATGGTGGTGGCGACAAGGGCGGTGGTGATGTTAACGATGGCGGTGATGGTTATGGTAGTGATGGTGAGAATGGAGGGCCTGGTGGTGGTTATGGTTGTGAATATAACGATGGTGACGATGGTGATTGCAACGATGGCGGTGGCGGTGGTGGTGGTGGTGGTGTTGATGGTTATGGTAGAGATGCTAACGATGGTGGTGATGGTAAGAATGGCGGTATTGGTGATGGTTATGGTGGTGATGCTAATGATGCTGATGATGTTTATGGTAGTGGCGGTGGTGATGGTAACGATGGTAATGGTGGGGATGGTGATGGTAATGTGGAGGTGATAATGAGAATGGTGGTACTGGTGATGGTTATGATGGTGATGGTAACGATGTTGATGATGGTGATGATAACGTGGAGGTGATAGTGAGGATGGTGGCATTGGTGATGGTTATGGTGGTGATGGTAACGATGGTGATGATGGCAAGGATGGCGGTGATTGCAACGATGGCGGTGGTGGTGGTGGTGGTGGTGGTGGTGGTGGGCAAGGTTAGATTTGGATGGTCTTAGAACGAATGTAAGCAGCGTTTCACGTGTTACCGTTATAACTTATAAGATACAGAACTAATTAGGAGAATCGTTAAATGAAGTTGACATGTATAGGATACTGGAGCAGTGTGCAAAGACGGATACAATAGCTATTTGAATAACAAGGTTACAACGTCTTCTAATGTTAGTTTACAAAAAGAGTTGGAGGGAGGAGAAAAAGAAGCCTGTATAATGTTAAGTAACGTTGAAGAAATGTCTGTAAAGAGGTTTGTGGTTAAGTTAGGTTAGGCTTAGAAAGACTGTAAGCAATTCTCTAGACGAGAACATCATACATTTACAAAAGGATGGAATTTGATCATGAAAGCATAACAAATCGCTAAAAAAGGCTCCATATACCCCATAAAAACATTAAAACATACTAACGACGTGAAAACATAGAAAATCCATGGTAAACCTTCAAAAATTCGTAAAAAAAAAAAACCTCCAGAATACCGTAAAAACGGCTAAAATATCTACTAAACTCCCAAATAGCATTAACGTTTCGTAAAAAGTATGGAAAATACTTAGGGTTTGCATGTCCGAGGGCCTATACCTTCAGAGTACCTATCTAAAGTTACTGAAAAAAAAATCTGCAAAAGAAAGCGGGATGTCTGAGCCTGAAAGCTTGCATGTCAGGGGAACGGGTGTGTAATACCTTCAAATTATCTAAAGTTGTCGGAAATACATCTGCAAACGAATGCGGGATGTCTGAGCCTGAAACGGTATGGTGCAAAGGTTAGAAAAGGTTATAGAAGAATAGAATGCTTGAGTAAAATGGGAATCAGATAGGTTAGGATAGGTTAGCTTAGGTTAGGCTAGGCTGGTTTAGGCTACGCTAGGTTAGGTTAGACATGTAGAAGTATGGGCTTAGGTTAAATTATCAAAGACCAGAGTAAAAGTGGGAGCTAGGTTAGGTTAGGTTAGCCATGTAGAAGTAATGACTTAGGTTAGTTTAGGTTAAGTAATGTTAGGTTAAACGAGTAGAAGTATGGGGCTTAGGTTAGGTTAGGTTAGGTTAGGATAGGTTAGATGGACTATAAGATAGAGTAATTGATAATGATGATGAAATGCAATAAATGACTGAATAGGTTAGACTGCTCTTCAACTACTATAAAACAAAGCGATTACTGAAGAAAGCTTAGTAAAATACCCCTAGCAACTTCAAAAATACCTGCTTCAGTGCCTTAAAACATCTTCAAACTGGCGAAAAAAATGCTTCTCATGAGTTTAAGATGCCCTGAAAATCCTCAAAATATCTGTGAAGGAGCTGAAATGTCTTAATTAGCGCTCGAAAAATACCATTAAAAGCGTCTAACGCCTATAAAAGTGTTTCAAAGAATTCTGAAAACCAATCAAAATGTTGGTGACAAAGTCTAAAATATCCCTATAGTGCTTAAAATGTCTCTAAAATGGCTGAAACGATATTTAACTGGTAGAGATACGTCTAACAGCCTTGAAATAGACGGTTCAGTATTCCTAATATCGTGAAAATTATCTTCCATTACCCTTCAAAGTGCTTAAAGCAAACAATAATGGACAGGGGCGTCCAGAATAACTCTCGGATTGCCTTAAATAATGTCAAATTCGTCTAAAATACTCTGAAAAATGTTTAAACTGGACGTAAAAGTCTTCAGAATATCTGGAAACAGGCTGAAATATCTATCAACGAGTCTAAACGGGTCTCAATACACGCTGAAAATATATAATATGACTTCTAAATAATCCTCGAAATTGCTTGAAAAGTTGTTAAATATGTTGTAAAAGCGTCCTGAATATACCAAAAGCGTCTAAAAGATCTAGCAAAGGGTGAAAAATTGCAACAAAATGGGGTGAAACGTCTTAAAAATGTATGAAAATGACTGAATAACTCTGAAAATTGTCTGAAAAGATGTTAAATATGTTGTAAAAGCGCCCTGAATATACTAAAAGCGTCTAAAAGATCTAACAGAGGGTGCAAAATTGCAGCAAAATGGGGTGAAACGTCTTAAAAATGTATGAAAATGACTGAATAACTCTGAAAATTGTCTGAAAAGTTGTTAAATATGTTGTAAAAGCAGCATGAATATACTAAAAGCGTCTAAAAGATCTAACAGAGGGTGCAAAATTGTAGCAAAATGGAGCGAAACGTCTTAAAAATGTATGAAAATGACTGAATAACTCTGAAAATTGTCTGAAAAGTTGTTAAATATGTTGTAAAAGCGCCCTGAATATACTAAAAGCGTCTAAAAGATCTAACAGAGGATGCAAAATTGTAGCAAAATGGGGTGAAACGTCTTAAAAATGTATGAAAATTACTGAATAACTCTGAAAATTGTCTGAAAAGTTGTTAAATATGTTGTAAAAGCGCCCTGAATATACTAAAAGCGTCTAAAAGATCTAACAGAGGGTGCAAAATTGTAGCAAAATGGGGCGAAACGTCTTAAAAATGTATGAAAATGACTGAATAATTCTGAAAATTGTCTGAAAAATTCTTAAATATGTTGTAAAAGCATCAAGAATATGCTAAAAGTGCTTAAAAAGATCTATCAGAGGACTCAAAATAGTATCAAAATGTTTATGAAATTCCTAGAGGGAGATCAGGGTAGCGTATGACAGGATAGAATAGATAAGCAGAGGAGGGAATAGGATAGATGATAAGAGGATAGAATGAATGTCTAGAAACGTATCATGTTAGTAGAATAGAATAAATAATAATAAGAGGATCTATCTTAGGTTAGGCTAGGCCATGTTAGATTAGGATAGGTTAGGTTAGGTTAGGATAGGTTAGACGAGTAGAAGTATGGGGCTTAGGTTAAATTATCAAAGACGGGAGTAAATAGTAGGAGCTGGGTTAGGTTAGGTTAGCCATGTAGAAGTATGGAGCTTAGGTTAGGTTAAGATAGGTTAGAAGAGTAGAAGTATGAGGCTTAGGTTAGGTTAGATTAGGATAGGTTAGGTTAGGTTAGTGAGGCAATGTGGGGTGAGGTAACATTATGTTGGGGTAATATATTCAATCAAATCAGAAAGCTCCTGTGTTAGGTGGCATACATCAATATAGTGAACGACATACTCAGGCACCATGAACGCTCATAAGCATACATACACTGCTATAGGCCTTAAGAGTCATCCCTAGAGATTCCTTCAAACACCTACATCCTGCGTCCTTCTATCCTCCTACCTAATAATCCTTAGATTACGCATGGCGGCCATCTTGCCCATAAAAAGTAGCCCAGCTTCCCCTCAACCTCCCTACTATTGATAAATAGCAACAGGGAATTACAACAGGGCTTAGACAATGTTACTCTTGAGGTGGAAAAGACGAAGTGTGTGTGTAGTGTTTAACGCCTGCTTTTACTACTACGGCACCACAGGCGGTGACACTGATTATACATGGAATGAAGATGGAGCACCGGTGGAATGAGATGGCGGGGGAAACCGGAGAACCCGGAGAAAACCCGCCCAGACGCTGCTTCGTCCATCACGAATACCACATGCGGGTCCCTGGGATCGAACCCGGGCCGCCTAGGCGGTAGGCGAGCGCGCTAACCGCTCGGCCACGTCGCCGCCGGAAAAGACGAAACAGAATTGTGATAGGGCCAACAAAGGAACGGAACAAAGATTATTAGGGATAATCCAAGACAACAAAGAAAGTCTGTTAGAAGTACAAACACAACTAAGCAGTGCTATGGAGGGAGAAATATCCTCAACTAATAAAGAAATTGAAGGCGTGAAAACACTCGCGTTATCTATAAGCATTCACAATGCCAGCACTAACAGTCGCTTGGAGGGAATTGAAAAAACAAATGAGGGTTTCGAAAAAGAAATAAGATTACTAAAAGAGTCTGGCAATAACACCATTAGCAATGTGAGCGGTAATAACAACCCTAACGAAAATGTTTCTATCCGATATGCCTCTCAAGCTCCCAACGCCACTGATAATGCTAGCACGAGTAGAGGATGTAGCTTAAACCACGATGTTAGGTTAAGTGCATGCAACAACAGCACCCAAAATTGTAGTAGTACCAATAGTATTGGAGGTAGTGTTAACCCAGTGTGTAACATTGATTGTAGCATTAATCACTGTCTCTCTCTCTCTGGCGGAACTCACCCGTCCTTGTTAAATGAACTAAGTGCACCAATTTTTCAAGGCACCAAAGATGACTGTCCTCTATCCTTTATTCGTGAGCTGGACGAATATTTTCACCTTAAGCGGGTTCCAGAAGCATTGAAAATGCCGATAGCGAAACAACAGCTGCGCGGAAGGGCCTCTGAGTGGTCCAAGATTGTTTTCGATTGCAGTTCTAACTACATCACTTTCAAACAGGCGTTTCTCGCGCACTATTGGGGAGCACACCGGCAAACCTCCATACGACAGGAGATTTTGGCGGGAAAATATGATCCTTCAGATGGTTTGTCTATGCAGGATTATTTCCTCAAAATAGTTAACCAAAGCCGACTTTTAGAGCCCAAGTTCTCACCCCGGGACCTAATCCAAATCATTACGGGTCACTTCCCTCCACAGGCTCGTAACTTCATCCGAGTAGCGGGAGTAAACACCTACTCACAATTTATGGAACTCCTAGCTTCCCTTGAGAGTTACCCTTCCGTACCCGAACAAGTGAACCGAGGATCCCCAACCCATCATAGGAACCGCAGGGAACATAGGGACAGGCCTCCAGGTGACTTTTATTTAGGGCAGGGGACAGGAAGTTCATCACCTTGTGACCGCGCCAGGAATCGGTACCAGGAGCACGTACCCCGTTTTCCCGAATCCGACAGGTATCACCTGCAAGGGGGGAGTCCACCACCTCACCGAGGAAGGCAGAACTTTCACCCACGCTTCCGAGGTGATCGACAACCACAAATCCAATATGCGAATTTTCAGCGGAGCCCGAACCGAGGACCTCCACACAACCGTGGTAGAGGATTCTACAACAGGGGAATGGGTCCACGATTTCAAAGAACCGCCGACGTGACAGGTCAAACCCAGGACTTCTACAGTCATCCAGGACCAACTGTTACTCACCCTCCTAGCGGCGGAGACGTAACAAATGATGTTACTGCAATTATGACGTCCCCAGCGGAAAACTAACTCGGGATTTCTTTATGACTCGACAGGAATTCACTGGCAGTCACACAAAGGATTTTCGTGTTTTCGCTCCAACGACACAAAAATTAATAAGCGAACAAATAATTAGGATAAATAATTAAAATAAGTAGATAATATTAATAATAGTAAACTGCAAGCAACCCTTACCTCAGGATAATGATGATCCGTCAGAGAGCTAAACAAAATGGAGGATCGTGTAATGCACGCAAGCCCCAATATGAGTATTAGGTGCAAATGTAATTAGTTTTAATTAAACCTCTGTATTTGTTAACCGTTAATCTTGAATTTGTTATGTGTTAAAAAAAGAAAGGAAGAAGAATACTTACCCTAAACATATCCAAATGAACAAAGTGAAATCACAAGGAAAGGACAAAGTTTTCATTTGTGATGAAGTTTAAAAAGTTAATATAACTTCAAGATAATATTTTGGTATTTTATTGTTAACCCAGATGGTACATTGTTATCTATGTGATTGTAGTTGAACGAGATACAAGACAAAATATGCATTTACATAAATTAACTAGGTAGGAAAGATAGTTGACCCACATCCACCAGACATTATATATTTTGAGAACATTCAGGGTCAATAGCCTGATCAGCAGGTTCGGAGTTAAAAAAAAAAATTGTAACCCTTTCTTTCAGAGCAGGTAGTGACAATGAATGTCAAACTGAAATGCCTCTCTTCACCCAGGCGTAAACTACCGTAAATATTCAGGGATGAGCGAGGAATGTGTCAGAACAACCCATAAGGGTGTCAAAACTCTCACACGCAGTTAAAAAAAAAAAGTATATGTATCATTGTGTTAAAATTACTTGAACTCTGTTATCCTAGTTTAGGGGTGCTGCTGTTGATTTGATTGTCATAGTTAATTATTGTTATTTGTTAAGTATTACTGTGCATTTTATAACGTTTATGTAAACTACCTTGATATCACTTTCATGTATGTCTCCTTTGGTAATTAATTATTGTTCACCATATTTCATAACATTGTGTATACGCAACCTGCATCTCTTGTAACCAACCACGTCGTTTTAGGGCAGTATTTTGTGAAACAAAACCGTTTTGGAACAAATACGATTTTCTCTCACAAAAGGGGGCATTTTGTAGCGATATCTCCGCCTAACAATGGGTGTCAGAACTTTAATCCTGTCGTAATTAAGGAAAGTGTTTATTAATTATCCATGTTTTTGTAGTAATTTCTTTGAAAGTTATATAAAACAAAAGTCCTTGTAGAATTATATTTGTTATAAGTTTCATAAAGGATAATAAATAAACACAGGCACAGTTACGCAGGGAAATCTGCAAGTTTCCCGCCAAGAAAACAGAATAATTCATGCGGCCGTTGATACAATTTTGGCGTGAGGCAATAAAACGTTGGCATTATATTATTGTTGTTGCCTTCCTAAAGTACCGCGAGTCTTTTAACGAACTCGCGAACCGTTGCTAAAATTTAAATGTTTAAATAGAAAACAAATGAACATCAAAGCCCAATAAGCATAGCCAATCAGGGGAAAAGCGTGGGTGAGATAGTCGACAGTTCAGTGCTACCAGGTGTAAGGGAAGGTTGTGTCTGCGGATCGCGGGATAGACGCCACGTTATTAGGAAGTGTTTTGTCAAGTACCACTGAGTCGTTACACTCCAGTGATTGTATACTATTTATATAGATATTGGGATTCATTCGGCACAGCAGGAGATCATAATTTATTTAACGGGTGGAAGATACAACTTGCAGAGTTTCCTGTAACCCGAAGTGCCCATAGTGGAAGTGCATCTTGTGTTTTTCTTCCGAGGAACCCCGTATAAAAACCCATTCCTTCTCATCACCGCCCAACACACCGTTCCTCTCCCAAAGACCAACATCTCTCGTCCAGGCTGACCCTGAGAAATTGGCGCCTCAGCTGCATCGACGAGACAACGACTTCAAGCGAAGAGGTCGACCAGAAAAGGGACGGTGAATACGCTACAACCCACACACGCCCGCCATCCCAGCCTACACATGCACACACACCCACACACGCCCGCCAACCCAGCCACACATGCACACACACCCACACACGCCCGCCATCCCAGCCTACACATGCACACACACCCACACACGCCCGCCAACCCAGCCACACATGCACACACACCCACACGCGCCCGCCAACCCAGCCACACATGCACACACCCACACACGCCCGCCAACCCAGCCACACATGCACACACACCCACACACGCCCGCCAACCCAGCCACACATGCACACATACCCGCCAACCCAGCCACACACCCACACATACCTGCCAACAAAGCCACACATGCACACACACCCACACACTCCCGCCAATCCAGCCACACATGCTCACACACCCACCAACCCAGCCACAAAATGCACACACACCCACACACGCCCGCCAACCCAGCCACACATGCACACACGCCCGCCAACCCAGCCACACATGCACACATACCCGCCAACCCAGCCACAAAATGCACACACACCCACACACGCCCGCCAACCCAGCCACACATGCACACACGCCCGCCAACCCAGCCACACATACACACATACCCACCAACCCAGCCACACATGCACACACACCCACACACGCCCGCCAACCCAGCCACACATGCACACACACCCACACACGCCCGCCAACCCAGCCACACATGCACACACACCCACACACGCCCACCAACCCAGCCACACATGCTCACACACCCGCCAACCCAGCCACACATGCACACACACCCACACACGCCCGCCAACCCAGCCACACATGCTCACACATCCGCCAACCCAGCCACACATGCACACACACCCACACACGCCCGCCAACCCAGCCACACATGCTCACACACCCGCCAACCCAGCCACAAAATGCACACACACCCACACACGCCCGCCAACCCAGTCACACATGTACACACGCCCGCCAACCCAGCCACACATGCACACACGCCCGCCAACCCAGCCACACACGCACACACGCCCGCCAACCCAGCCACACATGCACAAACACCCGCCAACCCAGCCACAAAATGCACACACACCCACACACGCCCGCCAACCCAGTCACACATGCACACACGCCCGCCAACCCAGCCACACACGCACACACGCCCGCCAACCCAGCCACACATGCACAAACACCCGCCAACTCAGCCACAAAATGCACACACACCCACACGCGCCCGCCAACCCAGTCACACATGCACACACGCCCGCCAACCCAGCCACACATGCACACACGTCCGCCAACCCAGCCACACATGCACAAACACCCGCCAACCCAGCCACAAAATGCACACACACCCACACACGCCCGCCAACCCATGCACACATGCACACACGCCCGCCAACCCAGCCACACATGCACACACACCCGCCAACCCAGCCACACATGCACACACACCCGCCAACCCAGCCACACATGCACACACACCTGCCCACCCAGCCACACATGCACACACACACCCACACACACCCGCCAACCCAGCCACACACTCACACACACCTGCCAACAAAGCCACACATGCACACACGCCCGCCAACCCAGCCACACATGCACACACACCCACACACGCCCGCCAACCCAGCCACACATGCTCACACAACCGCCAACCCAGCCACAAAATGCACACACACCCACACACGCCCGCCAACCCAGCCACACATGTACACACGCCCGCCAACCCAGCCACACATGCACACACACCCGCCAACCCAGCCACACACCCACACACACCTGCCAACAAAGCCACACATGCACACACACCCGCCAACCCAGCCACACATGCACACACACCCGCCAACCCAGCCACAAAATGCACACACACCCACACACGCCCGCCAACCCAGCCACACATGCACACACGCCCGCCAACCCAGCCACACATACACACATACCCACCAACCCAGCCACACATGCACACACACCCACACACGCCCGCCAACCCAGCCACACATGCACACACACCCACACACGCCCGCCAACCCAGCCACACATGCACACACACCCGCCAACCCAGCCACACACCCACACACACCTGCCAACAAAGCCACACATGCACACACACCCACACACGCCCACCAACCCAGCCACACATGCTCACACACCCGCCAACCCAGCCACAAAATGCACACACACCCACACACGCCCGCCAACCCAGCCACACATGCACACACGCCCGCCAACCTAGCCACACATGCACAAACACCCGCCAACCCAGCCACAAAATGCACACACATCCACACACGCCCGCCAACCCAGGCACACATGCACACACGCCCGCCAACCCAGCCACACATGCACACACACCCGCCAACCCAGCCACACATGCACACACACCCGCCAACCCAGCCACACGTGCACACACACCTGCCCACCCAGCCACACATGCACACACACACCCACACACACCTGCCAACCCAGCCACACATACACACACACCTACACATTCTCACACCCACCCACACACATGTATTTAAACGATGAATAAAGTGAGATATGCTTCTACATAATTTCTCAACATTTATTATGGGTAACAAATGCCTGCAAATAATTTCATACATATGCCCATATCTTAATACTGCATTTTGTTTTGATTATCTTACAGTAATGAAAAGTTCTTTAAAAAAGTTTTTGATTATTGCTGTTATTGTTACGGCGGCGACCACCACCACCACCACTGCCACCGCCAACACCATCGCCACCACCACCATCATCACCACCACCACTGCCACCATCACCACCACCGCGTCACCACCACCACCACCGCCGTCACCACCATCACGACCACCATCACCACCAGCACAACCACCATCACCACCACCGCCGTCACCACCACCATCACGACCACCACCAGCACCACCACCACCACCTTCACGACCACCACCAGCACCACCATCACCATCACGACCACCACCGCCGTCGTCACCACCACCGCCAACAGCACTAGCACCATTACCACCAGCACCACCATCACCACCTCAATCACCACCACCAGCACCACCATCACGACCACCAGCACCACCACCATCACCACCACCACCGCCATCGTCACCACCACCGCCACCAGCACTAGCACCACCATCACCACCATCACCGTCACCACCACCATCGACCACCATCACCATCACCACCAGCACCACCACCATCACGACCACCACCACCAGCACCACCACCACCTTCACGACCACCACCAGCACCACCATCACCATCACGACCACCACCGCCGTCGTCACCACCACCGCCAACAGCACTAGCACCATTACCACCAGCACCACCATCACCACCACCATCAACAGCACCACCATCACGTCCACCAGCACCACCACCACCATCACGACCACCATCACCACCACCACCGCCATCGTCACCAGCACCGCCACCAGCGCTAGCACCACCATCACGACCACCACCACCGCCGCCAGCACCATCGCCACCACCACCATCATCACCACCACCACCACTGCCACCATCACCACCACCACCGCCACCACCACCATCGACCACCATCACCACCAGCAGCACCACCATCACCACCACCGCCGTCACCACCACCATCACGACCACCACCACCAACACCACCACCACCTTCACGACCACCACCAGCACCACCATCACCATCACGACCACCACCGTCGTCGTCACCACCACCGCCAACAGCACCAGCACCATTACCACCAGCACCACCATCACCACCACCACCATCACCACCACCACGACCACCAGCACCACCACCATCACGACCACCATCACCACCACCGCCGCCAGCACCATCGCCACCACCACTGTCACCATCACCACCACCGCCGTCACCATCGCCACCACCACTGTCACCATCACCACCACCGCCGTCACCACCACCATCACGACCACCACCGCCGTCGTCACCACCACCGCCACCAGCACTAGCACCATCACCACCATCACGACCACCACCACCGTCACCAGCACCATCGCCACCACCACCACCACCACTGCCACCATCACCATCGTCACCACCACCATCACGACCACCACCACCATCACCACCATCACCACCACCACCAGCAGCACCACCATCACGACCACCACCGCCGTCGTCACCACCACCGCCAACAGCACTAGCACCATCACCACCAGCACCACCATCACGACCACCATCACCAGCACCACCGCCACCATCACCATCATCACCACCATCACGACCACCAGCACCACCATCACGACCACCATCACCAACACCACCACCAGCGCCTGCCTCGGTAGCATGATGGTTAGCGTGTCTGCCTCACGTTCAAGAGGTTGCGAGTTCGAATCTCGCTTAGGGTAAGTTATCCGGGTAAGGTTTTTTCCGAGGCTTTCCCTACCCTGAGAAGACGAATGTCGGGTAACTTAAAGCTCCATGGACCTCGGCTCATTTGAGCATCATTTCACCCATTTCATTTCATTCATTCGTCCGATATGACACAATGTTGGAGGACGTTAATTACAAAAAAAAGCACCACCACCACCATCACCAGCACCACCATCACCATCACCACCACCATCACGGACACCACCGCCATCACCACCACTGCCACCACTGCCATCACCACCACCACCATCACCAGCACCACCATCACCATCACCACGACCATCACGGACACCACCGCCATCACCACCACTGCCACCACTGCCATCACCACCATCACCATCATCATCATAATCATCATCCTACCTTGGTTTCCATTGTGCAGGGTCTCATTGTCTCTGTTCTTCCATGTTTAAATGCTGCTGTGCTACAGGATTCATATGTTGCCACTTGCCTTCCATTTTGTTTGTGGAATGCTAGCTGCAATTTCAATTGAATATTTTATTATTATATAATTCGGGAAGAAGCATATATATGTACTGTATACCATCTATAAACATACTTGCAACTTTTTTCCGAGTATATGCACTATCCTTATATCCCAGGTACGTTTAGAATAACTTTGAGGAACAACAATGAAGATCACTATGTGCTTTCTTTTGTTCTCATAATCGTTGGTTTTTTTTCACTCATTGCCCTGATTTCGTGTATGGCATACATTTAATGTTTTAAGCACTGCAGAGAACCAATTCTGAAGAGAGCGATTCATATGACAATACTAGTGTGGCTCAGGATACATTCATTAAATTCAATAGCAATACTACACAACACATTTATTACCAGCCAAGTACACAAGTTTTGGGATAGCAAGAGAAAAAAAGATTAACTAAAAATATACATAGTCTTTGATGTATACAATAGCATAGACCTCAGTACTCCCCCACGAGTGTTCAACTCGAGTACTTCTTGTTGAAACGAACACGTCGTCCAGAGGGAGTTACCACAGATGGAGGCGATGTACTCTGGTGAATAGGGTCTGTCACATTTGGTTGTAGTGCAGTAGGATTTGTTGGGGTGGTCATTGTTGTGGAGTCGTCAGTGTCAGCCACGAGGGCAGGTTTAAGTCGATCTAGAGAAGCGGTTGTTCACGTGGCATAGATTTCAATGTCAAAGGTCTTGTTATGACGATTTATTACTTTGAAGGGGCCATCGTATGGAGATTGTAGAGGACTACAAACTGTATCGTGTCGTAGAAACACATGTGAACAAATTTAAAGGTCACGAAAAACAAAAGTCTTTCGGGTACTGTGAGGCCTTGGTGAAATAGGATGGAGTTGCCTGAACCTGTTTTGCAGATCCCTGACGAAGTCTGATGCCTCGATGGTGTCACTGATAGTATCTGAAACGAATTCATCTGGCAATCGCACTGTCTGACCATGTACTAAACCTGCAGCAGTTGCACAGATGTCTTCTTTGTATGCAGTGCGTATGCCCAAGAGACCTATAGGCAAATCTTCGGTCCATCGGTCTGAAGCGTGACACTTCATAGCAGTTTTATGGCGATGAAATCGTTCCACTATTCAGTTGGCGGCTGGATGGAAGGCTGTTGTTCCGATACGACATGTTCCTGTGAGCATGGTTAGAGCTTTGAAAAGGTGAGACTCAACCTGACGACCTTGATCAGGTGTGAGTCGTTGAGGAACGCCGAAACGCACAATCCACTCACTAAAGAAAGCTCTTGCCACTGTTGCTGCTGTTATATCCGTGATTGGATATGCTTCAGGCCAACGTGAAAAAGGGTCGATGGCCGTTAGGCAATATGTGAAGCCATTGGATGGAGGCAGTGGACCAAAAATGTCAATATGTACATGCTCGAATCGTTGATTAGGTGGAGTGAAGGATCCAAGTGGAGCAGTGACATGCCTTGCAACTTTGTTACGCTGGCAGGCTATGCAGTTACGAACAAATACTCTACAGTTGCAATCGATCACAGGCCAAACAAAGGATTTCTTAACCAGGTGGATCGTAGCTCCTTCAAGCATGTGCCTGAACTTCTTAACGGAGGCATAAGCGGCTAGGAGTTCACGATCATAGGCAGACCACTGTTGTTGTGATGGAGAGAGTTTCTGGCTGTAAAATGCCAATGGTTGCCAGTTACCTTCTACAAGTTGCTGAACTGAAGCTCCAATTGCTGTCGATGATGCATCTACCATTAGAGAAAGAGGTGCATCTGAGCAGGGATGTGCAAGGAGTGCAGCATTTGCAACAGTGTTCTTCATGTTGTGGAAAGCTTGTTCAGTTTCCTCATTCCATTGGAGCTCGCTGGTAGGTTTCGGATTTCCTTGCAAACAGCTGTTCAATGGTGCAGCGATGCTGGCAGCATGAGGGATGAAGTGTCGATAAAAATTAACAAGCCCCAAAAATCTACGAAGGTCTCGGATAGATGATGATTTTGGAAAATTCTCGATTGCTTCAACTCTGTTTGTAGGTGGTCGTATTCCGCTTGAATTGACCGAGTAACCCAAGAATTGTACTTTTTTGGCTGCGAACACACCCTTTGCAGTGTTAATCACCACTCCGTAAATACGGAGTCGACTGAATAGTTGACGCACGTGGTCCAGATGTTCGGTTTCGTCTCGAAATGCGACCAGGATATCGTCAATGAAGACATAGCAGAAATCAAGATTGCGTATTACTTCATCCATGAAGCGTTGAAAAGTTTGAGCAGCATTACAAAGCCCAAATGCCATGCGAGTGAACTCGAATAGTCCGAATGGGGCTGTGACGGCTGTCTTCGGAACGTCCTCTTCCGCAACAGGTATCTGATGGACGGCACGAACAAGATCAGTGGTTGAGAATATGTGACGTCCGTGGAGATTCACGGTGAAGTCTTCAATGTGTGGGACCGGATAACGATCTGGAACTGTTCGAGCATTTAGCTGACGGTAGTCACCACAAGGTCTCCACTGATTGTTTTTCTTAGGAACAATATGGAGTGGGGATGACCAACAGCTCGTAGATGGTCGACATATTCCGTGGGTCATCATAAATTCAAATTCTCGTTTGGCTATTATGAACTTGTCAGTTGGTAACCGCCGTGGTCTCGATCGGATTGGTGGGCCAGGAGTGGTAACAATATGATGTACCGTAGCACGCACACACGGCGTGGCACTTGAAGTTGGCTGTGTTATCTCGATGAATTCCATAAGCAGCTCATGATAAGGTGAATCACCAAATATAGTGCGAATGGACGGACAAGTGAAGCAACGAATATGCCCGTTGCTTGTCAAGTTAGTATTTGAGTCAATCAGACGTTTGTGACGTAGGTCTGGAAGGATTCCATAGTTAGCCAGAAAATCAGCTCCGATGATAGGGTGAATCACATCAGCTACAATCAAACGCCACGTGAATTCACGACGTAGAGAAAGATCGAGTTTCAGGATTATATTGCCGTAAGTCTTAATAGCTGTTCCGTTTGCTGCGAAAAGTTGATACTCTTCTGCGCGGTGACGAGGAAGACAGAAACATGGGCTCCTGTGTCTACGAGGAAGTTCACTTCAGATGTTTGGTCGGTAATGAAAAGACGGCGGTTCACATGGATGGGGTCAGTTGCCGTCGCTACTGACTCCCTGGTTGCATGGCAGACGACATTTCTGAGCCTTAGGTCCGAATTTTCTGTGATACCAACAAATATCTGTACTAGTCGAATTCGGGCTTGGAGGACGTTGGCGATGTGAAGAACGATGGCGGGAAAGCGAACGGCTGGAGTGAGAATTTCGTGTCGCCATTTTGGTTATCAACTTTGTCAGCTCATTGATTTGGAGTTGTAAAGACGCAATAGTTGCGGTCTCAGGCGCTGTTGCCATTATCGAGGAACTCTGCATTGACAGGTATTGGCAATTGTGGCCAATGCATCGAGGTTGCCTTCTGAAACAGTTAGAATTTTCTGAACATCTGACGGTAGGCGGGACTTCCAGATACTTTTTAACATGTCTTCTGCCATTGTCGTACCGGCTAATGTTTTGAGACGGCGGAGTAATTGGGATGGAGTACGGTCACCAAGTTCTTCAGCTCGAAGCAGTTTTTCGAGTCTTTGCCTCAGATTGTGACAAGCGTTCCGTGCCATATTTGTCAGTAGCTGGCGGTGACGATAAGATGTCCTGTACCTGTGTGGCTAATTTCCCGTTAAACTAGCCACCACATGACTATATTTTGTATTATCGGCTGTTACGTTGGCAAGAATAAGTTGACTCTCGAGTTGAGCGAAATATGATTTATCACTGCTTGATCGTCAGTCGCCATGAGATTTGGGTTAGGTACACCAACTATAATCACAGTGGAGAGCTAAAATTGGCGTATATTGTGTAGATATCGTGATTCGTTCAATATAAAAATAGATTGAATGCCTACTACAGGATCATGTCGGCGTCACCAATTTGTGGCCCAGGATGCATTCAATAAATTCAATAGCAATACTACACAACGTATTTATTACCAGCCAAGTAAACAAGTTTATGAATAACAATAAAAAAACAAAAGATTAACTAAAAGTATACATAGAGTCTTTGATGTATAAAATGGCATAGACCTCACTAGTTCCATTACAAGGTACAGGCAAAATAAAACAACCAAACATGTACATACTTTGAAAGGTAGAACTGGAACTTAAAAATTCAATGCTATAGCTGGAATTTGAACCACAGACCCTTGTTTAGGAACCTAAAAACTTCAACTGCATATCTACATGGGGGTTTATACACAGGAAGTTTAAAAACAGTGTCCAATATTGCAACAGGAGTTGGGATTGTTTAAAACTAGAATAAATGTTCCTGTAAACATATGTCCGGAAAATAATTCTTGTTGAGATATGAGCCATTTTACTTGTGTTGAGTATTTACAGCACACAATGGGCTTCATCCAACAAGTGAGCTCTAGTGAACACTTTACTCTCACAAACGTTTAACAGAACAATTGTTGGTAAACATCCATAAACACCAAACAGGAGTTGTGATGATTTCTGCCATTTTGTCCTCTGGTAATATCTGCATGTTATGTCCATGTTGTTACCATGATTCAGCTCTTCTTCTCCTTGGAACACGCTTGGGGCACATGCATTGGTCATCCGCTCCTGTAATGTATGCATACTGTACATCTATGTCTTTAAATAACCCATAGCCAGAAATCCAGTGAGGTCATGTTACTGGACCTCCTTGACCAATCCATCGTCCATTAAATCTTTGGTTTAAGTATTCTTGCATGATATGTACAAAAGCACTGGAACTCACTGCATGGTTCTAGGAGTCTGTCACCTACAATTCCTGGGACTAAAGCGATTCTGATGCCTCCACCAAATACAACTCACACTCAACATGACTAAAATTGCTAAACAGGCATTTGTTTCTGGACATATATTTATAGGGAACATTTATCCTAGTTTTGACAAATGCACGTTCCTATTGCAATATATACACATGCATACACACATACAGGATGGAAGGGAGCTCATTACATACCTTCTAATATGTGCTTCATAGAAGCATTACAAACAAAAAGGTCTAATGGCATTTTGTTCTTCCATCAGCCAATTTTGAAGAAATAAATGATTTTTTTCCAAATTGGATGCATAATTCCACAAGAATGTACAAAGATAATAGTTTGTTGCTTGTAAGATGTGTAGAGTAATTTATTTCTAATATAACTTCAGTAGTAATTATGAGACATTACACAGGGTTTTAAAATAATGAATCACTTAAAAGAATTAAAGTAATATTCCAAGTAGCTTTTTAAGATGTGAAGTAACTCAGCAATGTAGCACTGAGGTTGGTCAGGGAATCGAACCGGTTTCTGGATGTAAACAGGTCGGTTGCTTGCATGGTGGTAACAATTCTCCATCATGGCAACATTTATGAATTATTTATGCTCAAAACAATACAATTAAACCAACTTATGACAAATTAAATACATCAAAAACATATCTACACCACACATTTTAACGGTGTGGTTATTTATGTATGGTTGGGCCCACTCTGGTCCACATTATTTCTATTCAGTTTCCTATACCATTTTTCCCTTATTTTTGTCATAAATTCGCCTAATAGCTTTATATCACCTTCCTTACTTAGCTTCATCTTCTTAATCATAATAACCTCTTTATTATTCCTCCCCCATTTCTTTGGCACAACCTTGTTTCTTCACATTCTAATATACAGGATGGAAGGTACTGCTTCGGCCAGAGGTTAACCAGGGATTCTACATGATGGGTGTAACAAATATGTCCAGTAAAATTTTTGTCAATAAAGAACCATTTCACTGAAAAAAAAAATTGTATCAAACATTTGGAGCCGTCTATCTCCTTGGCAAATGGATATAAATGGTTTATTATTTAACTGTCGCACAAACATTGTGTGAACAACGCTGTAGTGCCTTTTTATCTTTAATTTGAATGAATTTAGCCACAATTAAATGTTAAAGTGTCATCCAAAGTTTATTTTCTATGCAAAATATGGCAATGTCGTGGGCCAGTCCAAGCGTGCTTGTCGTGTGCTGGCTGCCTGCAGGGGTTGGGGAAGGTATCACTTCATGGTGTGAGGTTTAAGGTACAACTTCCTACAATACAAAAGCATTTAGCTTAGGATCGTGATCCCGCTCACATCAAGGGAGTACTTAGACATGGTACTACAAATTTTAGGGGGCAAGTCCCCTTAAGAATAAAAAATAAATAAACAGATAGATACAAAATAAAATTACAAACATAACAATGAGATCATGTAAATAAAGCCAGATGTTCCCACTCTTTGTCGTCCCTTACCTAGCGAAATAAGCCACTCTTTATCTCCAACTCTTCTTCTGTTTTCACCCTTTCAAAAAAAAAAAAAAAAAAAAAAAAAAAAAAAATCTTTTTTGAACTGAAATGCGACTCAATATTAAGAACCTTAATTAAGTAATAATAAAACCTAAATAAACTTCACATAACCGGCATATTTTCAGTATTTCTTGTTGTTAACTGCTTATAAATTGATTTAGACAGGCTTATGGAATTTATTTCAAAATGCTGAGTGGTATTTGTGTCCTATGTTAAATAATATTTGTAAACGTAGCATTATCTTTTGGAGTACATTAACTATGCTTTAATCCCGTATTAGATACGAATTTGGTTTGTCATAAGTATAGAGAAACTCCAGATTATACCGTCTTTTAAGGATAGTATCACTGTCATGTTTACTTGTAGAGAACACTTTCATTTTGCTTGTCTTCTTATTTAGGCACCTTTGTGATGACAGCTGCAATTTAGGACGAGATTATTAGTTTTCTTTCAGGCCAATAATCCACAGAAGAGCACAATTGTTTTAGAAAAATGAAGGGGAAGACTTTTATTTACTTGTGTATTTAAAGGCAATTACTACTGTTTTAGCTCGTGACAGATAATAATAATCATAATGATGAAGAAGTAGAAGTAGAAGAAGTAGAAGTAGTAGAAGAAGAAGAAGAAGAAGAAGAAGAAGAAGAAGAAGAAGAAGAAGAAGAAGAAGAAGAAGAAGAAGAAGTAGAAGTAGAAGAAGTAGTAGTAGAAAAAGAAGAAGTAGTAGTAGTAGAAGTAGTAGAAGTAGAAGTAGAAGTACAAGAAGAAGAGGAGGAGGAAGAAAAAGAGGAAGAAGAAGAAGAAGAAGAGGAAGAAAAAGAGGAAGAAGAAGAAGAAGAAGAAGAAGAAGAAGAAGAAGAAGAAGAAGAAGAAGAAGAAGAAGGTGGTCCATTATTAGGAAAACCTGCATCCCTTTTTCAGCATTGTTTTACCGTAAAATACATGGTTTTCATCGATTCCTGCTGTCTGAACTATGGAAAACTGCATCTTCATTATTACTCGAACAAACGCGTCATTTCAGGCATGACATTGATTCTTGCCGTTTTGCCCGAAATTGTGACTGCTCCACTGGTACGTAAACGAGTGTTTTGTTTATATCTGATGACATGTGCCGGTCGGGGTGAGAGGACTGGTCCTATCCCCTGGGCCAGTGTTTTGTTGATGTCTTAGTGCAGTGCTTTGCACACGCCGACTGTGTGTCTTCTTTACAACTATTGACCGTGAGGCACACGCCGGTCAGGTGTTTTGTTTACATCTAAGGCAGTACTGACTTGGAACCACACGCTGCTAGAATTCAACTCAGGTCGTTGGCATGTGCAAAGACAGCACAGTGTTGCCATTTACACTACTGAAAAACTTAAAGTTTTACAAAACTATTAAACCTACCGAAATGAAACTTAGCATTTTATGTTTCTTTCAGCTGCATCTATTAGCCAGACTATTCTGGCCAAAGCAGTACCTTCCACCATGTATAGTGGAAATCATTATCCTGTTCCCCACACAGCAGACATATATCCGAGCTTACAATGTTTCTCATTCCCCTTAATCCCGCCCTGTTACATACATCCACTCTACCCCACTCCTCCATTAGTTCACTATATAATGCTAACCCTTTCTTTTCTCTAATTCCTGTCTCCCTATATCCCTCATCCTCTTCCTTACCTCTAGCCAATTGCTTCCTCTCTTCTCAAAGATTCCCCATTTCAATTTCCTGTAGAGTTCTCTTCAACCCCTGAACCTAATTCATCCCATTAGAGGCTCATTCCTGCATTATTAAACATTGCCTCAATATATTTTGACCTTGCATTAATCTTCATCCATACCAATATTTTAATATCCTTTACACAATCATTCCCTTACAACCCAAGCTTCCCATTTCCATGAATACCAGACTTCAAATTTATATGCAAATGCATGTTTTTTCTATTTTTATATATGATATGGAAACAAAGTTCAGAGTACATTTGAAGTTCACCTCTTTCCGAATGTGAAGTTTTATGGTGCATATATTTGCATATTCAAGGTATAGCAGCATATTTCATGATTATGGCATGCTTGTGCATATATCAAATGTTTTTACAGTAGTAACTACTATTTTATAAATTAATCATTTAAATACTTTCTAATTTGTACAATATAAGTGACATACCGTTCCCATAAAAGCAAGACAACCCATATCGAGCCTCTTGTGTGTATATAACTCAGCTACATGTGATAGGAGTAGATGTTTGCAGGATTCACTGTCGGGGATTTCCCGCTTTGCTATCAGCACCAGGAGATAGATTCGTTCTGCTGTTAATTAGTGGTTTGTCGTTTATCCCATGTGCAGGTTGTAATGCCGAAATTCAGAAGAACAAACAGTGAACTTTTAAAACAGTGGATTAAGGAATATCACTTGGATTATACTACAGACGGAAAAGTAGTTTTTTGTAAAGTGTGTAATAAACAAATTGCGTGTGTGAAAAAGTTTCAGCTAAGCCAACATTAAAAAACGAATCAACATCTTGCAGCTAAAAAGAAACAACTTCCTTGAAGCAAACGTTATTGACACAACAAAAACCCTCTTCATCTAATTTTAGAAAGGAATTTTACAGTAATTTATGCCACGTGCTAATCGCAGCAAATATCCCCTGGAACTCACTTAGCAATCCCACGTTCCGAAATTTCTTAGATACTATTGTAATCATACCATTCAAGACTGTTACCGAACAGCAATTAAAGAATCCAAGATGATTTGACCGATTGTCTTATATGGGGTGTGGTGGACCTGGACCTGGACGTCATGTGGCCAATTTCCTAGTGGGTAAACTCAGTGAAGACGAACCGGGAAAGCCGTATTTGATTGCTTCTAGGGTGTTAGAGAAAACTAATCATTCTACCATTGCTCACTTTGTCAACGATGCTTTAAGACTATTATGGCCAGAAGCAGGTAATGAATATAAATTTGAGCTTTTGCTTTCAGATGCTGTAGTCCACATGCTGCGAGTGGCTTCAGCTCTGAAAGTATTTAATCCATGTTACATGTATTGTGCAGGGGCTTCAAAGGGTAGTAGAAGTCAAACGGGAGCAGTTTCCTGAAGTAAATACCTTAATTTCTACTATGAAGAAAGTATTTGTAAAAGCCCCAGACCGAGTAGTTGTTTATAGAGAAGAACTCCCGGAACCAATTTCAATAGCAGTACGTGGATAAAAGGTGCTCTCTTTCAGTGCAGTTAGAGAAGTTGCCTGCAGTCGAAATCAAACAAATGCTTTGGCAACTCAACATTCAGAAAAGAAACATTGCAGACAGACTTGGCTATTATAAAGGCACATTTCAAAATTATACCTCAAGCAATACAAAAACTAGAAAAGCGTGGTTTGTCCCTTCATGCATCTATACCAATCTTTGACGAAGTGAAGAGTGAACTTCAGTTTGCCCCTTCAAAGTATGAGAAAATCTTGGTTGCAAAACTGTGTAGTGTATTACAAAGAAATCCGATTTTAATATTTTATGCTCTGTTAGCAAATATGTCCAAGGGGACAGTGTGGAACTTCCAGGGGAAATTCCTCCAGAGCCTGTTAGTACTTCTAAATATTGTCCAATCACATCTGTGGATGCTGAGAGGTCCTTCTCTGCATACAAACTCATTATCAGATAAACATAATAAATTTACTCTTGAATATTTGAAAAAATGACAATCATGTACTGCAAATCAAATTATAGCCTCCAGGATGACGTAATTTAAGGAAGAAAGTTCAATGTGAGTAGATGTATCATATTATTTGCCTGTTTATATGTAGTGCATATTAGCATTTTAGGGCATACTTTAGTGCATATTTTAAAGATTTTTACAGCATAAATGCATGCATATTTTAAACGTTTTAGTGCATATAAATCCAATGTCTGATCATTACTGCACCATTTGATTGTGATATAGGTATGCACCTGTTTGCAAAATAATCTGTTTATTCTATCTAGGTCGTCATCCCAACCCTCCTCACTTCCCCAAAATCTCTATACCATGAGCCATTCTTGCTTCCACCACCGTCATATATATTCTCTCTAGCCACTTGTAAACGTAGTCTTACAGCATTCACTGCCATTTTTCCCTTAGCTAAAGCATCATTCCATCTCCCATTACTGCTGAATCTCACTCCTAAATAGTCAGGTTTCCTCGCCACTTGCACCTCCCCTTCCACATTCCACTTTTCCTCCCTCTTCAATTCATTTCCTCTTTTGAAAACCATTACCTTTGACTTTTTATAATTCATTTTCAAACCCCACTTCCTGCAATGATCATGTATGACTTGTGTAACCCTTGATAATCTTCCAATTGAAATTGAGCCTACCACTAAATCATGTGCAAAACGTAAAGCTGGTATTTCTCTGTTGTTCACTGTAGGCAAATATAAGTTAACTTTCTCCAACTCATTGAGCATATCATCTAACAGTAGAGAGCTAAGCTTACATCCCTGTCTTAACTCGCAACCTTCTCTCTAAACATTCTACTTACTCCTTTCACCCATAGTGTTTCCCTATCTATGGTATGCAAAGCTTTCTCAAAATCAGTAAATGCCATATAAACTTTTCCTTCCTTCTCTCTCTCCTTCCTTTCTTTCTCTTTCTCTCTCCCCTTCATTCTTTCTCTCTGTCTCCCTCTCTCTCTTTCTTTCTTTCCCTGATTACCCTCCCCTTATGTAGGACTTACTAGGGTCAGACGCCTGCCTGTCGGGGAGCAGAGGGACCTCTGGACCAGACAGAGTGAAGACCTGGAAGTGGGTAATCAGCCAAGAACCAGGTATGATAGGGAGGAAGAGGATGACATGAAATATAAGCGAAATGGATGATTAGAAGGGTGATAATAGAGCAATTGGTGGAATGAATGGCGGTGGAAACTGGAGAACCCAGAGAAAACCCACCCAGTTCGTCCACCACGAATACCACATGCGGGTCCTGCCTAGGTGGTAGGCGAGCGATCTGACCACTCAGCCATGGCACCGCCATAATACTTCCAGACTCAAGGAAGGACGAGAAATAATCCTGGCTGGAGAAAAATTCCTACCCCCTGCCGGGAATTGAAACCGGGACCCCTTGCACAGCAGGCAGGTGCTCTACCAACTGCACTACGGGGCCAGCTTTCCCTCTTTTAATACTCACATTTATGTCCACAATTGATTTAATTGCAACAATATTATCCACTGTTTTCTTTCCTTTTCTAAATCCTGCCTGAAATTCTGATAATTGATTTTGTTCCTCCGTCCATCATTGTAATCTTGTTGCTAAAAACCCTACATAGATCTTTCCTAAAACTGGCAATAAACTGATCCCCCTGTAGTTAAATGCGTCATTAATCCTACCTTTTCATTTATAAATCGCTACAATTCTACTTTTATTCCAACTATATGGCACCCTCCCTCCATCATCTTTACTAACATCTCCTTCCTCTATACATGCTTTCCAGAGTACCATCAATCCCTACTGCTTTCTTATTTTTTAATATTTTTGTTTCCTCCCACACTTCATTTACAGTTATCTCTTTGTCTAGCCTATCTGTGTAGTCTACATATACCTTCCCCAAATTCAGGTTCACTACTTTATTCTCTGTACTCAAAAGATTTCTAGAATAACCAGACCAATGTCTTATGACATTTTGGCTTTTGACCTTCTTATACATTCATCTAATTATTTGCCAAACCCTATCATGTCCTTTTTATTAGCTGCTTCAAGCAACTTTTTACTTATTCTCTCATCCCACTCCCTCCTTTTTATTTCCATTAAGCACTCTACTTCATTATTACAAAATGTTCCCTTGTCTCAAGACTCTCTTTTAACTTAGACCTCCTTAGTTCCTGTTCCACTCTCCTGCTGGCCCCTTTACATTCATCATCAAACCATCCCTCTCCCATACCTTGGTACGCATTCCTTTGTTTCATTCTATAGCCTGCCTTTCTAACCATTGCCTCAGATTTCTCCATTGTATTATCAGCTTTCCTGCTTTCTAGCAATTCAATTATATCCCATTTTATACACCTGTCAAGCAGTACATTTAATCTTTCCAGATATAGCCCGTGCTCCTCCCTTCTCCACTTGAATCCATTTAATATTCTTCCTCTACCCACAGGTTGAGTATCCTCTATCCTTTCCTTAATTCTAAAAGTACCCTTAATCGGTAATTATAACTCGTAAACGCACCCTGCATCACTGCTTTCTCTATATCCACAACACTCTTACCGTTATTATTAAGGAATGCAATTTCGCCCATCCTATCCGTCCCTTTAACCGCATTAGATATATCCACACCATTCTCTTCACAGAACAGAATTAGCTTTCTAAACTCCTTATTAATCATTTTATCCCTAATTTTCTCCCCTCTCTTTCTTGCCATCTATCCTAATTTACATATCTTCCAACTTCACATTGTTCCTCACCTATTCTAGCATTAAAATTCCCTAACACAATTATTTTTATCCCCAGATGGGTTAACGCCAACATACAGAACAGATGTTATTATGGTTCTAAGCCCATCATTAGTTTCAAAGTATGCGGCTATAATGCCACTTGATGATATATCAACACAAGCTGTTCAATAGATGCTCCTGTAGCTGATAAGGATTTTGCGCAAACCAATATAGCACAAATTCTGTCTAGTGAAGCAGCCACTCAGGAAAATTTGTGCCTCATTTCAGATCCACAGATTCTTAATTACATTTTTTGTTGTCATTTTCACTTGCAAACAAGCATTAGATAGTCATTACGTTTGATCGGCTGGATGCATGAACATACCACTGGGCTTGATGCAAAACATCCAAACATATAGACTACTGCTGTTAGATGAACATACCACTGAGCTTGTTGTACAACATCCATACATATTGACCTACATCACCATGTTCTACTGTTAGATGTACATACCACTGAGCTAGTAGTACAACATCCATACATATAGACAAACATCACCATGTTCTACTGTTAGATGGACATACCACTGAGCTTGTTGTACAACATCCATACATATTGACCTACATCACCATGTTCTACTGTTAGATGAACCTACCACTGAGCTTGTTGTACAACATCCATACATATAGACCTACATCACCATTTTCTACTGTTAGATGAACATACCACTGAGCTTGTAGTACAACATCCATACATATAGACCTACATCACCATGTTCTACTGTTAGATGAACATACTACTGAGCTTGTAGTACAACATGCATACATATAGACCTACATCACCATGTTCTAGTGTTAGATGAACATACCACTCAGCCTGTTGTACAACATCCATACATATAGACCTACATCACCATGTTCTAGTGTTAGATGAACATACCACTCAGCCTGTTGTACAACATCCATACATATAGACCTACATCACCATGTTCTACTGTTAGATGTACATACCATTGAGCCTGTTGTACAACATCCATACATATAGACCTACATCACCATGTTCTACTGTTAGATGAACATACCACTGAGCTTGTACAACATCCATACATATAGACCTACATCACCATGTTCTACTGTTAGATGAACATACCACTGAGCTTGTTGTACAACATCCATACATATAGACCTACATCACCATGTTCCACTGTTAGATGTACATACCACTGAGCCTGTTGTACAACATCCATACATATAGACCTACATCACCATGTTCTACTGTTAGATGAACATACCACTGAGCTTGTTGTACAACATCCATACATATAGACCTACATCACCATGTTCTACTGTTAGATGAACATACCACTGAGCTTGTTGTACAACATCCATACATATAGACTTACATCACCATGTTCTACTGTTAGATGTACATACCACTGAGCTTGTAGTACAACATCCATACATATAGACCTACATCACCATGTTCTACTGTTAGATGTACATACCACTGAGCTTGTAGTACAACATCCATACATATAGACCTACATCACCATGTTCTACTGTTAGATGTACATACCACTGAGCTTGTAGTACAACATCCATACATATAGACCTACAACACCATGTTCTACTGTTAGATGAACATACCACTGAGCTTGTTGTACAACATCCATACATATAGACCTACATCACCATGTTCTACTGTTAGATGTACATACCACTGAGCTTGTTGTACAACATCCATACATATAGACCTACAACACCATGTTCTACTGTTAGATGAACATACCACTGAGCTTGTTGTACAACATCCATACATATAGACCTACATCACCATGTTCTACTGTTAGATGTACATACCACTGAGCTTGTTGTACAACATCCATACATATAGACCTACAACACCATGTTCTACTGTTAGATGAACATACCACTGAGCCTGTAGTACAACATCCATACATATAGACCTACATCACCATGTTCTACTGTTAGATGAACATACCACTGAGCTCTTTGTACAACATTCATACATATAGACCTACATCACCATGTTCTACTGTTAGTTGTACATACCACTGAGCTCTTTGTACAACATCCATACATGTAGACCTACATCACCATGTTCTACTGTTAGATGTACATAACACTGAGCTTGTTGTACAACATCCATACATATAGACCTACATCACCATGTTCTACTGTTAGATGAACATACCACTGAGCCTGTTGTACAACATCCATACATATAGACCTACAACACCATGTTCTACTGTTAGATGTACATAACACTGAGCTTGTTGTACAACATCCATACATATAGACCTACATCACCATGTTCTACTGTTGTTAGATGAACATACCAGGGGCCTGTTGTACAACATCCATACATATAGACCTACATCACCATGTTCTACTGTTAGATGAACATACCACTGAGCTTGTAGTACAACATCCATACATATAGACCTACATCACCATGTTCTACTGTTAGATGAACATACCACTGAGCTTGTAGTACAACATCCATACATATAGACCTACATCACCATGTTCTACTGTTAGATGAACATACCACTGAGCTTGTAGTACAACATCCATACATATAGACCTACATCACCATGTTCTACTGTTAGATGTACATACCACTGAGCTTGTTGTACAACATCCATACATATAGACCTACATCACCATGTTCTACTGTTAGATGAACATACCACTGAGCTTGTAGTACAACATCCATACATATAGACCTACATCACCATGTTCTACTGTTAGATGAACATACCACTGAGCTTGTACAACATCCATACATATAGACCTACATCACCATGTTCTACTGCTAGATGAACATACCACTGAGCTCTTTGTACAACATCCATACATATAGACCTACATCACCATGTTCTACTGTTAGATGAACATAACACTGAGCTTGTTGTACAACATCCATACATATAGACCTACATCACCATGTTCTACTGTTGTTAGATGAACATACCACTCAGCTTGTTGTACAACATCCATACATATAGACCTACATCACCATGTTCTACTGTTAGATGTACATACTACTGAGCTTGTACAACATCCATACATATAGACCTACATCACCATGTTCTACTGTTAGATGAACATACCACTGAGCTTGTACAACATCCATACATATAGACCTACATCACCATGTTCTACTGTTGTTAGATGAACATACCACTGAGCTTGTACAACATCCATACATATAGACCTACATCACCATGTTCTACTGTTAGATGAACATACTGTGACTTTTGGTGTGGGGTGTGAAGTAAAGAAGACAGATGTAGTGGAGATAAAGAAAGACTTTTATTTCCGTAAACAGTAACTTGTACACTCGTTGCAACAGCAAGAAAGTCTTTACCGATTCTCCAACAGCACGACTCCGAATTCGTAACACAAAGAACTGTCCCTTCTCACACTTTACCGCTATTTATATCTCCCAAGCACTATTCTGGAAAGTTCAGTTATTCGGTGAAATACAAAGCAGACATTTCTAGAGGCCTCTATCACTTTCTCTCTTTCGGCAAGCGCCCAACAATGCGGCCATTCTCTGTCTCTTTCCTTCGACTCCTTTGCGGGAGCGCCGACAATAATGCGCTGGGCGACACTGCTCCCTCCTCAAGGCTGGTCGTCCCGAACAGCACCATCGTAACGGGCCAGACGATCCAGGTGTACCACTAACATCTTCCCTCGGGGCACCTTCTGGATGCGGTAGACTACGTCGTTAATCCTCTTTACCACTCGGTACGGTCCTTGCCACGGTTGTTGAAGTTTTGGGCAGCGTCCCTTGGTCCGGGTAGGGCGGTACAACCAGATCATGTCACCTTGCTGGAATCCTCGGCTGTTGACTTGCCTGTCGTACCGGGTCTTCATGCGGTCGCTCGCCATCTTGATGTTCTGACGAGCCATCTCGTGCATGTCGTGGAGATGGTCTACTAGACTCTCCGCATACTCGGTTGCCGGCCGTTTCGCTTCCGGGGGGCTACCAAAAGCCAGATCACAAGGGAGGCGTAGCTCTCGGCCGAACATTAGGCTTGCTGGTGTCATCCCGGTAGTGTCGTGTGTCGACGAACGGTAGGCCAGCAAGAACAGTGGTACCTTGAGGTCCCAGTCTCTCTGATGGCTGGCCACGACCTTCCTCAGGTGCTCCTCTAGGGTCTTGATGTATCTCTCGACCATGCCGTCCGACTGTGGATGTAGGGGTGTTGTGCGGGTCTTGTTCACCCCAAGTCTTTCTAATGCCTCCTTCATTAGGTGGGACTCAAAATTGGTGCCCTGGTCACTGTGGAGCTCTAACGGGACCCCAAAACGGCAAAATAGCTGTTCCACGAGGCAGTCTGTAATTGTCTTCGCCTCTTGGTTCGGGATGGCATACACCTCCGGCCACTTGGTGAAGTAGTCCACAGCTACCATCAGGTACTTGTTGCCTCGATCGGACACTGGGAATGGTCCAGCTATGTCGACGGCGATGCGTTCGAAGGGCGCTCCGACGTTGTACTGCTGCATGCGACCCCGGCTCCTAGTCTGGGGGCCACGACTCGCCGCGCACACGTGACATTGACGGCACCAGTTCTCAGCGTCTGCTCGGAGCCTCAGCCAGTAGTAGCGCTGTCGGAGTTTGTCGATCGTCCGGTTTGCTCCTAGGTGTCCACCCGAGGTACCGGCGTGCACTTCCTCCAAGACTTCCGGGACCCTACTTCGGGGAAGTACCAACTGCTCTTTCTGGGTCGTCCCATCAGGTGATTCCCATACCCGGAACAACACGCCCTCTTTGGTCTTCAACGAGTCCCATTGGGCCCAGTACGACTTGTATGTAGCGCTTCTGGGTGCGATGTCCTCCCAAGTTGGTCTTGTCCCTGCCTGCACTTCTCTCAAGAGTGGCCCCAAGTCGGCGTCCGCCAGCTGCTCCCTCCTCAGGCCCGCGCTATCCCATCCGTCCGCAGGCACTGCCGTGACCACTCTGACAGCTGCGGTACGCTCCTTCTCTTCCACTCTTGCGCATTGGCCGCACTCTTCTAGGCAGGGTCTTCGGGACATGGCGTCTGCGTTGCCGTGGCTCTTCCCTCTGCGATGTTCGGAGGTGAAGTCGTACTCCTGCAACCTTTGGACCCAACGGGCTGTCTGGCCCTCCAGGTTTCTAAAGCTAAGTAGCCAGGTTAGGGCGGAGTGGTCTGTCCTCAGATGGAATGGCTGACCGTACAGGTACTTGTGGAAGTGCTCCAAGGTCTTCACTACCGCCAGTAGCTCTCGTCGGGTGACACAGTAGTTCTTCTCTGCCTTGGACAACGTCTTGCTGTAGTAGGCTATCACCCGCTCGTGGCCGTTCTGGACTTGGGATAGGACGCCTCCAATGCAATGGTCGCTGGCGTCGGTGTCCACAATGAAGGCGTCGCCTGGTTGCGGGAATCCCAAAATAGGAGCACTGCAGAGCGTCCTCTTGAGCTGTCGGAAAGCACCTTCGGCGTCCTCCGTCCACACATAAGGTCGATGTTCTTCCGTCAAGCGAGTGAGGGGTTTGGCGATGCTGGAGAAACCCTTTATGAAGCGGCGGTAATAACTGCACAACCCAAGGAAACTGCGCAGTTCTCGCCTATCCTTTGGGCGAGGCCAATCTCTCACGGCCTGTGTCTTCTCCGGATCCGTGGCCACTCCGGTTGGTGAGACTATGTGGCCCAAGTAGTTGACTTCCCTGCGGAAGAGCTGGCACTTCTTGGCGTTCAGCTTCAAGCCGGTCGCCTGCAGTCTCTGCAGCACCTTGCTCAGTTTGTCAAGATGGTCTTCGAATGTCTTGCCGACGATGATGATGTCGTCCAGGTATAACAGGCAGGCGTCATAAGTCAATCCTCTCATTACTGACTCCATGAGGCGTTGGAAGGTAGCTGGTGCGTTGCAGAGACCAAAGGGCATAACTGTGAACTGCCAAAGCCCTTGGCCTGTGGAGAATGCGGTCTTCTCCTTGTCTCTTGGGTCTAGAGCCACCTGCCAGTAACCCGATTTCAGGTCCAGGGTTGAGAACCACTGCGCACCAGCAAGCGTGTCCAGGGTGTCGTCAATCCGGGGTAAGGGGAAGCAGTCCTTCCTGGTGACAGCGTTCAGCTTCCTGTAATCTACGCAGAAGCGTAGCTCGCCATTCTTCTTCTTCACCAGAACTACAGGGGAACACCAAGGACTGTCAGATTCTTCGATCACTCCCTTGGTTCTCATGTCCTCCAGCATGTCTCGTACCGCCGCTTGTTTATCCAACGGAACGCGTCTAGGTGGTTGCCGAATAGGCCGGGCGTCTCCGGTGTCGATGTGGTGAAGCACTCGGTCCGTGCGGCCGTAATCGCTGCTGCCTTGGCTGAAGACGCGCTGATATCGTCTCAGCAGTTGTTGGACCTTCTCTCTCTGTTCAGCGGTCAGGTGGTCGGCCGCCCTCTCCAGTAATTCTTCCAATCGGGGCCCCAAGTGTTGCGTCGGCACCGGCTCCTGGGTCTTGTCTATTGGAGTTACGCTGACCACGGGCTCGCACGTCCCCAACTCCGTCCCGGCCTGGACGTCGTGATCGGTGTCTGTTGGGTTGAGCAGTCTCACCGGCACCTCCTCTCGGCACGGCAACAATGTCCCGGCTACACAGAGCCCGTGCACATGCGTCTTCCGGTCCAGCAGCATGTTCTTCTTGCGCTGGCCTTCCAGTCGCGCCGTCACTACCATCTCGCTTCTCGCGGGGACAACTACGTCTTCCCTGAGAATGACCCTGCAGATTCCAAGGCGTTCTTCGGGGTGCCGGAGCATTACTTCCTCTCCCTTAAGCCGCAGAACCTTCTTGCCGATGTCGACCGTCGCCTCGTGGCTCCTGAGGGCATCCAGTCCCAGTATCACCTCCTCAGCCACCTCCGCGACGAACACCCACAAACGCAAGACACTTCGCCCCAAGGTCAACTGCAGCAGGGCCTCCCTCTCCACAGGCAAGGTGTCACCCGATGCCGTCACTAGTTGGTACGGTCGGCTCGGTTTTCTCGACGGCAAGCCCCTGGCTACGTCAGGTCTGACGACAGTCACGGCTGCTCCAGTGTCAACAAGCACGCGGCACGGCTTCCCTCTCACCCAGCCGTCCGCGATGAGGCTGTCATCCATCCGTCGGCTGACGGCGCGCAGTGTCACTCGAGGGGATGATGGTGACGGCGCCGACGTGCCCCTCGCCACGCCGGTCATTACTCGTTTTCCGGCTGCTCTTCTTGGTACCGGCAGTCTCTCATCAGGTGTCCCGGCTGGCCACACCCCCAACACACACCACCTGGTCTTCGTCGGCGTCCCTGGACTGGTCTGAGGTCTTCATCGTAGCGGACACTCCGTGTCTTCGAGGTCGGGGTAGCCGTCACTTTGGCCGCTTCCATCCTTAATGCGGCCGTAAGTGCCTCGTGGATGGTCTTGTAGTCGCCGAGCATCAGACGTTGACGTATCTCGGCATCGCGTACCCCGTCGACGAAGGTATAGGCGGCTTCTCGGGATACGAATTCGGAGGGAAGGTCGACCAAGGCTTTGCTGGCCAGCTGTTCGATTGCCAGGGCGAACTCCTGCAGCGTCTCCACTGGCAGTTGCATCCTAGATTTCAGTTGGCTGCGGTAGGCTGCGGCTAAGCGGTGGTTTCCGAATCGGTTCTCCAGGGCCTCCCAGATGTCCTTGGGCGCCGCCGCTGTCTGAACTGCGTTCAGCACCTCTGCAGCTCGTCCCTGGAGGCTGGCTATCAGCTGCGCGGCCTCTTCTTCTGGCGACCATTTGTTGTGCTTGGCCACTGTGTCGAATTGACGGCGGAAGACCTCAAACGTTGACGTGCCATCGTACTTCGGTGGTTTCACGCGCGTCGATGTTGTGTCGCGTGCTGGAGCCTCGGCCTTGTAGTTCTTGAACTTTTCACTAAGCATCCCTTCCACCATTGCATTTAGCTCCTTGGCGCTACCGTCGACCCTGTCTTCGAGAACGCTAAGCCGTTCCCCGACATTCTCCAGGGCGTCAACGCGTTGGCCGAGGTCCTCCATCTTTCCACCGAGCTCTTTCACATCCTTCCTCACGCCAGCCAGTTGCTCGTCAATTTTCGCCGATAGCTCCGTCTTCACCAGTAAATTTTTGTTTATTTAAAATTTTTAATAAATATGTAAATTTAAATTAAAAAAATATATATTTATAAAAAGTATTAGTTATAGGTATAATATTAAATTAATTAAATTTTAAATAATAATGATAGGTAATAATAATGATGATAATGATATTAATAGTAATAATATAATTTATAATTTTATGTAATAATTATAATTAGTAATTTAATTTTATATATTTGTTTATTGTTTAGTAATAGTTTGTAGTTGTGAGTGATGTTGTATATGAAATTTATATTTTGTTGTATTGAGGAGATTAATTTGTTTTAATTTTAAAATTTTATTGTTTTTTTTCTTTTAATATATATATTAATTTATTTAGAAATTTTATTGTATTTTGATTGTTTGAAATGATTTGTTATTGTTTTAGAGAATTTATTTCTTAGAGTGATTATGTGTGAAATGTTATAATTTGTGTTTTTGTTCTTATTTTCTTGTGTTTTGTTTTATGATATATTATTTAATTTATCTATCTTTATAATTTGTTATATATTATATTATTTTGTAATTTTATTTTAAAATTTTTCTGTAAAGTATGTTGTATGTATGAATGTGTAGAAAAAATAAATTTTAAAGATCTGGCATATTAGCCCTGGTGTAAGTAATTAGGTGCCAGGGTTATTATACAGATTTTTATTTTATTTTATATTATATTATATTATTTTATTTTATTTATTTTATTCTTCATCTCTTTCAGCTCGGCAGCGAGGTTGTCGTTTGCCGCCTTCATTTCTGTAGCGAGGTTGTCGTTTGCCGCCTTCATTTCTGTAGCGAGGTTGTCGTTTGTCGTCTTCATGTCTTTCAGTTCAGCAGCGAGGTTGTCGGTTGCCGTCTTCATTTCTTCTTTCAGCTCGGCAACGAGGTTGTCGTTCCTCGTTTCCATTTTGGCAGCGAGGTTGTCGTATGACGTTTCCATTTTGGCAAATAATTCTTTCATCATTGCCATCATCCTGGTTTCCGAATCTCCCTCCATCTTGGTTCTAACGTTGCAACTTCTAACGACGATGTAACGAAACTAGAAGCAATTCGACGGATCCCACTCCTGACACCAGTGTGACTTTTGGTGTGGGGTGTGAAGTAAAGAAGACAGATGTAGTCGAGATAAAGAAACACTTTTATTTCCGTAAACAGTAACTTGTACACTCGTTGCAACAGCAAGAAAGTCTTTGCCGATTCTCCAACAGCACGACTCCGAATTCGTAACACAAAGAACTGTCCCTTCTCACACTTTACCGCTATTTATATCTCCCAAGCACTATTCTGGAAAGTTCAGTTATTCGGTGAAATACAAAGCAGACATTTCTAGAGGCCTCTATCACTTTCTCTCTTTCGGCAAGCGCCCAACAATGCGGCCATTCTCTGTCTCTTTCCTTCGACTCCTTTGCGGTAGCGCCGACAATAATGCGCTGGGCGACAATACTACTGAGCTTGTACAACATCCATACATATAGACCTACATCACCATGTTCTACTGCTACATGAACATACCACTGAGCTTGTACAACATCCATACATATAGCCCTACATCACCATGTTCTACTGTTAGATGAACATACCACTGAGCTTGTACAACATCCATACATATAGACCTACATCACCATGTTCTACTGCTAGATGAACATACCACTGAGCTCTTTGTACAACATCCATACATATAGACGTACATCACCATGTTCTACTGTTAGATGAACATACCACTGAGCTTGTACAACATCCATACATATAGCCCTACATCACCATGTTCTACTGCTAGATGAACATACCACTGAGCTCTTTGTACAACATCCATACATATAGACCTACATCACCATGTTCTACTGTTAGATGAACATACCACTGAGCTTGTACAACATCCATACATATAGCCCTACATCACCATGTTCTACTGTTAGATGAACATACCACTGAGCTTGTAGTACAACATCCATACATATAGACATACATCACCATGTTCTACTGTTAGATGAACATACCACTGAGCTTGTTGTACAACATCCATACATATAGACGTACATCACCATGTTCTACTGTTAGATGAACATACCACTGAGCTTGTACAACATCCATACATATAGCCCTACATCACCATGTTCTACTGTTAGACGAACATACCACTGAGCTTGTAGTACAACATCCATACATATAGACATACATCACCATGTTCTACTGTTAGATGAACATACCACTGAGCTTGTTGTACAACATCCATACATATAGACGTACATCACCATGTTCTACTGTTAGATGTACATACCACTGAGCTTGTTGTACAACATCCATACATATAGACGTACATCACCATGTTCTACTGTTAGATGAACATACCACTGAGCTTGTTGTACAACATCTATACATATAGACCTACATCACCATGTTCCACTGTTAGATGAACATACCACTCAGCTTGTTGCACAACATCCATACATATAGACCTACAACACCATGTTCTACTGTTGTTATATGAACATACCACTCAGCTTGTTGTACAACATCCATACATATAGACCTACATCACCATGTTCTACTGTTAGATGAACATACCACTGAGCTTGTTGTACAACATCCATATATATATACTTACATCACCATGTTCTACTGTTAGATGAACATACCACTGAGCTTGTTGTACAACATCCATACATATAGACTTACATCACCATGTTCTACTGTTAGATGAACATACCACTGAGCTTGTTGTACAACATCCATATATATAGACTTACATCACCATGTTCTACTGTTAGATGAACATACCACTGAGCTTGTTGTACAACATCCATACATATAGACTTACATCACCATGTTCTACTGTTAGATGAACATACCACTGAGCTTGTTGTACAACATCCATACATATAGACCTACAACACCATGTTCTACTGTTAGATGAACATACCACTGAGCTTGTTGTACAACATCCATACATATAGACCTACATCACCATGTTCTACTGTTAGATGAACATGCCACTGAACTTGTAGTACAACATCCATACATATAGACCTACATCACCATGTTCTAGTGTTAGATGAACATACCACTGAGCCTGTTGTACAACATCCATACATATAGACCTACATCACCATGTTCTACTGTTAGATGAACATGCCACTGAACTTGTAGTACAACATCCATACATATAGACCTACATCACCATGTTCTAGTGTTAGATGAACATACCACTGAGCCTGTTGTACAACATGCATACATATAGACCTACATCACCATGTTCTACTGTTAGATGAACATGCCACTGAACTTGTAGTACAACATCCATACATATAGACCTACATCACCATGTTCTACTGTTAGATGAACATACCACTGAGCCTGTTGTACAACATCCATACATATAGACCTACATCACCATGTTCTAGTGTTAGATGAACATACCACTGAGCTTGTAGTACAACATCCATACATATAGACCTACATCACCATGTTCTACTGTTGTTAGATGAACATACCACTGAGCTTGTAGTACAACATCCATACATATAGACCTACATCACCATGTTCTACTGTTGTTAGATGAACATACCACTGAGCTTGTAGTACAACATCCATACATATAGACCTACATCACCATGTTCTACTGTTGTTAGATGAACATACCACTGAGCTTGTAGTACAACATCCATACATATAGACCTACATCACCATGTTCTAGTGTTAGATGAACATACCACTGAGCCTGTTGTACAACATCCATACATATAGACCTACATCACCATGTTCTACTGTTAGATGAACATACCACTGAGCCTGTTGTACAACATCCATACATATAGACCTACATCACCATGTTCTACTGTTAGATGAACATGCCACTGAACTTGTAGTACAACATCCATACATATAGACCTACATCACCATGTTCTACTGTTAGATGAACATACCACTGAGCCTGTTGTACAACATCCATACATATAGACCTACATCACCATGTTCTACTGTTAGATGAACATACCACTGAGCCTGTTGTACAACATACATACATATAGACCTACATCACCATGTTCTACTGTTAGATGAACATACCACTGAGCCTGTTGTACAACATCCATACATATAGACCTACATCACCATGTTCTACTGTTAGATGAACATACCACTGAGCCTGTTGTACAACATCCATACATATAGCCCTACATCACCATGTTCTACTGTTAGATGAACATAACACTGAGCTTGTAGTACAACATCCATACATATAGACCTACATCACCATGTTCTACTGTTAGATGAACATACCACTGAGCCTGTTGTACAACATCCATACATATAGACCTACATCACCATGTTCTACTGTTAGATGTACATACCACTGAGCTTGTTGTACAACATCCATACATATAGACCTACATCACCATGTTCTAGTGTTAGATGTACATACCACTGAGCCTGTTGTACAACATCCATACATATAGACCTACATCACCATGATCTACTGTTAGATGAACATACCACTGAGCCTGTTGTACAACATCCATACATATAGACCTACATCACCATGTTCTACTGTTGTTAGATGAACATACCACTGAGCCTGTTGTACAACATCCATACATATAGACCTACATCACCATGTTCTACTGTTGTTAGATGAACATACCACTGAGCCTGTTGTACAACATCCATACATATAGACCTACATCACCATGTTCTACTGTTGTTAGATGTACATACCACTGAGCCTGTTGTACAACATCCATACATATAGACCTACATCACCATGTTCTACTGTTAGATGAACATACCAATGAGCCTGTTGTACAACATCCATACATATAGACCTACATCACCATGTTCTAATGTTGTTAGATGAACATACCACTGAGCCTGTTGTACAACATCCATACATATAGACCTACATCACCATGTTCTACTGTTAGATGAACATACTACTGAGCTTGTTGTACAACATCCATACATATAGACCTACATCACCATGTTCTACTGTTAGATGAACATACTACTGAGCTTGTTGTACAACATCCATACATATAGACCTACATCACCATGTTCTACTGTTGTTAGATGAACATACTACTGAGCTTGTTGTACAACATCCATACATATAGACTTACATCACCATGTTCTACTGTTAGATGAACATACTACTGAGCTTTTTTTTTTTTTTTTTTTTTTTTTACAACAACATTTTATTCCTGCATGTTCCATTACAGAAATGTAATACTACATGCATATGGTTTTACATAATTGAACATATGAGATTACAGTAGAATCGTTATTGGTTTCGTACAATTATGAAATGGTAGTTATTTTTAAAAGTTCGAAGTCTATATTGTTCACATACTTGTGGAATAGTTTCATATGTTTTTCCACTAATTCTTTATTTGTGATAGGCCACTTCGCACCTTTAAGTGTCACGGCTTTCTTGAAATCGTTTCTTTCACGGTTAAGTAGTTCACACTCCCATAGGATGTGGTGCACCGTTTGTGTTTCCTTTTTACACACACATGTTGGATCATTCGTTAATTTGAATCGATGGAAGTATTCACCAAACTTCCCATGACCGGTAGTTACTGCTGTGAAGTTGTGGGTAAGCTTAAAATTCATTTTTAGTCTTTTTTCAACGCTGGGGAAATAGGTCTTTGTAAGTGCAGCATTTTGTGTGGTTTTCCACTCGTTTTCCCATCGTTTCAGACTCTCTTGTTTCAGTTCACTTTTCATGGTGCTAATGGGCTTTAAATCGTACACTATTGCTGTAGCTGTGTTGTTTGCTGCTTCTTTAGCTAGTGTATCAGCAAGCTCATTTCCTTGAATTCCTATATGCCCTTTAACCCATGTAAAGTTTATCTTCCATTCTTTGGATTTTAGGATTGATAGGTTGATTCTTATTTCCTCTATCAGAGGATAATGTTTTCGGTTATTCCGTAGAAGATCTAATGTTATCTGGCTATCAGTGTGCACTGCTGCAGATTTATCTTTAATTTCTATGGCATTAAGAATTTTAAGAGCTTGTAATATAGCGATTTGTTCCGCTTGGTTGTTGGAGCACCTGTTGTGTAATTTAAAATGATATTTTTGTATTGATTGATCTAGATAGATTATAACAACTCCAGATCCTACATCGGTGTGAGTTTTGCTACCATCGGTGTATATTTGAATTGCATATGCCTCTGTTTCGTTCTTTTGTTCAATGATTATATTATCAGCAGGATGGGGCCATCTTTCGTAGCTTATTGGGATGTCAAGTTGGGCTGTTGTTTTTGCTCTTCCCCTTATAATATTGTGGTAATTGGCTATTTCCGTTAGTTTAATGATGATTGGAGTTGTTCCGGCCAGAGTACATAGGGCTTCGTGTGAAGTGGTCCTGAATGCTTTTGTAATTTTAATATTTACTAATCTTTGTACCTGTCTTATTTTCTGGGCATTATATTGTGTTTTTAAAGCATCTATCCAAACAGGCACTCCATAGGAGATCAGTGGCAAGATTGCTCCTTTGTAGATTATGCTCATTACTTCAGAACGCAGTCCCCAGTTGATTTTTGCCAATTTTCCTAATGCATATATTAGTTTCTTTGACTTTTCCACTATATGATCAATGTGCTGACGGAATCTGAATCTGTTGTCTACTATTATTCCTAGATATTTTATAGTCTCTGTCTGTTCTATTTTGCCATTGTCAAGGTATACGCTTAATCGTTGTTTGGTTTTTGGTTTCCTTCGAGATATTAGCATTACTTGACTTTTGCTTCTATTGAATGTTATCTTGTTTGTTGCGGCCCATGTTGTAATTTTTTGGATTTCTATATTTGCTTGATTCTCTAATTCCAATGTGCTTTTTCCTTTGATAAGAACCAGAACATCATCGGCAAAGACGATAAGTTTAGTGCATGGTTTGAAGTTTAGTTTCAGTAAGGAGTCATAATAGATGTTCCATAGCCCAGGCCCACAGCAGGATCCCTGTGGGCATCCCTTAGTTGCTTTCCTTTCTACCGAGATACTGTTTGTTGTGAGTGTGCATCGTCTCTCACTTAAGTAGCTTTGTGTTAACCTGTACAAATTCTTCGGACATTGGAAGTTCTTTAAGGCATTGAGTATACCTGGCCACCAGGCGCTATCAAATGCCCCTTTAACGTCTAAGCTGATTGCCGCTACACTGCTGTTGTTTTGTAAACTTTCTTCAATGAAATCCTTGGCCGACATGATTGCATCTAGTGTACTTGTTTGTGGTGTGAAACCGTATTGATTTTTACTTAATTTACCATTCGAATATAAATAGTACATAATTCGGTTTATAAAAAGTTTCTCTAGTACTTTGGCAGCAACCTTCAATAGACTTATTGGTCTGTATTTGGTGACTTCTTCAGTACTTTCTTTACCAGGCTTTATAATAGGTATTATTTTAGCTGTTTTCCAGACTTTTGGAAAGTTTCCTCCTTCTAGACATTTGTTATATAATGCTTTTATATACAGTGGCGTTGAATCAAATGCTAGATTGAGTATATTGCTAGTTATACCATCATCTCCTGGGGCTTTTTGGCTGTTCATGTTTTCTATAACGTCTCTGATTTCATTGATAGTGAATGGTCTGTCATCCTCTGTGGTTGGGGGTTGTAGTATATTACTCCTTATTTCCCTATGTTGCACATTGTCAGTTCCTTCCTCATCAGTTGGAACAAAGTGATCCATTATGTAATTCACTGTGTCAAATGTGTCAATGGTATATGTGCCATCTGATTTCTTAAGGGTTGAAAGGATGTGGTTTTTCCGAATTTTGCCAGATGCCAGTTGGTATACGGCGTTCCATGGGTTTGAGTTCGTAGTTATGGTGCAAAACTCCTTCCAGGACTTTATTTTCTCTCGTCGGATAGTTCTTTGGTACATAGTTTTTGTTTCGTGGTATTGTAGCTTTCGTTGCATTCGCAGTTCTTCATTAGTTGTCCGCTGGTATCTTCTCCTCTGCGCATTTGACTTTTTCCTCAAAATTGTAAGTTCTGTGGTCCACCATGGAACTGTTTTGTTGCTGAGAACTTTAGTGTTTTGCGTACGGGTCTTGAAGGATCTTTTGCAGGCTGCAGTGAGAATGTCTTGGAACTTCCTTATACTCTCTTCAACATCTGGCTGCTCTAATACCTGACGTTCCATGTCCTGATCCAGTTGGTGAAAGTCAGCATCTTCTAATTCAAAATATTCTTTCAAAACTTGTTTGAAATGTTTTTGAAAGTTTTCTAAGCCTTTCTTTGTGACTATGTATTTGATGCCCTGGTAACTGAATTTTAATTTACTCTTGCATTGCCCTATTTCATAAGTTATTAAGCTGTGATCTGAGCAGGTTTCTTCATTACTACAAGTCCAATTATTGAGTCTTTTCAGAAAATTGTCATTACTGATGGTTAAATCAATATTGCTCGCTCCTGTGTTTGACTCAAATGTAGTATTTGTAACATTGTTATTCATTATATGGAGATTGTTTAATATAACGAATTCTTCAATTGCTTTTCCTCTATTATTTGTTACTTTATCATTCCATAATTTTGATCTTGCATTGCTATCCATGGCTAGCAGCAATCCCTTACCCTTGGCGAAAAGAATTATTTCCTGAATTTGTAAAAGATCTCTATTTATGTCATTTGTAATGTCTAGGTATATGCTGGCGGCTATAAACTTCAGTTCGCCGAATGTAAATTCAATTACTATTGTATCTTCATGAGACAGTTGATTTATTTGGAGAGCCTCAATTTGCTTGTTGTTTATAACAATTGCAGCTCGCTTTCTACCGCTTCCGGAAGAATATAATCTATAATGTTTTGATATTCCAACTATCTTGTTCTGGTAGAGGTATGGTTCTTGAATAAAGAAAATATCTAATGATTTTTCGATTATAAGTTGACACATAATGTTAGTTGCTGCCTTGGAGTGCCGTAAGTTGACTTGTGCGCTGTTTAGTGAGACACTTCTATTTATAAATTTCTTGTAATTAACAGCCATATCAATAATTGATGTTCTGCTTGCGTTTCTCAATGGCAGCAATTAAAGTTGGGCAAGTCCTATCCATGGCAGAATGGTTCTCATTTCTGTGGTCACGCTCATTGTATTTGTTCCAGTTTCTGCAGTTTGGGCATTTCATGTCCCTTTGAGCAGTTACTGTACATTCCGATATTTTGTGTGCCCCTGCACATTTAGGACATGTTTCTGCAGCTGCTCTACAATCACTTGCCTTGTGATTAAATCGGCAGCATTTATAGCACCGATTAATTCTCACGTAGTCCTTGGCATAGCAAATGAGCCATCCAATTTTTATTCTACTCTGTAAGAGACGCTTCCTGTTCTGGGAATTCACTTCGATGACTAAGTTTCTGCATTTCTTCTTAGAAGTAAAAACAAATTTTGACTTTATGTCTCCTGTATTTAGGTTCAATTGAGGGTTTTGTGCCATAATTACTTCCTCGGCATTCTCAACTGTTACATTATCCGGGATATTGTATATTACTAAGTTTGGATTCCAAGGTTTAGGGATAGAAGTTTCTAAACGTTGGCTACACTTTTCATTGATCTCATAATGCAGCTTTTCTGCCTCCTCTTTACTTTCCGTTTCAATAAAGACCCTTCCGTCTCTCAAAGCTTTCATAGCTACAATTCCAATTTTCATATTTGTAGGGTTCACACTTGATTTAATTAAGCTCTTTGTTTCTTCCCCGGACAGGTTACTTGTACTTTTGGGTTTAACCAAAACCTTAAATCGTTTCTCAATTCGGACATTTTTCACAACATTAGCATAAGGCTTACTGCTTTCAACCATAGATGTTGCTGATGTTTGAGACCTTGCTGTTCTACACAAGTTCTCGTCAAAAGTTGGCACCCTCTTTTCCCCACTTGATCGTGGCCTGCTATGCTCTAGTTCTTAAGTCTCCTTACCTCCTTCGTTAAATTATCATTCTCCGCCTTCGTATCACTGAGCTTGTTGTACAACATCCATACATATAGCCCTACATCTCCATGTTCTACTGTTAGATGAACATGCCACTGAACTTGTAGTACAACATCCATACATATAGACCTACATCACCATGTTCTACTGTTGTTAGATGAACATACCACTGAGCTTGTTGTACAACATCCATACATATAGACCTACATCACCATGTTCTACTGTTGTTAGATGAACATACCACTGAGCTTGTTGTACAACATCCATACATATAGACCTACATCACCATGTTCTACTGTTAGATGAACATACTACTGAGCTTGTTGTACAACATCCATACATATAGACCTACATCACCATGTTCTACTGTTGTTAGATGAACATACCACTGAGCCTGTTGTACAACATCCATACATATAGACCTACATCACCATGTTCTACTGTTAGATGAACATACCACTGAGCTTGTTGTACAACATCCATACATATAGACCTACATCACCATGTTCTACTGTTGTTAGATGAACATACCACTGAGCCTGTTGTACAACATCCATACATATAGACCTACATCACCATGTTCTAGTGTTAGATGAACATACCACTGAGCTTGTTGTACAACATCCATACATATAGACCTACATCACCATGTTCTAGTGTTAGATGTACATACCACTGAGCCTGTTGTACAACATCCATACATATTGTCACCGCGCCCGCCGCATCTAATTGCCGACAACCGTAGTGTCACGCATCGCATTATTGTCGGCACTACCGCAAAGGAGCCGAAGGAAAGAGACAGAGCATGGCCGCATTGTTGGGGCGCTTGCCGAAAGAGAGAAAAGGATAGAGGCTACTGGAATCTTCTACTTTGTACCCCAGCGCAATAAGTGAACGTTCTTGAAGCTTCCAGAATAGTGCCGGGGAGATATAAATAGCGGTAAAGTGTGAGAAGAGTGAGTCAGACGTCCGTGAAGCGTTGAGTAGTGCCGACGGAGAACAGTCAGAGTATGTGAAGGTTGAGTAGTCGTGCCGACGGAGACGGACAGACGATGTGAAGCGTTGTGCCGACGGAGAAGGGACAGTTCTTTGTGTTACGAATTCGGAGCCGTGCTGTTGGAGAATCGAAAAAGACTTTCTTGCTGTTGCAACGAGTGTACAAGTTACTGTTTACGGAAATAAAAGTGTTTCTTTATCTAGACTACATCTGTCGTATTTACTTCACAACCAAACCAAAAAGTTACACTGGTGTCAGAAGTGGGATCCGTCGAATTGATTCTAGTTTCATTACATCGTCAGAAGTTGCAACGTTAGAACCAAGATGGAGGGAGATTCGGAAACCAGGATGATGGCAATGATGAAAGAATTATTTGCCAAAATGGAAACGTCATACGACAACCTCGCTGCCAAAATGGAAACGAGGAACGACAACCTCGTTGCCGAGCTGAAAGAAGAAATGAAGACGGCAACCGACAACCTCGCTGCTGAACTGAAAGACATGAAGACGACAAACGACAACCTCGCTACAGAAATGAAGGCGGCAAACGACAACCTCGCTGCCGAGCTGAGAGAGATGAAGACGGAGCTATCGGCGAAAATTGATGGCGAACTGACTGGCGTGACGGAAGACGTGGAAGAACTCGGCGAAAAGGTGGTAGACCTCTGCCAGCACGTGGACGTCGTGGAGGACGACGGGGAACGTCTTGGCGCCCTGGTAGTAAGAGTTGACGAGAGCGTCAAAGTACTGGATGCCAGGGGCAGACGGAATAGCGCGGAGCCGGAGAGGGAGCACCTAGTGGCCGAGGCGACAGTCGCGCCCGTTTCGGATGATATGAGGGAAGACCTGGAACAACTCGGCGAACTGATTGGCGTGAGGGAAGACGTGGAACAACTCGGCGAACTGATTGGCGTGACGGAAGACCTGGAACAACTCGGCGAACTGATTGGCATGACGGAAGACGTGGAACAACTCGGCGAACTGATTGGCGTGACGGAAGACGTGGAAGAACTCGGCGAAAAGGTGGAAGACCTCTGCCAGCATGTGGACGTCGTGGAGGACGACGGGGAACGTCTTGGTGCCCTGGTAGTAAGAGTTGACGAGGGCGTCAAAGTACTGGATGCCAGGGACAGACGGAATAGCGCGGACCCGGGGAGGAAGCACCTAGTGGCCGAGGCGACAGTTGCGCCCGTTTCCGATAACGAAAGTGTTCGTCTCGGGGAAGACAAAGGGGCAGTTCAGGGACGTCGTCGAGGATCCTCTGGAGGAGTGTGTCGGGTACGTAACCAACCAGGATATGACGTGGAGGACGATCAGCAGGGAAGCGCACAAGCAGGCGAGCAACACGCGAGAACCGACTTGGCGTGTGACATGGGAGGACCGTCGGAGCCATCCAAGCACCTGACGCATAGTGCCGTGAACGAAAGAATGGTGGACATCATCTTGGACGGCAGGATACAGGAGAGGCCGTGCCGAGCACGAGTGAACACGAATGCAGTGGTGGACGCGACTCGCGCGGATGTGGCGGGGCTTGTTGTCGGACCCATCGGAAGCAAGGTGGCTGCGAAGGTGCGCCAGAGAGGTCGGCGGACATGGTACCCAGTGAGCCGTTTCCAAGTGCGCAGGATGGCCCGTCAACACACCAGGAAGAAGGGCAACTGGACGAGGGACCGTCAAGACCGGCGGTACTGTTGCAGAATTTCGAAGCAGGATGGCATACATCGTCCTACCCAGACCAAGGGACACTATCCAACAGCGATACCTAGGATCGTGCCTCCTGGAGAAGAGGTTCGATGGGTTAGTCCACCAGGACGCAAGGGAGATGCCGCAGTGATAGTGCTGGTCGGGACGACCAGCTCTGAGGAGGGAGCAGTGTCACCGCGCCCGCCGCATCTAATTGCCGACAACCGTAGTGTCACGCATCGCATTATTGTCGGCACTACCGCAAAGGAGCCGAAGGAAAGAGACAGAGCATGGCCGCATTGTTGGGGCGCTTGCCGAAAGAGAGAAAAGGATAGAGGCTACTGGAATCTTCTACTTTGTACCCCAGCGCAATAAGTGAACGTTCTTGAAGCTTCCAGAATAGTGCCGGGGAGATATAAATAGCGGTAAAGTGTGAGAAGAGTGAGTCAGACGTCCGTGAAGCGTTGAGTAGTGCCGACGGAGAACAGTCAGAGTATGTGAAGGTTGAGTAGTCGTGCCGACGGAGACGGACAGACGATGTGAAGCGTTGTGCCGACGGAGAAGGGACAGTTCTTTGTGTTACGAATTCGGAGCCGTGCTGTTGGAGAATCGAAAAAGACTTTCTTGCTGTTGCAACGAGTGTACAAGTTACTGTTTACGGAAATAAAAGTGTTTCTTTATCTAGACTACATCTGTCGTATTTACTTCACAACCAAACCAAAAAGTTACAATATAGACCTACATCACCATGTTCTACTGTTAGATGAACATACCACTGAGCCTGTTGTACAACATCCATACATATAGACCTACATCACCATGTTCTAGTGTTAGATGAACATACCACTGAGCTTGTTGTACAACATCCATACATATAGACCTACATCACCATGTTCTACTGTTAGATGAACATACCACTGAACTTGTTGTACAACATCCATACATATAGACCTACATCACCATGTTCTACTGTTGTTAGATGAACATACCACTGAACTTGTAGTACAACATCCATACATATAGACCTACATCACCATGTTCTAGTGTTAGATGAACATACCACTGAGCTTGTTGTACAACATCCATACATATAGACCTACATCACCATGTTCTACTGTTAGATGAACATAACACTGAGCTTGTTGTACAACATCCATACATATAGACCTACATCACCATGTTCTAGTGTTAGATGAACATACCACTGAGCTTGTTGTACAACATCCATACATATAGACCTACATCACCATGTTCTACTGTTAGATGAACATACCACTGAGCTTGTAGTACAACATCCATACATATAGACCTACATCACCATGTTCTACTGTTAGATGAACATAACACTGAGCCTGTTGTACAACATCCATACATATAGACCTACATCACCATGTTCTAGTGTTAGATGAACATACTACTGAGCTTGTTGTACAACATCCATACATATAGACCTACATCACCATGTTCTACTGTTAGATGTACATACCACTGAGCTTGTTGTACAACATCCATACATATAGACCTACATCACCATGTTCTACTGTTGTTAGATGAACATACCACTGAGCTTGTTGTACAACATCCATACATATAGACCTACATCACCATGTTCTACTGTTAGATGTACATACTACTGAGCTTGTTGTACAACATCCATACATATAGACCTACATCACCATGTTCTACTGTTAGATGAACATACCACTGAGCCTGTTGTACAACATCCATACATATAGACCTACATCACCATGTTCTACTGTTAGATGAACATACCACTGAGCCTGTTGTACAACATCCATACATATAGACCTACATCACCATGTTCTACTGTTAGATGAACATACCACTGAGCTTGTTGTACAACATCCATACATATAGACCTACATCACCATGTTCTACTGTTGTTAGATGAACATACCACTGAGCTTGTTGTACAACATCCATACATATAGACCTACATCACCATGTTCTACTGTTGTTAGATGAACATACCACTGAGCCTGTTGTACAACATCCATACATATAGACCTACATCACCATGTTCTAGTGTTAGATGAACATACTACTGAGCTTTTTGTACAACATCCATACATATAGACCTACATCACCATGTTCTACTGTTAGATGAACATACCACTGAGCCTGTTGTGCAACATCCATACATATAGACCTACATCACCATGTTCTACTGTTAGATGAACATACCACTGAGCCTGTTGTACAACATCCATACATATAGACCTACATCACCATGTTCTACTGTTAGATGAACATACCACTGAGCCTGTTGTACAACATCCATACATATAGACCTACATCACCATGTTCTACTGTTAGATGAACATACCACTGAGCCTGTTGTACAACATCCATACATATAGACCTACATCACCATGTTCTACTGTTGTTAGATGAACATACCAATGAGCTATTTGTACAACAAGCAGCTTGTTATATAACAAGACTGCCTTTGGTTGTTAGGTAATAATTATTATTATTAACTGTTATTAATAATTAACAATTAGTTAATAACAGTTAATAATACTTTCATCGTCTCCTGCATGGTGGTTCCTATGTTCCGACTTCTTGCAATTGATGCTCCTCAGTTCCGCTATCCTAAGCAGAATGCTGCTTTAGGAGATTTCTGCTCCGACTGCTCTGGCATGTGATCTTAATTTCTGTGTGTGTGTGTGTGTGTGTGTGTGTGTGTGTGTGTGTGTGTGTGTGTGTGTGTGTGTGTGTGTGTGTGTGTGTGTGTGTGTGTGTGTGTGTGTGTGTGTGTGTGTGTGTGTGTGTGTGGGTGTTTGCAAATAAAACCAGAACTCTCATTGACGGACTTTTATACAAACCAAAATAAGAATGCGTGAGATTTGTCAATCGCTATTAGCAATGTTAAATCGTTACTGTGTCTTGACTAAGACCAAAGATTGTTACTATTAAATATAAGTGTCCTCACACTCTATGATCCGGAATACAAGTCCCCTGACTGAAGTGTTCGCTCGGAGATCTGGGCGACAAGTGTACTCACCCGCCTCCATCCGGGTTCTGGAGGGCAAGTGCCTGCTCCGTGCTCTCCCGGTCAGAAGTCACCTCGGACTGCCCCTCAAAAACTCCTCCAATTTCATGGCGTGAAAACTCCGCGTCATGATCTCAATGTTCATCTCATAATTACCACTACGACGGATTTCAAAGAAGTCTCCCCGGCCCTCGCTTGTTTTCCTGCTCTGCTCTTGCACTTAGCGATTTCCAGGAAAACCGGCCTTACCAGTTATTTCAGGCTGACTACCTGACGCTTGCCCCTAATGACTTGTCTGTAACATTTCGTGCCTTTTGACAATTTTAACCACAACTAATACTCCCAGATCTCGTACCTTCATACATGTGATAATTTTAACGTTTTCTGATTATTTAATTCCGCCATATGATGCAGCATTATATACATAATTATGGTATTCACAATTTCGGCTTCACAATGATATAACAAACGGCACTTCCACGAATGCCACTCCTGACACCAGTGTAATAAAATGGCAAAATTGGAAATCCTATTACTGTTCTATCACTTTCTTCTCCTCTTAAGTTTTACCACAAATGCATAATTTCCTTCTTGTTAACACAGTTGATAGTCTTCTCTGCTGTTACAATTCATAACTGTTCTTCTGATAATCTTTCTCAGTCTTTGTCTTTCTATAGTTTCTCTGTCTCTTGTTTCTTTACTATTATGATACATACATACTTACCAAGAGGCTGGCTGTCTCACTCTCATAGGTAAAAACTAACTCTACATGACGACTTACACTCTAAACTAACTAGAACTCACTAACTGCTGCTCTGTGTGTGTCCTATTCATACTCGAGCCAGTGTCATGTGACGTCCTTCAAGTTCTTTCCATGCAGATGTGAGCAATGACTCAGCAGAATTGCAGGGAAGCTTCTGGACATTACTGGTGATATTGCGCTGTTCGATCACGTATGCAAAGTCACTAGTTGCCCTGCAGCCTTGGATCTTTCTTTTGTGTTTTACTGCCATTATTACGGTCATGTACATACACAGGAGCTCCCCATATCAAAGGTCACATTGCCCCCAGCCACCCCCCCCCCCCAGTGCCCTCACACGTATATTGTTGTTCGACCAATGTCATATAACATTTAAAACTGTTTTATGTAACTGATTATGCTCAGAACAATCTTTATGTTTATTATAAGTATATGCCAAAAAGTTTTAAGCAAATGTCATCTTAAATGGATAGACAAAAATAGTTAAGCCATCCAAGAACTCTGCCTTTTTTATTAAAGAATTTTTACCTCCATTACTCAATCATTTCTTGAGTATATACTTCTCAGATACATTCAAGAATTTTCCAGGTCTCTAGGGATACATTTACCAAATTCCAATCAAATTTCAACTTAAATACACCCACAAAAAGTTTGATTGCCGAAGAACTTTATTTCTTTTACTCCAGAAGTTTTACTTGTACCACATGAAATTTCAGCATGTTTACCCACAAAGTTTTGGTTAGTTAATAATTACTCCTAAAACATACCTGAAATCCTAATTGCATAATTGAGTCTGGTCCAACTTTGAATTCCTTGCAAGCTTTTTTACCAAACAGGTTGCTCTGAAGGTAATTTATGCTCAAGGATTTGCAGAATGCATCATAATTGTTCTTGGCACTCATAATATCTTCCTTTGCCTTACTGTCTAAATTAAAATCTGTAAAATCATAAACAATATTTAAATGCATTAATTTAATGACAGCACCAATAACAGAATTTAACTTTCTATGAAACCAGGTTAGAAAGTTGTTAATTCACTAGATATATGTTTTACAGAAATCAAATGTTCAAAAAATGCCCTGTTTAATTTAAATACAGGATTGTTAATCTAATGCTGCTTAAAATTGGACTCATTTAATGTAAATGACCTGAGCACCGCATGTTTCAGCCCTAAACTATGAAATTAAACAAACAACTTTCCTTTATGTGTATCTAAAAAATAAACTTTGATTTATAGTAAAACAAATGGGAACTGCAGCTATTGCAAATCACACATTATTTGCCTTCTAATAGGTTAGCGTAGCACTAACATTACACTGCACACATTCACAACAATACAACTTAACTGTCCAATTGTATCACAACTCACTCAGCACCACAACAATGTTAAGCAGTCCCTTAGGTCGGTTGCTACCTGGAACTCTTGAGTTATCACAAAGACACTTCATGACGTTCTCCACTTAATTAACAACTGCTTCTTCTGCCCAGTGGACTCAAACAACAGATCAAATGGGCGATGCAACTCCCAAGCATCATCTCGGTGTATCATGTGTAGACCAGTGGTAGGCCAGCAACACAATCAACACACTCACAACACAGTCCCTCTGATGGTTGGTCATCACCTTCCTCAGTTGGTGTCATGTGTAGACCAGTGGTAGGCCAGCAAGAACAGCAGCACACTCACAACACAGTCCCTATGATGGTTGGTCATCACCTTCCTCAGTTGGTGTTATGTGTAGACCAGTGGTAGGCCAGCAACAACAGCAGCACACTTACAACACAGTCCCTCTGATGGTTGGTCATCACCTTCCTCAGTTGGTGTCATGTGTAGGCCAGTGGTAGGCCAGCAACAACAGCAGCACACTCACAACACAGTCCCTCTGATGGTTGGTCATCACCTTCCTCAGTTGGTGTTATGTGTAGACCAGTGGTAGGCCAGCAACAACAGCAGCACACTCACAACACAGTCCCTCTGATGGTTGGTCATCACCTTCCTCAGTTGGTGTCATGTGTAGGCCAGTGGTAGGCCAGCAACAACAGCAGCACACTCACAACACAGTCCATCTGGTGGTTAGTTATCACCTTCCTCAGTTGGTGTCATGCGTAGACCAGTGGTAGGCCAGCAAGAACAGCAGCACACTCACAACACAGTCCCTCTGATGGTTAGTTATCACCTTCCTCAGTTGGTGTCATGTGTAGACCAGTGATAGGCCAGCAAGAACAGCAGCACACTCCCTTTGGTGGTTGGTCATCACCTTCCTCAGTTGGTGTCATGTGTAGACCAGTGGTAGGCCAGCAACAACAGCCCTACAGTCACAACACAGTCCCTCTGATGGTTAGTTATCACCTTTATCAGTTGGTGTCATGTGTAGACCAGTGGTAGGCCAGCAACAACAGCCCTACACTCACAACACAGTCCCTCTGGTGATTAGTTATCACCTTCCTCAGTTGGTGTCATGTGTAGACCAGTGGTAGGCCAGCAACAAGAGCAGCACACTCACAACACAGTCCCTCTGGTGGTTAGTTATCACCTGCCTCAGTTGGTGTCATGTGTAGACCAGTGGTAGGCCAGCAACAACAGCCCTACAGTCACAACACAGTCCCTCTGGTGGTTAGTTATCACCTTCCTCAGTTAGTGTCATGTGTAGACCAGTGGTAGGGAAGCAACAACAGCAGCACACTCACAACACAGTCCCTCTGGTGGTTGATTATCACCTTCCTCAGTTGGTGTCATGTGTAGACCAGTGGTAGGCCAGCAACAACAGCAGCACACTCACAACACAGTCCCTCTGATCGTTGGTCATCACCTTCCTCAGTTGGTGTCATGTGTAGGCCAGTGGTAGGCCAGCAACAACAGCAGCACACTCACAACACAGTCCATCTGGTGGTTAGTTATCACCTTCCTCAGTTGGTGTCATGCGTAGACCAGTGGTAGGCCAGCAAGAACAGCAGCACACTCACAACACAGTCCCTCTGATGGTTAGTTATCACCTTCCTCAGTTGGTGTCATGTGTAGACCAGTGATAGGCCAGCAAGAACAGCAGCACACTCCCTCTGGTGGTTGGTCATCACCTTCCTCAGTTGGTGTCATGTGTAGACCAGTGGTAGGCCAGCAACAACAGCCCTACAGTCACAACACAGTCCCTCTGATGGTTAGTTATCACCTTTGTCAGTTGGTGTCATGTGTAGACTAGTGGTAGGCCAGCAACAACAGCCCTACACTCACAACACAGTCCCTCTGGTGATTAGTTATCACCTTCCTCAGTTGGTGTCATGTGTAGACCAGTGGTAGGCCAGCAACAAGAGCAGCACACTCACAACACAGTCCCTCTGGTGGTTAGTTATCACCTGCCTCAGTTGGTGTCATGTGTAGACCAGTGGTAGGCCAGCAACAACAGCCCTACAGTCACAACACAGTCCCTCTGGTGGTTAGTTATCACCTTCCTCAGTTGGTGTCATGTGTAGACCAGTGGTAGGGAAGCAACAACAGCAGCACACTCACAACACAGTCCCTCTGGTGGTTGATTATCACCTTCCTCAGTTGGTGTCATGTGTAGACCAGTGGTAGGCCAGCAACAACAGCAGCACACTCACAACACAGTCCCTCTGATGGTTGGTCATCACCTTCCTCAGTTGGTGTCATGTGTAGACCAGTGGTAGGCTAGCAACAACAGCCCTACAGTCACAACACAGTCCCTCTGGTGGTTAGTTATCACCTTCCTCAGTTGGTGTCATGTGTAGGCCAGTGGTAGGCCAGCAACAACAGCAACACACTCACAACACAGTCCCTCTGGTGATTGGTCATCACCCTCCTCAGTTGGTGTCAAGTGTAGAACACTGGTAGATAAGCAACAACAGCAACACACTCACAACACAGTCCCTCTGGTGGTTGGTCATCACCTTCCTCAGTTGGTGTCATGTGTAGACCAGTGGTAGGCCAGCAACAACAGCAGCACACTCACAACACAGTCCCTCTGATGGTTCGTCATCACCTTCCTCAGTTGGTGTCATGTGTAGACCAGTGGTAGGCCAGCAACAACAGCAGCACACTCACAACACAGTCCCTCTGGTGGTTGGTCATCACCTTCCTCAGTTGGTGTCATGTGTAGACCAGTGGTAGATAAGCAACAACAGCAACACACTCACAACACAGTCCCTCTGGTGGTTGGTCATCACCTACCTCAGTTGGTGTCATGCGTAGGCCAGTGGTAGATAAGCAACAACAGCAACACACTCACAACACAGTCCCTCTGATGGTTGGTTATCAACTTCCTCAGTTGGTGTCATGCATAGGCCAGTGGTAGATAAGCAACAACAGCAACACACTCACAACACAGGCCCTCTGGTGGTTGGTCATCACCTTCCTCAGTTGGTGTCATGCGTAGGCCAGTGGTAGATAAGCAACAACAGCAACACACTCACAACACAGTCCCTCTGATGGTTGGTTATCACCCTCCTCAGTTGGTGTCATGTGTAGACCAGTGGTAGATAAGCAACAACAGCCCTACACTCACAACACAGTCTCTCTGGTGGTTGGTATTCACCTTCCTCAGTTGGTGTCATGCGTAGGCCAGTGGTAGGCCAGCAAGAACAGCAGCACACTCACAACACAGTCCCTCTGGTGGTTGGTTATCACGTTCCTCAGTTGGTGTCATGTGTAGACCAGTGGTAGGCCAGCAAGAACAGCAGCACACTCACAACACAGTCCCTCTGGTGGTGGTTATCACCTTCCTCAGTTGGTGTCATGTGTAGACCAGTGGTAGATAAGCAACAACAGCAACACACTCACAACACAGTCTCTCTGGTGCTTGATTATCACCTTCCTCAGTTGGTGTCATGTGTAGACCAGTGGTAGATAAGCAACAACAGCAATACACTCACAACACAGTCCCTCTGGTGGTTGGTTATCACCTTCCTCAGTTGGTGTCATGTGTAGACCAGTGTTAGATAAGCAACAACAGCAACACACTCACAACACAGTCCCTCTGATGGTTGGTCATCACCTTCCTCAGTTGGTGTCATGTGTAGACCAGTGGTAGGCCAGCAACAACAGCCCTACAGTCACAACACAGTCGCTCTGGTGGTTAGTTATCACCTTCCTCAGTTGGTGTCATGTGTAGACCAGTGGTAGGGAAGCAACAACAGTAGCACACTCACAACACAGTCCCTCTGATGGTTAGTTATCACCTTCCTCAGTTGGTGTCATGTGTAGACCAGTGGTAGGCCAGCAAGAACAGCAGCACACTCCCTCTGGTGGTTGGTCTTCACCTTCCTCAGTTGGTGTCATGTGTAGACCAGTGGTAGGCCAGCAACAACAGCCCTACAGTCAAAACACAGTCCCTCTGATGGTTAGTTATCACCTTCCTCAGTTGGTGTCATGTGTAGACCAGTGGTAGGCCAGCAACAACAGCCCTACACTCACAACACAGTCCTTCTGGTGATTAGTTATCACCTTCCTCAGTTGGTGTCATGTGTAGACCAGTGGTAGGCCAGCAACAACAGCAGCACACTCACAACACAGTCCCTCTGGTGGTTAGTTATCACCTTCCTCAGTTGGTGTCATGTGTAGACCAGTGGTAGGCCAGTAAGAACAGCAGCACACTCACAACACAGTCCCTCTGGTGGTTAGTTATCACCTTGCTCAGTTGGTGTCATGTGTAGACCAGTGGTAGGCCAGCAACAACAGCCCTACACTCACAACACAGTCCCTCTGGTGATTAGTTATCACCTTCCTCAGTTGGTGTCATGTGTAGACCAGTGGTAGGCCAGCAACAACAGCAGCACACTCACAACACAGTCCCTCTGGTGGTTGGTCATCACCTTCCTCAGTTGGTGTCATGTGTTGACCAGTGGTAGGCCAGCAACAACAGCAGCACACTCACAACACAGTCCCTCTGGTGGGTGGTCATCACCTTCCTCAGTTGGTGTCATGTGTAGACCAGTGGTAGATAAGCAACAACAGCAACACACTCACAACACAGTCCCTCTGGTGGTTGGTCATCACCTTCCTCAGTTGATGTCATGTGTAGACCAGTGGTAGGCCAGCAACAACAGCAGCACACTCACAACACAGTCCCTCTGGTGGTTGGTCATCACCTTCCTCAGTTGGTGTCATGTGTAGACCAGTGGTAGATAAGCAACAACAGCAGCACACTCACAACACAGTCCCTCTGGTGGTTGGTCATCACCTTCCTCAGTTGGTGTCATGTGTAAACCAGTGGTAGGCAAGCAACAGCAGCCCTACACTCACAACACAGTCCCTCTGATGGTTCGTCATCACCTTCCTCAGTTGGTGTCATGTGTAGACCAGTGGTAGATAAGCAACAACAGCCCTACAGTCACAACACAGTCCCTCTGATGGTTGGTCATCACCTTCCTCAGTTGGTGTCATGTGTATACCAGTGGTAGGCCAGCAACAACAGCCCTACAGTCACAACACAGTCCCTCTGATGGTTGGTCATCACCTTCCTCAGTTGGTGTTATGTGTAGGCCAGTGGTAGGCCAGCAAGAACAGCAGCACACTCACAACACAGTCCCTCTGGTGGTTGGTCATCACCTTCCTCAGTTGGTGTCATGTGTAGACCAGTGGTAGATAAACAACAACAGCCCTACACTCACAACACAGTCCCTCTGATGGTTGGTTATCACCTTCCTCAGTTGGTGTCATGTGTAGACCAGTGGTAGGCCAGCAAGAACAGCAGCACACTCACAACACAGTCCCTCTGGTGGTTGGTTATCACATTCCTCAGTTGGTGTCATGTGTAGACCAGTGGTAGGCCAGCAAGAACAGCAGCACACTCACAACACAGTCCCTCTGATGGTTGGTCATCACCTTCCTCAGTTGGTGCCATGTGTAGACCAGTGGTAGGCCAGCAAGAACAGCAGCACACTCACAACACAGTCCCTATGGTGGTTGGTTATTACCTTCCTCAGTTGGTGTCATGTGTAGACCAGTGGTAGATAAGCAACAACAGCCCTACACTCACAACACAGTCCCTCTGATGGTTGGTTATCACCTTCCTCAGTTGGTGTCATGTGTAGACCAGTGGTAGGCCAGCAACAACAGCAGCACAATCACAACACAGTCCCTCTGGTGGTTAGTTATCACCTTCCTCAGTTGGTGTCATGTGTAGACCAGTGGTAGGCCAGCAAGAACCGCAGGACACTCACAACACAGTCCCTCTGGTGGTTAGTTATCACCTTCCTCAGTTGGTGTCATGTGTAGACCAGTGGTAGGCCAGCAACAACAGCAGCACACTCACAACACAGTCCCTCTGGTGGTTGGTCATCACCTTCCTCAGTTGGTTGTCATGTGTAGACCAGTGGTAGGCCAGCAACAACAGCAGCACACTCACAACACAGTCCCTCTGGTGGTTGGTCATCACCTTCCTCAGTTGGTGTTATGTGTAGACCAGTGGTAGGTCAGCAACAACAGCCCTACAGTCACAACACCGTCCCTCTGGTGGTTAGTTATCACCTTCCTCAGTTGGTGTCATTTGTAGACCAGTGGTAGGGAAGCAACAACAGCAGCACACTCACAACATAGTCCCTCTGGTGGTTGGTCATCACCTTCCTCAGTTGGTGTCATGTGTAGACCAGTGGTAGATAAGCAACAACAGCAACACACTCACAACACAGTCCCTCTGGTGGTTGGTCATCACCTTCCTCAGTTGGTGTCATGTGTAAACCAGTGGTAGGCAAGCAACAGCAGCCCTACACTCACAACACAGTCCCTCTGATGGTTGGTCATCACCTTCCTCAGTTGGTGTCATTTGTAGACCAGTGGTAGGGAAGCAACAACAGCAGCACACTCACAACATAGTCCCTCTGGTGGTTGGTCATCACCTTCCTCAGTTGGTGTCATGTGTAGACCAGTGGTAGGCCAGCAACAACAGCCCTACAGTCACAACACAGTCCCTCTGATGGTTGGTCATCACCTTCCTCAGTTGGTGTTATGTGTAGGCCAGTGGTAGGCCAGCAAGAACAGCAGCACACTCACAACACAGTCCCTCTGGTGGTTGGTTATCACCTTCCTCAGTTGGTGTCATGTGTAGACCAGTGGTAGATAAGCAACAACAGCCCTACACTCACAACACAGTCCCTCTGATGGTTGGTTATCACCTTCCTCAGTTGGTGTCATGTGTAGACCAGTGGTAGGCCAGCAAGAACAGCCCTACACTCACAACACAGTCCCTCTGATGGTTGGTTATCACCTTCCTCAGTTGGTGTCATGTGTAGACCAGTGGTAGGCCAGCAAGAACAGCAGCACACTCACAACACAGTCCCTCTGGTGGTTGGTTATCACCTTCCTCAGTTGGTGTCATGTGTAGACCAGTGGTAGATAAGCAACACCAGCAACACACTCACAACACAGTCTCTCTGGTGCTTGATTATCACCTTCCTCAGTTGGTGTCATGTGTAGACCAGTGGTAGATAAGGAACAACAGCAACACACTCACAACACAGTCCCTCTGGTGGTTGGTTATCACCTTCCTCAGTTGGTGTCATGTGTAGACCAGTGGTAGGCCAGCAAGAACAGCAGCACACACACAACACAGTCCCTCTGATGGTTGGTCATCACATTCCTCAGTTGGTGTTATGTGTAGTCCAGTGGTAGGCCAGCAAGAACAGAAGCACGCTCCCTCTGGTGGTTGGTCATCACCTTCCTCAGTTGGTGTCATGTGTAGACCAGTGGTAGGTCAGCAACAACAGCCCTACAGTCACAACACAGTCCCTCTGATGGTTAGTTATCACCTTCCTCAGTTGGTGTCATGTGTAGTCCAGTGGTAGGCCAGCAAGAACAGCAGCACACTCACAACTTAGTCGCTCTGGTGGTTGGTCATGACCTTCCTCAGTTGGTGTCATGTGTAGACCAGTGGTAGGGAAGCAACAACAGCAGCACACTCACAACACAGTCCCTCTGATGGTTAGTTATCACCTTCCTCAGTTGGTGTCATGTGTAGACCAGTGGTAGGCCAGCAAGAACAGCAGCACACTCACAACACAGTCCCTCTGATGGTTGGTCATCACCTTCCTCAGTTGGTGTCATGTGTAGACCAGTGGTAGGCCAGCAACAACAGCAGCACACTCACAACACAGTCCCTCTGGTGGTTAGTTATCACCTTCCTCAGTTGGTTTCATGTGTAGACCAGTGGTAGGCCAGCAAGAACAGCAGCACACTCACAACACAGTCCCTCTGGTGGTTAGTTATCACCTTCCTCAGTTGGTGTCATGTGTAGACCAGTGGTAGGCCAGCAACAACAGCAGCACACTCACAACAGAGTCCCTCTGGTGGTTGGTCATCACCTTCCTCAGTTGGTGACATGTGTAGACCAGTGGTAGGCCAGCAACAACAGCAGCACACTCACAACACAGTCCTTCTGGTGGTTGGTCATCACCTTCCTCAGTTGGTGTCATGTGTAGACCAGTGGTAGATAAGCAACAACAGCCCTACAGTCACAACACAGTCCCTCTGGTGGTTGGTCATCACCTTCCTCAGTTGGTGTCATGTGTAGACCAGTGGTAGGCCAGCAACAACAGCCCTACACTCACAACACAGTCCCTCTGATGGTTGGTCATCACCTTCCTCAGTTGGTGTCATGTGTAGACCAAAGGTAGATAAGCAACAACAGCCCTACAGTCACAACACAGTCCCTCTGATGGTTGGTCATCACCTTCCTCAGTTGGTGTCATGTGCAGACCAGTGGTAGGCCAGCAACAACAGCCCTACAGTCACAACACAGTCCCTCTGATGGTTGGTCATCACCTTCCTCAGTTGGTGTTATGTGTAGGCCAGTGGTAGGCCAGCAAGAACAGCAGCACACTCACAACACAGTCCCTCTGGTGGTTGGTCATCACCTTCCTTAGTTGGTGTCATGTGTAGACCAGTGGTAGGCCAGCAACAACGGCCATACAGTCACAACAAAGTCGCTCTGGTGGTTAGTTATCACCTTCCTCAGTTGGTGTCATGTGTAGACCAGTGGTAGGCCAGCAACAACAGCAGCACAATCACAACACAGTCCCTCTGGTGGTTAGTTATCACCTTCCTCAGTTGGTGTCATGTGTAGACCAGTGGTAGGCCAGCAAGAACCGCAGGACACTCACAACACAGTCCCTCTGGTGGTTAGTTATCACCTTCCTCAGTTGGTGTCATGTGTAGACCAGTGGTAGGCCAGCAACAACAGCAGCACACTCACAACGCAGTCCCTCTGGTGGTTGGTCATCACCTTCCTCAGTTGGTGTCATGTGTAGACCAGTGGTAGGCCAGCAACAACAGCAGCACACTCACAACACAGTCCCTCTGGTGGTTGGTCATCACCTTCCTCAGTTGGTGTTATGTGTAGACCAGTGGTAGGTCAGCAACAACAGCCCTACAGTCACAACACCGTCCCTCTGGTGGTTAGTTATCACCTTCCTCAGTTGGCGTCATTTGTAGACCAGTGGTAGGGAAGCAACAACAGCAGCACACTCACAACATAGTCCCTCTGGTGGTTGGTCATCACCTTCCTCAGTTGGTGTCATGTTTAGACCAGTGGTAGATAAGCAACAACAGCAACACACTCACAACACAGTCCCTCTGGTGGTTGGTCATCACCTTCCTCAGTTGGTGTCATGTGTAAACCAGTGGTAGGCAAGCAACAGCAGCCCTACACTCACAACACAGTCCCTCTGATGGTTGGTCATCACCTTCCTCAGTTGGTGTCATTTGTAGACCAGTGGTAGGGAAGCAACAACAGCAGCACACTCACAACATAGTCCCTCTGGTGGTTGGTCATCACCTTCCTCAGTTGGTGTCATGTGTAGACCAGTGGTAGGCCAGCAACAACAGCCCTACAGTCACAACACAGTCCCTCTGATGGTTGGTCATCACCTTCCTCAGTTGGTGTTATGTGTAGGCCAGTGGTAGGCCAGCAAGAACAGCAGCACACTCACAACACAGTCCCTCTGGTGGTTGGTCATCACCTTCCTTAGTTGGTGTCATGTGTAGACCAGTGGTAGGCCAGCAACAACGGCCATACAGTCACAACAGAGTCGCTCTGGTGGTTAGTTATCACCTTCCTCAGTTGGTGTCATGTGTAGACCAGTGGTAGGCAAGCAACAACAGCAGCACACTCACAACATAGTCCCTCTGATGGTTAGTTATCACCTTCCTCAGTTGGTGTCATGTGTAGACCAGTGGTAGGCCAGCAAGAACAGCAGCACACTCACAACACAGTCCCTCTGGTGGTTAGTTATCACCTTACTCAGTTGGTGTCATGTGTAGACCAGTGGTAGGCCAGCAAGAACAGCAGCACACTCACAACACAGTCCCTCTGGTGGTTGGTCATCACCTTCCTCAGTTGGTGTCATGTGTAGACCAGTGGTAGGCCAGCAAGAACAGCAGCACACTCACAACACAGTCCCTCTGGTGGTTGGTCATCACCTTCCTCAGTTAGTGTCATGTGTAGACCAGTGGTAGGCAAGCAACAACAGCAGTACCCTCGCAACTTAGTACCTGTGATGTTTGGCAAGAACGTTCAAGTATTGCTCAAGAGTTTTAATGTAGTGCCCAACCATGTCTTCCTACTGTGGCTGGAGAGCTGTCATGTGTTTCTTGTGTATTCAGTTGCTCCAGCACTTGTCTCATTAGATTCAACTGAAAAGTATTTGTTCTGATCACTATGTAGTCCCAGTGTCAGAACAGTTCTTCCAAGAGGCAGTTTGCGATTGTTTTGGGCACCTGGGACACCCGACAGGTTGAGTATTTCATTAGAACTTTATTTGGTAAATGTTCAATTTCCAGGGCAAATACCTGCAGGGTCTTATCTGGCTGTGTAAGCTTCCACTTGAGGTGGTTATGATAGCTACAGCCAGATGGTGTTTTCCAAGTCGCTTTTCAAGAGCCTGCCAGGTATCTCCAGATACCGCTGACATAAAGCGTGTGCAAAATCTCTGCAGCCAGATTTCTGCAGGCTGGCTATCAACTGTGTGGCTTCTTCATCCACAGAACATGAGTTGTTGGTGGCGGCGGAAGAATGCAACTTGCGTGATATTTGGGTGTCTTCACACATGCGGATCTTGCTCATTTCCTGGAGCCTCGACCTTATAAAGCTTTTCACATAGAATTTCTTTCAATGGCATTCAATTCCTAAGCACTGCCTCCGATTCTTCCTTCTAAGAAGTTAATTATATCCCTGATGTCCTAGAGGGCATAAACACATTGCCCAATGTCATTTATGTTTCCACAAGCTTCTCTCAGTCTTTCCCCACCCCAGATGGTTGCTCATCAGGTTTTGTCGATAGCTCCACCTTCAAATTGGGTATTTCAGACTTCATTCTCTCCACTGTACAAACTATAGAGGTTATAAGAGGTAGAACTGGAACTTAAAAATTCAATGCCACAAATGGCTTGTGTGTTTAAAAACACCAACAGTAAGTTTGTTGGCATAAATAAATAATAATTACTATAGAGGTTATTTCATTTTCAATTTTTTCCATTCTGTATTTCATTTCATTCTTAATTTCCTGCACTCTGGAATTCACAACATTCTTCATTTCAGACTTATTTCCATCTAGAATTTGTTCATTCCAGATGTAGATTCATTTCATTTAACCCAACACCTGACACAAGTTTAACACATGTGAACATCAGTTAATGCTCCTAACACTATTGTTAGACACAAGCAGTGCGCTTTTTCTAAATGGGCAGGTTCCAGACTGGGCCTTTTTTCTTCAAAATTTAACTAGCCACGTGTGATGCAAGAAATTAAGTAAGCCGAGCATACAACATTATTTTTTGTAATGAATTTCCACATATTCTGCAACCAAGTATCTTGTTCTTAAACAATAGCCACTCATGAATTGCATAACATCCACATTTCTAATCTAAACACTAATAATTAGGCATATCATCTAATTTTTCACCCACTCCTTCACACAAGCTCTCATCCCATGTCACTACTGACATACTCTACTGTGTTAACTTCTTGTCACGTGTTGTTACTGACATACTCCACTGTGTTACCTTCTTGTTACATGTTACTGCTCACATACTCCACTGTGTTACATTCTTGTTACATGTTACTGACATACTCCACTGTGTTACCTTCTTGTTACATGTTACTCACATACTCCACTGTGTTACCTTCTTGTTACATGTTACTGACATACTCCACTGTGTTACCTTCTTGTTACATGTTACTGCTCACATACTCTACTGTGTTACCTTCTTGTTACATGTTACTCACATACTCCACTGTGTTACCTTCTTGTTACATGTTACTCACATACTCCACTGTGTTACCTTCTTGTTACATGTTACTCACATACTCCACTGTGTTACCTTCTTGTTACATGTTACTCACATACTCCACTGTGTTACCTTCTTGTTACATGTTACTGCTCACATACTCCACTGTGTTACCTTCTTGTCACATGTTACTGCTCACATACTCCACTGTGTTACCTTCTTGTTACATGTTACTGCTCACATACTCCACTGTGTTACCTTCTTGTTACATGTTACTGCTCACATACTCTACTGTGTTACCTTCTTGTCACATGTTACTCACATACTCCACTGTGTTACCTTCTTGTTACATGTTACTCACATACTCCACTGTGTTACCTTCTTGTTACATGTTACTCACATACTCCACTGTGTTACCTTCTTGTCACATGTTACTCACATACTCCACTGTGTTACCTTCTTGTTACATGTTACTCACATACTCCACTGTGTTACCTTCTTGTCACATGTTACTGACATACTCCACTGTGTTACCTTCTTGTTACATGTTACTGACATACTCCACTGTGTTTCCTTCTTGTTACATGTTACTGCTCACATACTCCACTGTGTTACCTTCTTGTTACATGTTACTCACATACTCCACTGTGTTACCTTCTTGTTACATGTTACTCACATACTCCACTGTGTTACCTTCTTGTTACATGTTACTCACATACTCCACTGTGTTACCTTCTTGTTACATGTTACTCACATACTCCACTGTGTTACCTTCTTGTTACATGTTACTCACATACTCCACTGTGTTACCTTCTTGTCACATGTTACTCACATACTCCACTGTGTTACCTTCTTGTTACATGTTACTCACATACTCCACTGTGTTACCTTCTTGTCACATGTTACTGACATACTCCACTGTGTTACCTTCTTGTCAATGTTACTGACATACTCCACTGTGTTACCTTCTTGTTACATGTTACTGACATACTCCACTGTGTTACCTTCTTGTTACATGTTACTGCTCACATACTCCACTGTGTTACCTTCTTGTTACATGTTACTCACATACTCCACTGTGTTACCTTCTTGTTACATGTTACTCACATACTCCACTGTGTTACCTTCTTGTTACATGTTACTCACATACTCCACTGTGTTACCTTCTTGTTACATGTTACTCACATACTCCACTGTGTTACCTTCTTGTTACATGTTACTCACATACTCCACTGTGTTACCTTCTTGTTACATGTTACTCACATACTCCACTGTGTTACCTTCTTGTTACATGTTACTCACATACTCCACTGTGTTACCTTCTTGTTACATGTTACTCACATACTCCACTGTGTTACCTTCTTGTTACATGTTACTCACATACTCCACTGTGTTACCTTCTTGTTACATGTTACTCACATACTCCACTGTGTTACCTTCTTGTTACATGTTACTCACATACTCCACTGTGTTACCTTCTTGTTACATGTTACTCACATACTCCACTGTGTTACCTTCTTGTTACATGTTACTCACATACTCCACTGTGTTACCTTCTTGTTACATGTTACTCACATACTCCACTGTGTTACCTTCTTGTTACATGTTACTCACATACTCCACTGTGTTACCTTCTTGTTACATGTTACTCACATACTCCACTGTGTTACCTTCTTGTTACATGTTACTGACATACTCCACTGTGTTACCTTCTTGTTACATGTTACTCACATATTCCACTGTGTTACCTTCTTGTTACATGTTACTCACATACTCCACTGTGTTACCTTCTTGTTACATGTTACTCACATACTCCACTGTGTTACCTTCTTGTTACATGTTACTCACATACTCCACTGTGTTACCTTCTTGTTACATGTTACTGCTCACATACTCCACTGTGTTACCTTCTTGTTACATGTTACTGCTCACATACTCCACTGTGTTACCTTCTTGTTACATGTTACTGCTCACATACTCCACTGTGTTACCTTCTTGTTACATGTTACTGCTCACATACTCCACTGTGTTACCTTCTTGTTACATGTTACTCACATACTCCACTGTGTTACCTTCTTGTTACATGTTACTGCTCACATACTCCACTGTGTTACCTTCTTGTTACATGTTACTGACATACTCCACTGTGTTACCTTCTTGTTACATGTTACTGCTCACATCCTCCACTGTGTTACCTTCTTGTTACATGTTACTGCTCCCATACTCCACTGTGTTACCTTCTTGTTATATGTTACTGCTCACATACTCCACTGTGTTACCTTCTTGTTACATGTTACTCACATACTCCACTGTGTTACCTTCTTGTTACATGTTACTGCTCACATACTCCACTGTGTCACCTTCTTGTTACATGTTACTCACATACTCCACTGTGTTACCTTCTTGTTACATGTTACTCACATACTCCACTGTGTTACCTTCTTGTTACATGTTACTGACATACTCCACTGTGTTACCTTCTTGTTACATGTTACTGACATACTCCACTGTGTTACCTTCTTGTTACATGTTACTGACATACTCCACTGTGTTACCTTCTTGTTACATGTTACTGACATACTCCACTGTGTTACCTTCTTGTTACATGTTACTCACATACTCCACTGTGTTACCTTCTTGTTACATGTTACTGACATACTCCACTGTGTTACCTTCTTGTTTCATGTTACTCACATACTCCACTGTGTTACCTTCTTGTTACATGTTACTCACATACTCCACTGTGTTACCTTCTTGTTACATGTTACTGATATACTCCACTGTGTTACCTTCTTGTTACATGTTACTCACATACTCCACTGTGTTACCTTCTTGTTACATGTTACTGACATACTCCACTGTGTTACCTTCTTGTTACATGTTACTCACATACTCCACTGTGTTACCTTCTTGTTACATGTTACTCACATACTCCACTGTGTTACCTTCTTGTTACATGTTACTGCTCACATACTCCACTGTGTTACCTTCTTGTTACATGTTACTGCTCACATACTCCACTGTGTTACCTTCTTGTTACATGTTACTCACATACTCCACTGTGTTACCTTCTTGTTACATGTTACTCACATACTCCACTGTGTTACCTTCTTGTTACATGTTACTCACATACTCCACTGTGTTACCTTCTTGTTACATGTTACTCACATACTCCACTGTGTTACCTTCTTGTTACATGTTACTGCTCACATACTCCACTGTGTTACCTTCTTGTTACATGTTACTCACATACTCCACTGTGTTACCTTCTTGTTACATGTTACTCACATACTCCACTGTGTTACCTTCTTGTTACATGTTACTGCTCACATACTCCACTGTGTTACCTTCTTGTTACATGTTACTGCTCACATACTCCACTGTGTTACCTTCTTGTTACATGTTACTCACATACTCCACTGTGTTACCTTCTTGTTACATGTTACTGACATACTCCACTGTGTTACCTTCTTGTTACATGTTACTGACATACTCCACTGTGTTACCTTCTTGTTACATGTTACTCACATACTCCACTGTGTTACCTTCTTGTTACATGTTACTCACATACTCCACTGTGTTACCTTCTTGTTACATGTTACTGACATACTCCACTGTGCTACCTTCTTGTTACATGTTACTGCTCACATACACCACTGTGTTACCTTCTTGTTACATGTTACTGACATACTCCACTGTGTTACCTTCTTGTTACATGTTACTCACATACTCCACTGTGTTACCTTCTTGTTACATGTTACTGCTCACATACTCCACTGTGTTACCTTCTTGTTACATGTTACTCACATACTCCACTGTGTTACCTTCTTGTTACATGTTACTGCTCACATACTCCACTGTGTTACCTTCTTGTTACATGTTACTGACATACTCCACTGTGTTACCTTCTTGTTACATGTTACTGCTCACATACTCCACTGTGTTACCTTCTTGTTACATGTTACTGCTCACATACTCCACTGTGTTACCTTCTTGTTACATGTTACTGCTCACATACTCCACTGTGTTACCTTCTTGTTACATGTTACTGACATACTCCACTGTGTTACCTTCTTGTTACATGTTACTGCTCACATACTCCACTGTGTTACCTTCTTGTTACATGTTACTGACATACTCCACTGTGTTACCTTCTTGTTACATGTTACTGACATACTCCACTGTGTTACCTTCTTGTTACATGTTACTGCTCACATACTCCACTGTGTTACCTTCTTGTTACATGTTACTGCTCACATACTCCACTGTGTTACCTTCTTGTTACATGTTACTCACATACTCCACTGTGTTACCTTCTTGTTACATGTTACTGACATACTCCACTGTGTTACCTTCTTGTTACATGTTACTCACATACTCCACTGTGTTACCTTCTTGTTACATGTTACTCACATACTCCACTGTGTTACCTTCTTGTTACATGTTACTCACATACTCCACTGTGTTACCTTCTTGTTACATGTTACTGCTCACATACTCCACTGTGTTACCTTCTTGTTACATGTTACTCACATACTCCACTGTGTTACCTTCTTGTTACATGTTACTGCTCACATACTCCACTGTGTTACCTTCTTGTTACATGTTACTCACATACTCCACTGTGTTACCTTCTTGTTACATGTTACTGACATACTCCACTGTGTTACCTTCTTGTTACATGTTACTGACATACTCCACTGTGTTACCTTCTTGTTACATGTTACTGCTCACATACTCCACTGTGTTACCTTCTTGTTACATGTTACTCACATACTCCACTGTGTTACCTTCTTGTTACATGTTACTCACATACTCCACTGTGTTACCTTCTTGTTACATGTTACTCACATACTCCACTGTGTTACCTTCTTGTTACATGTTACTGCTCACATACTCCACTGTGTTACCTTCTTGTTACATGTTACTGCTCACATACTCCACTGTGTTACCTTCTTGTTACATGTTACTCACATACTCCACTGTGTTACCTTCTTGTTACATGTTACTCACATACTCCACTGTGTTACCTTCTTGTTACATGTTACTGCTCACATACTCCACTGTGTTACCTTCTTGTTACATGTTACTGCTCACATACTCCACTGTGTTACCTTCTTGTTACATGTTACTCACATACTCCACTGTGTTACCTTCTTGTTACATGTTACTGACATACTCCACTGTGTTACCTTCTTGTTACATGTTACTCACATACTCCACTGTGTTACCTTCTTGTTACATGTTACTCACATACTCCACTGTGTTACCTTCTTGTTACATGTTACTGACATACTCCACTGTGTTACCTTCTTGTTACATGTTACTCACATACTCCACTGTGTTACCTTCTTGTTACATGTTACTCACATACTCCACTGTGTTACCTTCTTGTTACATGTTACTCACATACTCCACTGTGTTACCTTCTTGTTACATGTTACTGCTCACATACTCCACTGTGTTACCTTCTTGTTACATGTTACTGCTCACATACTCCACTGTGTTACCTTCTTGTTACATGTTACTCACATACTCCACTGTGTTACCTTCTTGTTACATGTTACTCACATACTCCACTGTGTTACCTTCTTGTTACATGTTACTGCTCACATACTCCACTGTGTTACCTTCTTGTTACATGTTACTGCTCACATACTCCACTGTGTTACCTTCTTGTTACATGTTACTCACATACTCCACTGTGTTACCTTCTTGTTACATGTTACTGACATACTCCACTGTGTTACCTTCTTGTTACATGTTACTCACATACTCCACTGTGTTACCTTCTTGTTACATGTTACTCACATACTCCACTGTGTTACCTTCTTGTTACATGTTACTGACATACTCCACTGTGTTACCTTCTTGTTACATGTTACTCACATACTCCACTGTGTTACCTTCTTGTTACATGTTACTCACATACTCCACTGTGTTACCTTCTTGTTACATGTTACTGATATACTCCACTGTGTTACCTTCTTGTTACATGTTACTCACATACTCCACTGTGTTACCTTCTTGTTACATGTTACTGACATACTCCACTGTGTTACCTTCTTGTTACATGTTACTCACATACTCCACTGTGTTACCTTCTTGTTACATGTTACTCACATACTCCACTGTGTTACCTTCTTGTTACATGTTACTCACATACTCCACTGTGTTACCTTCTTGTTACATGTTACTGACATACTCCACTGTGTTACCTTCTTGTTACATGTTACTGACATACTCCACTGTGTTACCTTCTTGTTACATGTTACTGACATACTCCACTGTGTTACCTTCTTGTTACATGTTACTCACATACTCCACTGTGTTACCTTCTTGTTACATGTTACTCACATACTCCACTGTGTTACCTTCTTGTTACATGTTACTGACATACTCCACTGTGTTACCTTCTTGTTACATGTTACTCACATACTCCACTGTGTTACCTTCTTGTTACATGTTACTGCTCACATACTCCACTGTGTTACCTTCTTGTTACATGTTACTGACATACTCCACTGTGTTACCTTCTTGTTACATGTTACTCACATACTCCACTGTGTTACCTTCTTGTTACATGTTACTGACATACTCCACTGTGTTACCTTCTTGTTACATGTTACTCACATACTCCACTGTGTTACCTTCTTGTTACATGTTACTCACATACTCCACTGTGTTACCTTCTTGTTACATGTTACTCACATACTCCACTGTGTTACCTTCTTGTTACATGTTACTGCTCACATACTCCACTGTGTTACCTTCTTGTTACATGTTACTCACATACTCCACTGTGTTACCTTCTTGTTACATGTTACTGCTCACATACTCCACTGTGTTACCTTCTTGTTACATGTTACTGACATACTCCACTGTGTTACCTTCTTGTTACATGTTACTGCTCACATACTCCACTGTGTTACCTTCTTGTTACATGTTACTGCTCACATACTCCACTGTGTTACCTTCTTGTTACATGTTACTGACATACTCCACTGTGTTACCTTCTTGTTACATGTTACTCACATACTGCCACTGTGTTACCTTCTTGTTACATGTTACTCACATACTCCACTGTGTTACCTTCTTGTTACATGTTACTCACATACTCCACTGTGTTACCTTCTTGTTACATGTTACTCACATACTCCACTGTGTTACCTTCTTGTTACATGTTACTGCTCACATACTCCACTGTGTTACCTTCTTGTTACATGTTACTGACATACTCCACTGTGTTACCTTCTTGTTACATGTTACTCACATACTCCACTGTGTTACCTTCTTGTTACATGTTACTGACATACTCCACTGTGTTACCTTCTTGTTACATGTTACTCACATACTCCACTGTGTTACCTTCTTGTTACATGTTACTCACATACTCCACTGTGTTACCTTCTTGTTACATGTTACTCACATACTCCACTGTGTTACCTTCTTGTTACATGTTACTGACATACTCCACTGTGTTACCTTCTTGTTACATGTTACTGCTCACATACTCCACTGTGTTACCTTCTTGTTACATGTTACTGCTCACATACTCCACTGTGTTACCTTCTTGTTACATGTTACTGACATACTCCACTGTGTTACCTTCTTGTTACATGTTACTCACATACTCCACTGTGTTACCTTCTTGTTACATGTTACTCACATACTCCACTGTGTTACCTTCTTGTTACATGTTACTCACATACTCCACTGTGTTACCTTCTTGTTACATGTTACTCACATACTCCACTGTGTTACCTTCTTGTTACATGTTACTGCTCACATACTCCACTGTGTTACCTTCTTGTTACATGTTACTCACATACTCCACTGTGTTACCTTCTTGTTACATGTTACTGACATACTCCACTGTGTTACCTTCTTGTTACATGTTACTCACATACTCCACTGTGTTACCTTCTTGTTACATGTTACTCACATACTCCACTGTGTTACCTTCTTGTTACATGTTACTCACATACTCCACTGTGTTACCTTCTTGTTACATGTTACTCACATACTCCACTGTGTTACCTTCTTGTTACATGTTACTCACATACTCCACTGTGTTACCTTCTTGTTACATGTTACTGACATACTCCACTGTGTTACCTTCTTGTTACATGTTACTGCACATACTCCACTGTGTTACCTTCTTGTTACATGTTACTCACATACTCCACTGTGTTACCTTCTTGTTACATGTTACTGACATACTCCACTGTGTTACCTTCTTGTTACATGTTACTCACATACTCCACTGTGTTACCTTCTTGTTACATGTTACTCACATACTCCACTGTGTTACCTTCTTGTTACATGTTACTGACATACTCCACTGTGTTACCTTCTTGTTACATGTTACTCACATACTCCACTGTGTTACCTTCTTGTTACATGTTACTGACATACTCCACTGTGTTACCTTCTTGTTACATGTTACTCACATACTCCACTGTGTTACCTTCTTGTTACATGTTACTCACATACTCCACTGTGTTACCTTCTTGTTACATGTTACTCACATACTCCACTGTGTTACCTTCTTGTTACATGTTAGCTCACATACTCCACTGTGTTACCCTCTTGTTACATGTTACTGACATACTCCACTGTGTTACCTTCTTGTTACATGTTACTCACATACTCCACTGTGTTACCTTCTTGTTACATGTTACTGCTCACATACTCCACTGTGTTACCTTCTTGTTACATGTTACTGCTCACATACTCCACTGTGTTACCTTCTTGTTACATGTTACTCACATACTCCACTGTGTTACCTTCTTGTTACATGTTACTGCTCACATACTCCACTGTGTTACCTTCTTGTTACATGTTACTGACATACTCCACTGTGTTACCTTCTTGTTACATGTTACTGCTCACATACTCCACTGTGTTACCTTCTTGTTACATGTTACTGACATACTCCACTGTGTTACCTTCTTGTCACATGTTACTCACATACTCCACTGTGTTACCTTCTTGTTACATGTTACTCACATACTCCACTGTGTTACCTTCTTGTTACATGTTACTGCTCACATACTCCACTGTGTTACCTTCTTGTTACATGTTACTGCTCACATACTCCACTGTGTTACCTTCTTGTTACATGTTACTGATATACTCCACTGTGTTACCTTCTTGTTACATGTTACTCACATACTCCACTGTGTTACCTTCTTGTTACATGTTACTGCTCACATACTCCACTGTGTTACCTTCTTGTTACATGTTACTGCTCACATACTCCACTGTGTTACCTTCTTGTTACATGTTACTGCTCACATACTCCACTGTGTTACCTTCTTGTTACATGTTACTGACATACTCCACTGTGTTACCTTCTTGTTACATGTTACTGCTCACATACTCCACTGTGTTACCTTCTTGTTACATGTTACTGCTCACATACTCCACTGTGTTACCTTCTTGTTACATGTTACTGCTCACATACTCCACTGTGTTACCTTCTTGTTACATGTTACTGCTCACATACTCCACTGTGTTACCTTCTTGTTACATGTTACTGCTCACATACTCCACTGTGTTACCTTCTTGTTACATGTTACTGCTCACATACTCCACTGTGTTACCTTCTTGTTACATGTTACTGCTCACATACTCCACTGTGTTACCTTCTTGTTACATGTTACTGCTCACATACTCCACTGTGTTACCTTCTTGTTACATGTTACTGACATACTCCACTGTGTTACCTTCTTGTTACATGTTACTGCTCACATACTCCACTGTGTTACCTTCTTGTTACATGTTACTGACATACTCCACTGTGTTACCTTCTTGTCACATGTTACTCACATACTCCACTGTGTTACCTTCTTGTTACATGTTACTCACATACTCCACTGTGTTACCTTCTTGTTACATGTTACTGCTCACATACTCCACTGTGTTACCTTCTTGTTACATGTTACTGAACATACTCCACTGTGTTACCTTCTTGTTACATGTTACTGCTCACATACTCCACTGTGTTACCTTCTTGTTACATGTTACTCACATACTCCACTGTGTTACCTTCTTGTTACATGTTACTCACATACTCCACTGTGTTACCTTCTTGTTACATGTTACTCACATACTCCACTGTGTTACCTTCTTGTTACATGTTACTCACATACTCCACTGTGTTACCTTCTTGTTACATGTTACTCACATACTCCACTGTGTTACCTTCTTGTCACATGTTACTCACATACTCCACTGTGTTACCTTCTTGTTACATGTTACTCACATACTCCACTGTGTTACCTTCTGTCACATGTTACTCACATACTCCACTGTGTTACCTTCTTGTTACATGTTACTGCTCACATACTCCACTGTGTTACCTTCTTGTTACATGTTACTCACATACTCCACTGTGTTACCTTCTTGTTACATGTTACTCACATACTCCACTGTGTTACCTTCTTGTTACATGTTACTGCTCACATACTCCACTGTGTTACCTTCTTGTTACATGTTACTGCTCACATACTCCACTGTGTTACCTTCTTGTTACATGTTACTCACATACTCCACTGTGTTACCTTCTTGTTACATGTTACTCACATTCTCCACTGTGTTACCTTCTTGTTACATGTTACTGATATACTCCACTGTGTTACCTTCTTGTTACATGTTACTCACATACTCCACTGTGTTACCTTCTTGTTACATGTTACTCACATACTCCACTGTGTTACCTTCTTGTTACATGTTACTGACATACTCCACTGTGTTACCTTCTTGTTACATGTTACTCACATACTCCACTGTGTTACCTTCTTGTTACATGTTACTCACATACTCCACTGTGTTACCTTCTTGTTACATGTTACTGATATACTCCACTGTGTTACCTTCTTGTTACATGTTACTCACATACTCCACTGTGTTACCTTCTTGTTACATGTTACTCACATACTCCACTGTGTTACCTTCTTGTTACATGTTACTGCTCACATACTCCACTGTGTTACCTTCTTGTTACATGTTACTCACATACTCCACTGTGTTACCTTCTTGTTACATGTTACTCACATACTCCACTGTGTTACCTTCTTGTTACATGTTACTCACATACTCCACTGTGTTACCTTCTTGTTACATGTTACTGCTCACATACTCCACTGTGTTACCTTCTTGTTACATGTTACTGCCACATACTCCACTGTGTTACCTTCTTGTTACATGTTACTCACATACTCCACTGTGTTACCTTCTTGTTACATGTTACTCACATACTCCACTGTGTTACCTTCTTGTTACATGTTACTGATATACTCCACTGTGTTACCTTCTTGTTACATGTTACTCACATACTCCACTGTGTTACCTTCTTGTTACATGTTACTGATATACTCCACTGTGTTACCTTCTTGTTACATGTTACTCACATACTCCACTGTGTTACCTTCTTGTTACATGTTACTGCTCACATACTCCACTGTGTTACCTTCTTGTTACATGTTACTGCTCACATACTCCACTGTGTTACCTTCTTGTTACATGTTACTGCTCACATACTCCACTGTGTTACCTTCTTGTTACATGTTACTCACATACTCCACTGTGTTACCTTCTTGTTACATGTTACTGACTATACTCCACTGTGTTACCTTCTTGTTACATGTTACTCACATACTCCACTGTGTTACCTTCTTGTTACATGTTACTGATATACTCCACTGTGTTACCTTCTTGTTACATGTTACTGACATACTCCACTGTGTTACCTTCTTGTCACATGTTACTCACATACTCCACTGTGTTACCTTCTTGTTACATGTTACTGCTCACATACTCCACTGTGTTACCTTCTTGTTACATGTTACTCACATACTCCACTGTGTTACCTTCTTGTTACATGTTACTCACATACTCCACTGTGTTACCTTCTTGTTACATGTTACTCACATACTCCACTGTGTTACCTTCTTGTTACATGTTACTCACATACTCCACTGTGTTACCTTCTTGTTACATGTTACTGACATACTCCACTGTGTTACCTTCTTGTTACATGTTACTGCTCACATACTCCACTGTGTTACCTTCTTGTTACATGTTACTGCTCACATACTCCACTGTGTTACCTTCTTGTTACATGTTACTCACATACTCCACTGTGTTACCTTCTTGTTACATGTTACTCACATACTCCACTGTGTTACCTTCTTGTTACATGTTACTCACATACTCCACTGTGTTACCTTCTTGTTACATGTTACTGATATACTCCACTGTGTTACCTTCTTGTTACATGTTACTGATATACTCCACTGTGTTACCTTCTTGTCACATGTTACTCACATACTCCACTGTGTTACCTTCTTGTTACATGTTACTCACATACTCCACTGTGTTACCTTCTTGTTACATGTTACTGCTCACATACTCCACTGTGTTACCTTCTTGTTACATGTTACTCACATACTCCACTGTGTTACCTTCTTGTTACATGTTACTCACATACTCCACTGTGTTACCTTCTTGTTACATGTTACTGATATACTCCACTGTGTTACCTTCTTGTTACATGTTACTCACATACTCCACTGTGTTACCTTCTTGTTACATGTTACTCACATACTCCACTGTGTTACCTTCTTGTTACATGTTACTGACATACTCCACTGTGTTACCTTCTTGTTACATGTTACTCACATACTCCACTGTGTTACCTTCTTGTTACATGTTACTCACATACTCCACTGTGTTACCTTCTTGTTACATGTTACTGATATACTCCACTGTGTTACCTTCTTGTTACATGTTACTGACATACTCCACTGTGTTACCTTCTTGTCACATGTTACTCACATACTCCACTGTGTTACCTTCTTGTTACATGTTACTGCTCACATACTCCACTGTGTTACCTTCTTGTTACATGTTACTCACATACTCCACTGTGTTACCTTCTTGTTACATGTTACTCACATACTCCACTGTGTTACCTTCTTGTTACATGTTACTCACATACTCCACTGTGTTACCTTCTTGTTACATGTTACTGACATACTCCACTGTGTTACCTTCTTGTTACATGTTACTGCTCACATACTCCACTGTGTTACCTTCTTGTTACATGTTACTGCTCACATACTCCACTGTGTTACCTTCTTGTTATATGTTACTGCACATACTCCACTGTGTTACCTTCTTGTTACATGTTACTGCTCACATACTCCACTGTGTTACCTTCTTGTTATATGTTACTGACATACTCCACTGTGTTACCTTCTTGTTACATGTTACTCACATACTCCACTGTGTTACCTTCTTGTCACATGTTACTCACATACTCCACTGTGTTACCTTCTTGTTACATGTTACTGCTCACATACTCCACTGTGTTACCTTCTTGTTACATGTTACTGCTCACATACTCCACTGTGTTACCTTCTTGTTACATGTTACTCACATACTCCACTGTGTTACCTTCTTGTTACATGTTACTCACATACTCCACTGTGTTACCTTCTTGTTACATGTTACTGCTCACATACTCCACTGTGTTACCTTCTTGTTACATGTTACTGCTCACATACTCCACTGTGTTACCTTCTTGTTACATGTTACTGATATACTCCACTGTGTTACCTTCTTGTTACATGTTACTCACATACTCCACTGTGTTACCTTCTTGTTACATGTTACTGCTCACATACTCCACTGTGTTACCTTCTTGTTACATGTTACTCACATACTCCACTGTGTTACCTTCTTGTTACATGTTACTCACATACTCCACTGTGTTACCTTCTTGTTACATGTTACTCACATACTCCACTGTGTTACCTTCTTGTTACATGTTACTGCTCACATACTCCACTGTGTTACCTTCTTGTTACATGTTACTCGATATACTCCACTGTGTTACCTTCTTGTTACATGTTACTGCTCACATACTCCACTGTGTTACCTTCTTGTTACATGTTACTGATATACTCCACTGTGTTACCTTCTTGTTACATGTTACTCACATACTCCACTGTGTTACCTTCTTGTTACATGTTACTGCTCACATACTCCACTGTGTTACCTTCTTGTTACATGTTACTCACATACTCCACTGTGTTACCTTCTTGTTACATGTTACTCACATACTCCACTGTTGTTACCTTCTTGTTACATGTTACTGCTCACATACTCCACTGTGTTACCTTCTTGTTACATGTTACTGCTCACATACTCCACTGTGTTACCTTCTTGTTACATGTTACTGATATACTCCACTGTGTTACCTTCTTGTTACATGTTACTCACATACTCCACTGTGTTACCTTCTTGTTACATGTTACTGATATACTCCACTGTGTTACCTTCTTGTTACATGTTACTGATATACTCCACTGTGTTACCTTCTTGTTACATGTTACTCACATACTCCACTGTGTTACCTTCTTGTTACATGTTACTGATATACTCCACTGTGTTACCTTCTTGTTACATGTTACTCACATACTCCACTGTGTTACCTTCTTGTTACATGTTACTGCTCACATACTCCACTGTGTTACCTTCTTGTTATATGTTACTGACATACTCCACTGTGTTACCTTCTTGTTACATGTTACTGCTCACATACTCCACTGTGTTACCTTCTTGTTATATGTTACTGACATACTCCACTGTGTTACCTTCTTGTTACATGTTACTCACATACTCCACTGTGTTACCTTCTTGTCACATGTTACTCACATACTCCACTGTGTTACCTTCTTGTTACATGTTACTGCTCACATACTCCACTGTGTTACCTTCTTGTTACATGTTACTGCTCACATACTCCACTGTGTTACCTTCTTGTTACATGTTACTCACATACTCCACTGTGTTACCTTCTTGTTACATGTTACTCACATACTCCACTGTGTTACCTTCTTGTTACATGTTACTGCTCACATACTCCACTGTGTTACCTTCTTGTTACATGTTACTGCTCACATACTCCACTGTGTTACCTTCTTGTTACATGTTACTGCTATACTCCACTGTGTTACCTTCTTGTTACATGTTACTCACATACTCCACTGTGTTACCTTCTTGTTACATGTTACTGCTCACATACTCCACTGTGTTACCTTCTTGTTACATGTTACTCACATACTCCACTGTGTTACCTTCTTGTTACATGTTACCTCACATACTCCACTGTGTTACCTTCTTGTTACATGTTACTCACATACTCCACTGTGTTACCTTCTTGTTACATGTTACTGCTCACATACTCCACTGTGTTACCTTCTTGTTACATGTTACTGATCTACTCCACTGTGTTACCTTCTTGTTACATGTTACTGCTCACATACTCCACTGTGTTACCTTCTTGTTACATGTTACTGATATACTCCACTGTGTTACCTTCTTGTTACATGTTACTCACATACTCCACTGTGTTACCTTCTTGTTACATGTTACTGCTCACATACTCCACTGTGTTACCTTCTTGTTACATGTTACTCACATACTCCACTGTGTTACCTTCTTGTTACATGTTACTCACATACTCCACTGTGTTACCTTCTTGTTACATGTTACTGCTACATACTCCACTGTGTTACCTTCTTGTTACATGTTACTGCTCACATACTCCACTGTGTTACCTTCTTGTTACATGTTACTGATATACTCCACTGTGTTACCTTCTTGTTACATGTTACTCACATACTCCACTGTGTTACCTTCTTGTTACATGTTACTGATATACTCCACTGTGTTACCTTCTTGTTACATGTTACTGATATACTCCACTGTGTTACCTTCTTGTTACATGTTACTCACATACTCCACTGTGTTACCTTCTTGTTACATGTTACTGATATACTCCACTGTGTTACCTTCTTGTTACATGTTACTCACATACTCCACTGTGTTACCTTCTTGTTACATGTTACTGCACATACTCCACTGTGTTACCTTCTTGTCACATGTTACTCACATACTCCACTGTGTTACCTTCTTGTTACATGTTACTGCTCACATACTCCACTGTGTTACCTTCTTGTTACATGTTACTGCTCACATACTCCACTGTGTTACCTTCTTGTTACATGTTACTGCTCACATACTCCACTGTGTTACCTTCTTGTTACATGTTACTCACATACTCCACTGTGTTACCTTCTTGTTACATGTTACTGACATAACTCCACTGTGTTACCTTCTTGTTACATGTTACTGACATACTCCACTGTGTTACCTTCTTGTTACATGTTACTCACATACTCCACTGTGTTACCTTCTTGTTACATGTTACTCACATACTCCACTGTGTTACCTTCTTGTTACATGTTACTGCTCACATACTCCACTGTGTTACCTTCTTGTTACATGTTACTGCTCACATACTCCACTGTGTTACCTTCTTGTTACATGTTACTGCTCACATACTCCACTGTGTTACCTTCTTGTTACATGTTACTGCTCACATACTCCACTGTGTTACCTTCTTGTTACATGTTACTGTCACATACTCCACTGTGTTACCTTCTTGTTACATGTTACTCACATACTCCACTGTGTTACCTTCTTGTTACATGTTACTCACATACTCCACTGTGTTACCTTCTTGTTACATGTTACTGCTCACATACTCCACTGTGTTACCTTCTTGTTACATGTTACTGCACATACTCCACTGTGTTACCTTCTTGTTACATGTTACTGCTCACATACTCCACTGTGTTACCTTCTTGTTACATGTTACTGCTCACATACTCCACTGTGTTACCTTCTTGTTACATGTTACTGCTCACATACTCCACTGTGTTACCTTCTTGTTACATGTTACTGCTCACATACTCCACTGTGTTACCTTCTTGTTACATGTTACTGCTCACATACTCCACTGTGTTACCTTCTTGTTACATGTTACTCACATACTCCACTGTGTTACCTTCTTGTTACATGTTACTCACATACTCCACTGTGTTACCTTCTTGTTACATGTTACTGCTCACATACTCCACTGTGTTACCTTCTTGTTACATGTTACTCACATACTCCACTGTGTTACCTTCTTGTTACATGTTACTCACATACTCCACTGTGTTACCTTCTTGTTACATGTTACTGCTGCACATACTCCACTGTGTTACCTTCTTGTTACATGTTACTCACATACTCCACTGTGTTACCTTCTTGTTACATGTTACTGCTCACATACTCCACTGTGTTACCTTCTTGTTACATGTTACTGCTACATACTCCACTGTGTTACCTTCTTGTTACATGTTACTGCACATACTCCACTGTGTTACCTTCTTGTTACATGTTACTGCTCACATACTCCACTGTGTTACCTTCTTGTTACATGTTACTCACATACTCCACTGTGTTACCTTCTTGTTACATGTTACTGCCACATACTCCACTGTGTTACCTTCTTGTTACATGTTACTCACATACTCCACTGTGTTACCTTCTTGTTACATGTTACTCACATACTCCACTGTGTTACCTTCTTGTTACATGTTACTCACATACTCCACTGTGTTACCTTCTTGTTACATGTTACTCACATACTCCACTGTGTTACCTTCTTGTTACATGTTACTGCACATACTCCACTGTGTTACCTTCTTGTTACATGTTACTGCACATACTCCACTGTGTTACCTTCTTGTTACATGTTACTCACATACTCCACTGTGTTACCTTCTTGTTACATGTTACTCACATACTCCACTGTGTTACCTTCTTGTTACATGTTACTCACATACTCCACTGTGTTACCTTCTTGTTACATGTTACTGCACATACTCCACTGTGTTACCTTCTTGTACATGTTACTCACATACTCCACTGTGTTACCTTCTTGTTACATGTTACTGCACATACTCCACTGTGTTACCTTCTTGTTACATGTTACTTCACATACTCCACTGTGTTACCTTCTTGTTACATGTTACTGCTCACATACTCCACTGTGTTACCTTCTTGTTACATGTTACTGCACATACTCCACTGTGTTACCTTCTTGTTACATGTTACTGCACATACTCCACTGTGTTACCTTCTTGTTACATGTTACTGCACATACTCCACTGTGTTACCTTCTTGTTACATGTTACTCACATACTCCACTGTGTTACCTTCTTGTTACATGTTACTCACATACTCCACTGTGTTACCTTCTTGTTACATGTTACTGCTCACATACTCCACTGTGTTACCTTCTTGTTACATGTTACTGCTCACATACTCCACTGTGTTACCTTCTTGTTACATGTTACTGCACATACTCCACTGTGTTACCTTCTTGTTACATGTTACTCACATACTCCACTGTGTTACCTTCTTGTTACATGTTACTGCTCACATACTCCACTGTGTTACCTTCTTGTTACATGTTACTGCTCACATACTCCACTGTGTTACCTTCTTGTTACATGTTACTCACATACTCCACTGTGTTACCTTCTTGTTACATGTTACTGCACATACTCCACTGTGTTACCTTCTTGTTACATGTTACTGCTCACATACTCCACTGTGTTACCTTCTTGTTACATGTTACTCACATACTCCACTGTGTTACCTTCTTGTTACATGTTACTGCTCACATACTCCACTGTGTTACCTTCTTGTTACATGTTACTCACATACTCCACTGTGTTACCTTCTTGTTACATGTTACTCACATACTCCACTGTGTTACCTTCTTGTTACATGTTACTGCACATACTCCACTGTGTTACCTTCTTGTTACATGTTACTGCACATACTCCACTGTGTTACCTTCTTGTTACATGTTACTCACATACTCCACTGTGTTACCTTCTTGTTACATGTTACTGCTCACATACTCCACTGTGTTACCTTCTTGTTACAT